>CAOKZL010000453.1:1800000-2225329 GCA_948472985.1 Iguana delicatissima | reverse complement strand
GATAGGACGCAGGGGAAAAGCCGGATCCTGGAGGGGATTTAGAGGTGGGCGGGTCACCCCCTCAGTCACTGCCTTGGGCCCTGGGAATTGCCTGCGTGGTTCTCCACTTCACAGCAGAGATCGGAGAGTCAAGCAGTTTTCAAGCCAGTGTGGTCTAGCGGTTAGAGCATTAGCCAGGGACTTTAGAGGAAGACAGGTTCTGGTCCTCATAGAACAGTGGTTCTCAACCTGTGGGTCCCCAGATGTTTGTGGACTTCAGCTCCCAGAAGCCCTGAGCATTGACCATAGTGGCTGGGGCTTCTGGGAGCTGAAGTCCACAAACTTCTGGGGACCCACAGGTTGAGAACCACTGCCATAGAACAAAGGCAGTGATTTGGGCTAATTTAGTAGAGACTGGCTCTCTCTTTTACCTCTCCTCTTCAACCAGACATGAAACTCCCTAAGCGATGTGAAACCAGTTCCTCTCTCAGCCTGGTCTACCTTGCAGGGCTGTTGTGAGTTTATTAAAGGGAAGAGGAGAGCCATGATAACTGTGTGTCCGTAAGGGACAGCAAACAGATCCATGTCAGCAAATTTTTCTTCTCAGGTGGTTACAGTTCATGCACCAAAGTTGTAAATTGGGACAAAATGCCATTTTTTTTAAATGAGGTATTCAAAATGGAATGCAATTGATGGGGAGACCCTGATACCTCAGTCTATTTTGAATACATGGTTTTTCCTGGGCTGATCCCCACCCCCACAGTCAAGCTGTTTCCAGGTTGGTGCGCTGACTGTTGGAGACACCACCCGCATTCCTCGGTTTCCCTTCAGGTTACCAGAAGGAGTCGGTGGCACTGGGCATGCCCTTCACCTGCGACTTCGAAGGCAGCACGTGTGGCTGGGAGGACGTGAGCACCTCGGCCTACCGGTGGAGCCCAGCCCAGGCCAGCATCGCCACCTGGGGCATGGAACCCCCCTTTGACCACACCCTGGGCACCGATTTGGGTAACCGGTTTTCTTCTGGAGGTGGGGTGACTCTGGACATCACAACAGTGGGTGGAGACAAAACTCCTTTATGGTGGCTTTTCCCTCATTATTGCAAGAATCACAGCTTTCACATTACTTAAATTAAATCAGGGTCATAATCCTTGAGGATGTTTGGTAGATAGAATCTCAAAGCTAAATGGGGAAGCGAGGAGTAACTTCCTGTTTTGGGAGGTGGAAGAGGGAGGAAGGGGGCTCCAATTCTCTGTGTGTCTCCTTCTTCCCCCTCCCCACCATGTCCTAGTCACTGGAGTAGCAGAAAACAAGCCTGCCCCATCTTCCTTCTATGATATCTCTTGAAATATTTAAACAGAGCTGCCATGACACCAGTTAACCTGCTCTTCTTCAGGCCACACAGACCCAGCTCCCTCAGCTGCTGCTCATAGGACTTCATGGTTTCCAGAGTCATATCTTGGCGTGTTCGTAATGCTCTTACCCCCTGCCCCAGTCTTCTGACCTTCTCACACTTCTGGAATTCCTACAGGCTGGTTCATGACCACCACCAAGCAGAAGGTCAAACCATCAGCTACAGCCTACCTGAGATCCCCCCGCATGAGGGAAGCAGCTGCAACCTGCGAGATCCATGCTTGGTATCATCTGTGGGGACCAGGTAGGCACCTGGCTGGAGAGACAGAGGTGGGAGAGAAGAAGGATTGACACCATATTTGTTTGTTGATGTAATTCATCTGCTATCCCACCTTTTCTCCAGCGAGCATGGGTGGCTTTCCTCCTCCTCCTCCCTCCTGCTTTATCTCACAACAACCCTGTGAGGTATAGCCAGTCTGGAAAAAGGAATGTGAGCATCTGGACAAAGGTTACCCAGCATGTTTCCTGGCTCTGGGGGGATTGGAACTCAGGTCCCTTGATGTTCCCTCAACTTCTGCACCAGTACACGTTACAGATTCTGCACTGACTCTCGAATGCAGGACTCAACGAGACCCACCTTCCCACTCTGATACTGGAGCTGAGCAATGAGAATACCACCGTGACGCTTTGGCGCAACCCTATGGGTAGCGTTTCCCCCTGGCGGGAGCTGGTAGCTTACACAGGACGGATCCAGGGAACATTTCAGGTACTGTAATTCCCTCACATTCCCTTCAGGAGGAAGACTGGGTTGTGCTGAAGTTTTGGATTTTGGAGCATTTTGGATTTTGGGGTAAGGGATACTCAACATGTATGGATTTTGTGACATTCTAGCCCCACAAAGGGAGACAGATTTCTGAGTTCCATATAGATTTCTTACTGGGTCTGAGGGTGAAGTTGTCCCTTGCAGGGGGGTGGGGTCTACTTCATGACGAGTAGGGGGAGGTTTAAGTAGAGGTTGGATGCTCACCTTGTAGGGAGCTTTTGTGGTGGTGGAAGGGGTTTGGACCAGATGGCCTTTGGGCATCTCTTCCACCTCTGTGATTAAAAGTGTGACAAGTTGCAGGATGTTTTGGGGGATGTCTTCCTGTGAGCTTGCAAACTGGAGCTCCGGAAGGCGCAGGAGGGAAGTTGCAGCTGCTGGAGACTCACCCGTAGCTCTGCTATCCTTCTGCAGGTCACTTTCTCTATAGTTCAGGACTACTCTGAATCAGTGCAACTGGCACTCGACGACGTGGAGTTCAGAAACTGTGGCCTCCCAAGTAAGGCTGGGCTTAGTTGCAGTTCCTCCCTTCCCTCTACCACCATCCTGTCTGTCTGTCTGTCTTTCATTTCCATGCCTCAGAGCAGAAACCCAAGGTGGCTTCCAGAAAGAGTCAATTAAAAACAAAAACTTGAACAATGAAATTTTAAAAACAATTAAAATCCCCACATAAGACATTACAAAATCATTTTAAAAGCATACAAAAGTTTTTTTAAAAAAAGCAAATAAAGCATCCCTACCGAGGAAAGGAAAGCAGGGAGGGGGCCAGCCTCACCTCCTGCAGAAGAAGTTCCAGAGTTACAGCGGTTTTGGATTAGCTTTAATTCTATAGTTTAATATCATTTCTAATCTTACCTTTTTGCATGCCTTCAGGTCTAGGTAGTTTTACTGGTTTTCCTTTTTACTCCATAAGCCAGTCTTGGAGAGAATGATGGCAGATAAACAACGGAACTAATGAATGCTGTCCCTTAAATTTTGAGTACCTCCTCCTCTTTGATCATTTCATCTCCCTTTTCTCCCTTCCCACTCCCATAGCCCCCAGTTCAAGTCCCCCCTGTCAGACTGATGAATTACAGTGTAGTAACTCTGCATGCATCGCTGTGGACCGGCATTGCGATGGAACTGAGGATTGCCGAGAAGGTGATGATGAAGACGCAGCAGATTGCGGTGAGTTTCCAAAGGCTTTGTTGATTCTCTTTCCTGCTTTTTTAAAGCTATCTTTTAAGAGTATTTCAAAATAGAAAAAAAAATACTAATTGGAAAAAAGAAAAGAGAAAAATGTAAGAAGAAAAGAAAGTAGAAGAGAACAAAAAATATAGATAAGAAAAAAGTGTGGCTTCTGACTTTGCTTTTGGCAGTTATAAATTGTTTTTCTTGTGTGCCTTCAAGTTGTTTCTCACTTGTAACAACCCTGAGATGACCCTATGACTCCTTTCCCTCCCTGCAGCCTCTTTCAGCATGTGTCACTTTGAGGATGGCTGGTGTGGATGGACTGCAGCACCTGACCAGACCTTCCCATGGGTGAGGAACTTCAGCCTCCAGGTTGTCCCGTCGTCACCTGAACAACCTACCCGGGACCATAGCACAAACAGCCCGGCAGGTGGGTTTGGGTAGGCAGGGAGAGGCTGTGATCCTATTTTTAGGGTTAGCCCTGGTTGCTGGAAGCAGAATTATTATTCAACAATTTTAGTAAAAGCATAAATATAAGTCCTTTTGCAGTTTGTACCTATATATCACGCTTTCAAATGAAGGAAGCGGTGTTAGGCCTTTGATCCACTGAATGATGGGTGGGGAAGAATTAGCCTTCCCGCGCCGCAGTATCAATCTCTTGAAAGTCAAGAGGGTGCAAAAAAAATCATCAAATTCCAAGTGACGTAAATAATTTAAAAGAACATGTACATCACTCAGTATCAACGACCTTTCTAATACTAAATTTATTCCTGTAACAACTGTTCCTCAAAATGGGGTTGCTATGGGACCTTTCCAAAACGTATGAGTGAGAGAAGCATTGCAGCATTACACTTCAAAGTTGCAAAGGGATCTTGTAGCAACTTTGAGACTAAGTGAGAGAAAGAAATTGGTAGTGTAACCTTTCATAGACTTTGGTCTGCTCATCAAATGCGTGGAGATGACGTGGACTTAGGTCTTCTAAAGCTTATGCTACCAACTGCTTTCTCTTGGTTACTCTCAAAGGTGTTACAAGATCCCTTTACAAACTGATCCAGACTAACACAGCTGTGTCTTTGAATTCCACCTCCAAGTTGTGACTTGTTTCTTGTTTAAAAAAAAAAACCCAAAACTCTTGGGGACTCCAGGTTCAGATCTGGACCCTGAATCTCTTTCTCTCTCTGAGCCAGTTTTGGTAATTCAGCTGTTTGGGTCCCCTGTCCGATCAAGACGGAATGTTCTCCTCGCTCCCAGAGAGATAACAGTCTTCCAGCCAACCAAGAGATAACAAAAAGATCTGTGGAGTGTACTGAAGATACAAGATGTTGTAAACTTTAACGTTAGCATTGGCCAAGACTTTGGGAGGGGTGAAATGTCTGGTTGTGATCTTGGTGGGGACCAGTTCACAGCCTGTCTCTCCCTCCCACTACCTCTCTGCAAAAATTACTATTTCCTGATTTGTTTTGTTACATTTTTATTCTGCTTTTCCACCAGAATTTCTGTGTTCAAGGTGACTACTAATCTCTCTCTCTCCCCACAGAAATGAAACCCTTTAAATGGAGGTGGGCAACTATAAGAGGCTAGGGACCATATTTGGCCCCAGAGGAGACCTCAAGTTTTGCTCCCAAGTGCCCCCAAACATCCTACAGGGGATGTGGGGGCATCTTCTCCATTTTTTTGGCTTCCCAGGGCCATTTCAGGTCCAAGAAGGGACTCCTTTACAACCAAAAGTAGCCAGTTGTTTTTTTTTTTCAAAAAAGGCTTCTCCTGGACCTAAAAGGCCCAAGGTGGGAGGGAACATGGCAAAAATGCCCCTGCTAAAGGGTGTTTGAGGGCATTTGGCAATTTTTTTTTTATCCCGGGAGGTGTCCAAAGGAGTCTGACTAAGATGGTCAAAGGTCTGGAAACCCAACCTTATGAGGAATGACTTTGGGAGCTGAATAGGTTTAGCTTGGAGAAGAGAAGACTGAGAGGCGATGCGGTGATTTGTTGCTGCTGCTGCTGATGTGTGTCTTCAAGTTGTTTCCAACTTATGGCGACCCATCTCAACCTTCTCTTCTTCAAGCTAAACATACTCAGCTCCCTGGCTCTTCTCCAGGCTAAACTTACCCTGCTGGAGCAGCAGAAAACAAGCTTGTGCCATCTTCTCCATGACATCCCTTCAGATATTTAAAGACATTATGATTGCTGTCTTTAAATATCTGAAGACAGAGAAGATGGAATGAGCTGGTTTTCTGCTGCTCCAGAGACTGGAATGTGAGGCAATGAGTTCAAATTATATATAAAAAAAAAAGGTGAACGTTAAACATGAGTCACTGGTATGATGCAACAGGGGGGAAAAAAACCCTTCAGCAGTGCATTTCTAGGCTACACCAACAAGAACACATTCCTATAGGGGAGGAGATGGTGTCCTTTGGCTAAGCCATTCATGGGCCGATGTCCCATTTGATCTCTTCCAGGCTACTTTGTCTACGTCCACAACCCACATCTGAGCCTCCGAGGGGGAAGAGCGTGGCTGGTCAGCCCAACGCTGGCCGTGGGCCAGGACACACCATGCCACGTGAGTTCTCTGGCTCTTGCACTCTTACCTGCTTTATTCGGTGTGCTAAATCCTCCCCAAGTTGGGAAATGGAGACACTAGGAAGGTCTTGAACTGGGAAATTCTGATTGTTGCAGTTTTCACAGAGTTTGGAAAAGTTATTTTGGGAGGGACTAAAAGTCCCAGAATCCGTTCCCTTAGACATTGGCCAGACAGTTTTTAAATTTTGAAAGCTCTGTAGTTTCACTATCATGCTTGTCCCATCCAAACCTTGGGGCCACTCTCTCTTGTTGTTGATAGCACCCCTGTGTATTATGAGAGCACACCTTCTAAAGCACAGGAAGGAGGTTTCATTCTGGGAAGCCTTGCCCAGATCTGTCCACCTCCTTGTTACCCCCAGCACTCTCCTGTCACGTGAGCATGTTGTTTAGGAAGGTGTGAGAGGGTAGGCTTATTCCTTTGGGTAAGGAAGGGTGGGCACCTGCACAGGGCCAATTACCCTCTCTACTCCTGCAGACCACCCCCCAACAGTGCTCCCAAGTAATTCTAACTTCACTAGAGTTCTTCCCAAAATGGTAGGAGGAAGTGGAGCTATGTTACTTCTGGTAGCCATTTTGTGAAGGACTCTGCCAAAAATAGAGGTGTATGGAAGTGCTGGAGGTGGTGTGGGGTTCCGGGATGATTTCTGTGTGGGGTTAGGGATGTTTTTGCGCATTTGGGGTTTTCAACCTGGTTTTTGTCTGAAAAGTGCTGAAAATTGTACCATTTTTAAAACATGGGTGCCGGGGGATCTGGCAAGGGAGGCTTTAGGAGCCACAAAAGTGGGCCCAGGGGTGCATATAGCCTGCAGGCCTTACTTTGCCCACCCCAGAGGTACTGTGTCCTCCCTTCCCACATCCTGAGCCCCTTCCTTTCCCCTCGACCTCTTCTTCCTTCCAGCTGGTGCTCTACCTCCACCTTCATGGCTCCAACGCCAACCGCCTGAATGTCTATTACCGGACAGAAGAAACGGCGGTGCTCGTCCGGACTCGCTCTGGGGACTTGGGTGACTACTGGTTCCGAGACAAAGTGGATTTCAATGTGATGGGGCCATTCCAGGTGAGCAAGGAGGGGGATCTGTCACAGTGGGAAGTAGGGGGTCCCAGAGGCATAGCAAGGCAAGGGGATGGGGTGTAGGGAGGGAGACGGGGGGAGAGTAGTGAGTCCACTTGGCTTTGGTTCCTACTTGCGGATGGTAGCCCAAGGTCAGGAAACACTCTTGAGTAGAACTTGATTATTTGTATATTTGTTTAACTTCTGTGCTGCCCACTTTCTCCCAGAGTCAGACCCAAGGCAGCTTCCAGAAAGGATCAATTAAGAAAGAAGAAAAAGCCTCAAACAATGAAATTTTAAGAACAATTAAAATCACTGCATAAAACAGTATAAAGTCATTGAAAAGACTTACAAAAGTTAAAGAGAGAATAAATAAAGCATCCCAATAAAAGCTTCCCTGCTTATACATTAAAACCCTGATTAAACAGAAAGCCCTTTGTTGCAAAACTACAACTCCCATCATTCCTCACCATCGTGGCTAAAAGAGTTGATGGTAGATTCCACCTAGACATTGGGAAGAACTCTTTTAGCGTAAGAACTGTTTGTCAGCGGAATGGGTGGTCTTGGAAGGTTGTGGAGTCTCTTTCTTTAGAGGTCTTTAAACAGAGGCTGGATGTGCATTTTGCAGTAATTGTATATTCCTGCATGGCGGCGGGAAGGAGTAGATGTCCCTTGTGGTCCCTTCTGTTACTCTCTGAGTTGTGGGCCAGTAGCATCTGGAAGGCTGCACCATCCCACCTCCACCCCCGGCTTAAACCAAGAGTGGGAACCCCTCTTTGGCCTTTTTGGGTGCTCACAGGGCCGGATGGCTACCCACACCCTGCCTTAAACTGCCTGGTGAAGCGTCTCGACTTAGAGCTCCCCGCTGCCTGTTGCCCCTTCTGACTGTGTGGTTTCTTCCTCTGCCCCAGATTGTCATCGAGGGCTTGGTTGGAATGGGGCACAAAGGAAGCATCGCTTTGGACGACCTCATTCTGTCTCCAGGCTGCGTGGAGCAAAGCAGTGAGTACCCAGAGAGAGAAAAGGAGACCCAAAGGAAAGCTATTTTCAGGCCAGAGCCTCAGGACTCTGCTATCAGCAGGACGAACATCTCTCCCAGTTGTCAGGCAGGGCCCAGGTTCAAATCCTCTGTGGAGGCCGAAACTAGGAAGTGTCTGCATATGAAGGACAGTGTGTGAGGGGTGGGTGACTCCCATGTCAGTCAGCTCTGGGTTTTAGTCTGAAGTTTAAAGGAGTCATCCAAAACTACTGGACTTGTTTTGAGAACAACGTTCAGTATCTCAAAAAGCAACTTTAAAGGTCAGACTAAAGCCCAGTGTTATCTATGGTGCCACTGCCATTGTTTCTGAGGGATTCTCGCCCCCCGCCCCACTGCTGCCGCCCAGTAGCCGTTTGGCACATTGGGTCTGTCTCCTCAGCAAAAGCCTGCCTGACACGGGAGACCCTCCTACCAACAGCTTGGGGGCCCTACCTCTCTTAAATTTCAAACCTGACCTCCAACATCAGGTCCCTCCTTGCTTTCTGTGCTGTTTGGGTTTTGTTTCAGGTAACCTTTCTGCTCTTCTTGAGCCGGACCCTGGCAGTTCCTGCGGGCAGGACCAGTTTGCCTGCAGAAGCGGCGAGCTGTGTGTCAGTGCAGAACTGGTCTGCGACTTCAAGGCTGACTGCGACGATGACTCTGATGAGTGGGAGTGTGGTAAGTGGGGCAGGGACACCTGCCCAGTGCTGAAGGGATACTGGGATGGCTGGCCAAGAGGAGAGCAGGGGATTCTGGGGGAAAAAACCCTAGATTCTATTCACTCTGCTTGTGATTTGGGGTTAACTGGGATTTTATAATTCCACAGACAAGTGGAAGGAATGGTATCCAAATCCCTTTTATTTCCCTGGGCCTTTTATTTGATTCATTTGTAAAATTAATTCAAGGCTGTTTTGGACCTCCTTCAAGAGCAAAACCCTCTTTAAACCTCATGTGATATTTTTTGAAATATTTGGTCAGTTCCCCTCCCTGTCTCTGGTGTCTCTCCAGGAGCGAGGGTTTTTGCCGATGGCAGCGGGGGATGGATGGACCTTAGTGTGGGACGGCTGCAGTGGACAGTCCGAAACTCCAGCAGCCAAACAAATGCCACAAGTAAGAGGGCTGCAGAGGCTGGACAGGGAGGGCGGTGGCGATGGGCCTACAGTATTTGGGGTGAGGCCACCTATGACCTTGTGGGCTTAAGAGCCTCAAAAAGGGGTATTCAGTTTAGGTGAACTGGGGTCTAGAAAAGAGGGGAGTGGGTGGCATGTTGGAAATGAAGGGTGTGTGTGTGTGTGTGTCATGTGAGGCATGTGTGGGGATGAAAACTGTCTTGGCTCCACAGTCTCTGGAGGAACAAAAAGGGGCAAGCCACTTCCCAAAATCTTAAACAGTTCCCAAAATTCACCCATTGCCCCCAGCCAATGTATTTAGACAAATATCTCAGCAGCAGGATGTTGGCACGGTTGCCGCTTCTTTGAAATGGGCGTGGGCAAATCTGTGGAGGAGGAAAAACCTACCTGTCAGATAAATTTCCCGCTTTCTTCTCATTGTGGTTGTTCTGATTGTGGGAAGCAGCCTCCTGAACTCCAGGGTCCTCTCTGGTCTCAGCCTTCTCTCCTCCGCAGGTGGCTCCCTTGGCCTCTCTGAAGGCCCTGGGCAGATGCTGTCTGTGGCTCGAGCTGCCACGCAGGTCTTGGGTCCCTCCGGTTTGGCCTGCGCTCTGGAGATGGACTTCTCCACCGGCCCTCAAGGTACCTGCTTCTCTTGCCCGGACACTGACGGCTGGCCTCGTCTCTCCTTGTCCGTTCCTGCTGACTGAGGGAAGAGCCCTTCCTGGCCCACGTGGGGCCCAATCCAGGCAGGAGGAGGGGAAAAGGGAGCCACGGAAAGACCTCACTCCACAGCCCCTGGGTGTTGTGCACGGGCCAGTCTTCCCTAATGTGACAGGAACTGGCACAGTGTTAGTGCCACATTAAAAATAGTAACATATATTTATGTTGTTGTTGTGGCTTGGAGTTGTTTCCAACTTACGGCAACCCTAAAGGGACCCTCCCATGGAGTTTTCTCAGCAAAGGAGGTTTGCCATTGCCTTCCCCTGAGGCTGAGAGAGTGGGACTTGCTCAGGGCCCTCCAGGGGGTTTACATGACTGAATGGGGGTTATGGGGTTGTAGTCCAGCCCTCAAAGCCCCACACTTCAGGGCTGCCCTTTGGCATGAATTCTCCAGAGCAGGTTTGCTATTCTCTGAGGCTGAGAGAGTGGCTCATGTTCAAGGTCACCCAGGAGGTATGGCTGTGTAGGGATTTAAACCCTGATCTCTTGGAGTTGTGGTCTAACACTAACCACTGCCCCACATCCTGACCATGTACGTGTGCTGTGTACGCACACGCAGGTGTATGTAGGGTGAATATACACGCATGATTTCCTGGAAACTCACCACAGACCAAGGGCCAATTGGTGATGGACTGGCACCTGCCTGCAGATCACCCCTTTGAGTAGCGCCACCCCAGAGGGCTTGGGGGACCACAGAAAACCAGTTGGGGGCCTGACACATGGGTGGCATTCTCAGCCGGGTGTGGAAGTGTTCCCCTCTTTCCCCAGGGTTCTTGGCGCTTGCCATCGTGGATGAGATCTTGGGGACCTGCCGCTGGGTTTGGTCTGCCCTGGGGAATGGCACCACCGCATGGGAACGGGCCCGGGTCCCTCTTGGGGCAAGAGACCGGCCTTTCCAGGTAGGGTGCTGCCTGCCGCACGGTGCAGGAGCAGAAACGTTAGCCTTTGGCAAATCCTTTTCATTTGCTTCTGTTGTCATTCGTTGGTTTTCTGCCCCCAGCGAGGCTCCCAAGGCCGTGTACAATGTATTGGAGCTCACTCCTTTTCAAACAGCCTTTAGAAGTTTGCTTTAAAAACCAAAAGCCATAAGGACAGTTTTAGCCTTCTGCCAGAAATGGCAGAGGGACGGGGGAATTCTGCCACTGAGGGGTCACCACAGGGAAGACCCTGTCTCTTGGGTACCTGAAGAGGAAGGTGGTGGTGTGTGGAGCTGTCTCGGCCTCTGGACAGGTGAGGTTTGCTTCAGTGGCCTTCCTCCAAGGCTGAGAGAGTGTGACTTGCCCAAGATTAAGGTACTCCACTGCCTAGTCTCTTGCGGTGATGGGAGATATGCAGCTGATTTTCTGATATCAGTGTGGGGAGGATGAATCTGGTCCGGATTTTAGTCAGACCTGTAAAAAGGAGCTTTCCAATTGGTTGATGGGAAGGGGTTCTTCCCTTTGGAGGGTTTCTTTTCTTTTTTTACAAAAAGGGTGGCTTTAGGAAGGGCCTTTCTCTCCGGCAGCCAGTGCTCTGCTTGCAAGTGTGCCTGTCAGATTCCTGCCCTTATTTGCCCTGCAGGAACGGAATGGGGCCTCCCCACTAACCTGGTGTGTTTCTCTTTCCCCACAGCTTGAGCTGCTGGGCTTGGAAGACCTCCAAGATGCCAGGGAGCCCTCTCTCCTTGCTGTGGGCGACATGGTCTTTGTGAACTGCGGTGCCACCGCCATCCCTGCAAACTCAACAGGTAGGGTATTTTAGCCTTGCCTGTCCAGACCCGGGGGACGTCCCATCGCCTTTCTGGGTAATGGCGACAGGTCTTGTTTCTCTGGGCCTTCACGTCTTTTCCGACTGATGGCGAATGTAAGGAGAAGCTATCACAGGGTTTTCTAGGCAAGATTTGTTCAGACAGGGGTTGCCTTTTCCTTCCTGAAGGCTTCTGAGAGAGTGTGACTTGACCAAGACCACCCAGTGGATTTTCATGGCTGAGTAAGGATTTCAACCCTTGTCTCCAGAGTTGTGGCCCAGTGCTCAGACCACGATACCACACTGCTGTAGGGTTGCCAGAGGGAAAAGGGGGACAGCTTCTGCACCTGCAGCTGACACCCTCAGGGATCTCCAGAGGTCCTCCAGAGACCTGTGCAGATGTCTTCTTTGCACCGTGTGTCCAGCAACAGGAAAACAGCCGGCTTTCTCTCTCTCTCTGCTGATGCCCCAGCTCTCCAGTGGCGTGGAAATGGCTAGGCTGTGTGTGTGTGTTGGGGGCGGGGAGGGCAGAAATGCATCACTTAAGTTCGGATTTCGGTCTTTACATGGTCACTAAACGTTACAAATTGTTTAATTTTTCAGTCTTATCATTTTATGAATGTTTTTGTATTTTTGTATTTTTTTAAAATTCGTGCTGCTTTAAATATGTTGCTAGTTGCTTTGAGTCTCATTATTGAGAGAAGAATAGAAATGAATTAAGTAAATAAAATATGCAAAGTGTTCCAACATATGTCTTTTTCTCTCTCTCTTCCCCACAGGACTCTCTTGCAACTTTGAGACAAGCTGGTGCAACTGGTTTATGGAGCAGAGCAACGGCTTTGAGTGGGAGCTCAGTGCCAGCCAGGGATGGGGCGTGGACCACACCACAAGCTCAGGTAGCACCCATTGGGGGTTGGGCAACCTGGCCCCACGGTCTTCTTTTCAGTGTTTGGGGCAGAATCTGTAATAGTTCTTCATTCTCCTAACACGTGGTTGGGAATCTTCAAGCCCTTGATGGCTGACTCTCTACCTTTCTTGCTTACACGCTCAGATCTTTCATCGTGTGTGTGTTTCTTACTTTTAGGGACAAGGGGAAGTCTCTCACTTACGCTTTGGTGAATTTTCTTTGTTTCTTCTCTTCCTTGTTTTGTATTGAGCCACTGACTTTCCAGGAAAGTGAGAGAGGATGTCCTCCCCAGTTGACCCAGTAGATATAGAGAACTGAACTGAGGAAACACACACACAAACAGTATTTTTTCCCCCATCTTTTTCTTTTTTGATAAAACAGGTTCTTTCCTCTCTGTGGATCCCTCTGCCCCAGGAAGCCAAGGCTTGAGTGCACGCCTCATTTCCTCCCCACAGACAGCAAATGACTCCTGCTTTTCTTTCTGGTACCGCATGGAAGGACCTCAGATTGGTAAGCTGGATTTGGCTGAGCTGGAGCAGAATTTTCAGCCCTCACAGGGAGGGAAGAGCTAACTTGCAAACTACCCTTCTTGCAAGGGAGAGGTGTGCCTTAGGACCACCAGACACCTGCTGTTTGCTGTGGTTCTCGCAAAGGGTGTCAGGTGATGGCATTCAGTCCACTGGGCGCCTCCCATACAGCCATGGCACTATCTATTGCCTGTTGCTGTCTTTTGCAGGTACTCTCAACCTCCTGGTGAAATATGCTGGAGAGCCAGAGCAGGTCATTTGGAGCAGGACGGGGAGCCAGGGTGCAGTTTGGCACCGGGCCTTCTCCACCATCTCCCACCAGCCTGGCCAGGAATTCCAGGTGAGCGTTTCTTATAGAGGCCGGGATGGAGAGGATCTGTCTCTTGGTACCTGCTTGGCAGGGCATTCTTTGTTTTTAATATTTATTGATCAATCTTTACACAAAATAAAAATAAATTCTAGCTAACATTTATAACATAGGCATAAACTAAAGTTAAAACACTTTACTAAACAATAAACTAAAAGAACCCCTGACTCTCTAGAACCTTACTTATTGTATACAATACAGTAACATGTTGAAACACAAAAGCACCCTGATCCTCTCTACCAAACTGTAATGAGAAATAAAAAATAGAAAAAAAAAACAGAAAAATATTATTCTAGCTTTACAAGACCACCTAAACAAACTACTAATAACCGTATCCACAAACTGTTGCGCTGCTTGAAACTGTTCCATAAAGAGTTTGCAATCAAAAAATCTTCATTTGGCATATCCTTTAAAATCCACATTAACGTCGCCATTTGGGACAGTTCCATAGCCTTAACAATCCAGACCTCTGACTTTCTCCTCCGCCTCTGGGGTCTCCCACAGCTGATCTTCGAGGCCTTCCGGGACGGCTTCCTGGGGGCCATGGCGCTGGATGATTTCACCGTGACCACCGGTGCCTGTGAGACACAAAAGAGTTGCTCCTTCGAGGTGGATGACTGTGGCCTTTTGGCAGGGGGACAGCAAGTCTGGGAGCGGCAGAATGGGGCTGGGGGCCAGGGACCCCTGACAGATCACACTTTGGGCTCGCCAGAAGGTAATCAGACTTCTCGTTTTGTCACACTGCGCTTAGTGCCCCAGTAAAGTCAGTGGGGGAAAGCATTAACAGAATTACAAAATCCTAGAGTTGGAAGAAACCCTAAAGGGCCATCCAGTCCAACCTCCTTCTGCCATGCAGGGAGACACACTCACAGGCCTCTCCTTTGACAGATGGCCATCTAGCCTTGGTTTCAAAACCTCCAGAGAAGGAGACTTCACCACACTCCACTGAGGGTTCCACTGTCAAATTGTTCTTACCCTCAGGACATTCTTTCTAATGTTTAGGGGGAATCTCTTTTCCTGTCATTTGAAGCCTTTGCTCCGTTAAAACAAATTTGCTCCCTTTTCCGTATGACATCCCTTTGAATATTTAAACATAGCCATCATGTCACCTCTTAATCTTCTTGTTCAGAGCTTGGGAAACTAACTTGTGGGGAATTTCTAGGACATTATATGATCCTCAATACCAGTGAGAGCACCCTGCCACCCGGGCAAGCGGCCACCTTAAGCTCCCAGGCTTTCCCACCCGGCCGCCGCCTCCACTGTGTGACGTTTTGGTACCACTTGAAAAGCAGCCATCCAGGTAAGCCTGGCTGGCCCTCTTGTTTCTTTTTGTTGTTGTTGGGAAGTGGAAGGTTCAAAACTGGCACTTCTGGCCTGGGGTTGAGAGGGTGTGCCTTGCCCAAGGTCACTCAAATGGGTTTCCAGGAGCAGTTGTGGATTTGAACTCAGGTCTCCTGGAGTCCTAGGCCAACACTCAAATCACTGCCCTGCACTGGCTGTCATTGGCGTGGCACTGTTGTGTGCCTTCAAGTCCTCTTGGACCTACGGTGGCCCCCAGCTAAGGAATCCTTAGCTGTATTTCTTCTGGGGAAACTTGGCACCTTTGCTTTCCTGCGAGGCAGAGAGAGTGTGAGTTGCCCAAGGTCACCCCATGGCTTTCCGTGGCTGAGTGGGAATCCTGATCATCTGGTCTCTCTAATGTGTTCCCCCAAATTAAATTTACAGTTGTCTATGCTCTGTTTTGGGGGACAGATTCTTGTATTCAAAGTCCTTTTCTAGGATCTTTGAGGGCCGACATTGAAGAGGGAGGCAAGCAAAAGGAGACACTGAGCACAAACCTGGTTCCAGGGGAAGCCTGGCATTATGGCAACTTCACTGTTCAGGTTCAAGATGAATGGCAGGTGAGCAGAGTATAATCGGCAGGTGGACGCTGCTCCATAGAGCTCTCACCTGGCATTTGGGTTCCCTTGTTGAAACTGCGTGTCATAATTTTAAGAGTAGGCAGTTGGATTTTCCCTGTGACTCCAAAGAGTGGGAAATCCATGCAACAGTCTTGAAATTTTAACATCTAAAATTGCACATTGGATGCAAAAGAAGTGATCTCCCACTGCTTCCATTTCTAAATATTTCTAAACAGAAATATTTACACCACTATAACTCAGTCATTAATGGCTTGAAATTTGGACTGATTGAAAACCCCTTTGCCGGGTAGATTCTTTATGTTAAATCCCACACAGGCTGGAGAAATTGCTTGGATTTTCTGGCAAATAGACTTGTCAGACTTTATTGTGAGAAAGCACTTAAATAAAAGGGCTGTCAGATTTGTTGCACCACCGCTGCTGTGGATGTGTATCATGGGTGAGCCTGGCTACTCCTCACATGTTCTCTTCCTAGGCAGGGCTTCTTGTGACTAGAAGGAAGATGGTGGGAATAATCAATCCATGCAGTATGGCAGGCAGGACGACTTAGTCTGGCATTTTGTGGAGATGGATTTTGACCACGTTGGTGAAAAATAAGAATCTTAACAGTTCAGATCCTAGAGTGCTTTGCCTGCATCTACTCCCTCCCTCCCTCCCTCCCTCCCTCTGGTCAGTGGCCTGCAATGGAGGCCCTTTTGGTTCCACCCCTCCACGGGGTGGTGTCATCCCACCCAGCGCCCCAACATATGCCTTTGTGTCTCCCTTGGGCAGGTGGCCTTGGTGGTGGAAGGGGCAGCGGAGGCCCCTCCTCTTACCTCGCCCTTGATGACCTTCATGTGAAGGACGGAGTCTGCCCGGGAGCAGGTAACAGCAGCATGGCCTCTGGGGCATAAAACGGATCATGACCCTGGGCTTTCTTTTGTGGAGGGGTGGACAGACACACAAATTTAGGAGAGGAAGTTTTTGACCACATCCCCAATTTTCCCTCTAATGTGAGAAGCTGTACTTACCAAAATTCCCCCTCTTCCTTGGCTCTCCATGCCTTTGCTCTCCTTGGTTTTAGGAGGGAAAAGGGGTGCTTTCACTGCTGAGGGGTTTTAGGGAGCAGGCAGGAGGGCAGCCCCAGGCCCCTCCTATGTAGTTGATGACTAGTGGTCAAGCTTTTTTGTCTGTTTGCTTTTGGTCCAGGGTCCTGTGACTTTGAATTGGGCACCTGTGGCTGGAGCAAGCCCCCTGGAGATTGGTATAGCTGGGACTGGAAGGAAGGGGCCACCCCCTCCCAGTCCCCGTCCCCCAAGGTAGATCAGACCCTCAGGACAAAAGCAGGTAAGGCCTCTCTGGATTCAGTCTTCACAGTCAGGCTGCTGTGCCAAAATGTGTATTTTTACTCTGTGGCTCAGGTTGATAGGAGATGCAGGCCAACATTTGGAGGGCCAAAAAGTTCTTTGCCCCAAGTCTGGTGGCTAAAGTTTAGCAAGATTTTCCTCTTCCATTTTCTGAATGGTCAGGATCAGCTGTTTCTAACTGCCTGCTGGGTTGCAAAGGAGCCCCATTCTTACAAGGAGCTCAGATTCTGCAGGCCCAACTTAATTAGCTTGTAAGATCTCTTTCATTAAGCCTGGAGAGCTCACATAAATACCTAGTTAAGCTACTTAAGTGCTTTGCTCCAATCATAGAATCAAGGAGAGCTGGAAGAGACCCTGAGGGCCCTCCAGTCCAATCCCCTTTTGCCGGGCAGGAAGACACAATCGAAGTTCTCCTGACAGATGGCCGGCCAGCCAGCCAGCTTAAAGACCTCCAAAGAAAGAGCCCCCACCACACTCCTTTGAGGTGGCAGTGGATTCCACTATCAAGCAGCTCTCACTGTGAGGAAGGTCCTCCTAATGTTTAGATGGAATCTCTTTTCCTGATGTTTGAAGCATTGGTCCCTGTCCTAGTCTCTGGAGCAGCAGAAAACAAGTTTTCCCCATCTTCCATATGCCATCGTAAACTGATGTGTGAAGGTGCTAAGGCCCTGAGAGAGGAGGTCTTGTTCCATTCAGCAGCTGAGGTTTTGCGAAGGCTTTTAAACTGAGCTCGCAGATCTAACAATTTGTTTTCTGGAAGGTTTATCTTTGCTGCTGAGAGCTACATGGGGGAATCAAACTTCTAGTTGCTGGAAGGCACAGGGAGACTTCCAAGCATGGGGAGCACTGCCTGCTGGGATGGCCCCACTACCTGTTCACCGGCCTTTCTCTCTCCAGGTCACTACGCCTACGTAGACGTTGCCGTGCTGGGCATGGGGAGGAGTGTGGCCCGCCTGGCAAGTGAGCCCCTTCCTCCGGCCACTAACTCCTGCTTGCGCTTCCACTACCATATGGACTTCCTGGGCCAGAGCTGTAAGTCATTGGCAGGAAACTGCTTTCGCTTGGGGACCCACATTCAATTTCAGAAGTTTGTGGGGGCTAAGGGGAGGTAGGTTCAGAAATATTGTTTAACTTAAAGTTCTTTACTACCAGTAACTAAGTCCTGGGAAAAAGTGTGGCTGAACCTTTAGACCAACTGGTTTTTATTTTAGCATGCGCTTTTATGGATATAAACCCCTTCTTCAGAAGTCTGTTTATGTCCAAAAAAGCTCTTGCTAAAATGAAAAAAAAAACAAGAAACCAGTCTTAAATGTGCTGCCCTTATTCGCCTCCTCCACACACGCACACCCCGTAGCAGCAGCTCTGAGTGGGAGGAATCCATCCAAAAGCTTAGAAACCAACCATGTGAAGAGAAAAGAAGTCCAGGAGGGATGGGTTGAGACCCAAGGATGGCTGCCTCCCCCATGCACGGTGGAAGATATTGAGAAGCAAGGAAGGGCCTTTTTCTGGAACATTGGCCTCTGTCTGGCTGTGAGTCATCATAAGGGAGATGTTGGGGGGAGTAGGAAAGGCGCCCCTGCAAGGTCTTTCGTTTTCGTACTCTCAATTTGGACTAGGCTGGGGCTTCCCAGGTCTCAGGGGTGTAAGAGCATTGAAGGGAGTAGTGGACTCTTTCTTTCTCTCATGTTTGTGGCCAAGAGATCTAAGAACTGGCCCCATGCCCTCCTCTTTTGCTCCGTTTTGCAGCTCAAGCGGAGCTCAGGGTGAAGGTGTCCAGCTTGGAAGGGGAGCGAATGCTGTGGCGTGCCGCTGGGCACCAGAGCCAGGCCTGGCTAAACCAAACCCTCCTCCTGTCCAGCCTCACTGAATTCCAGGTATGCCTGTGAAAACAGGCAGGCTCTTTCTGCGTTTGGCTTGGGAATCTCTGCAACTAAAGGACTGTACTTTCTTTCAGTGGCAGTTCTTTTCCCCAAAAGAAAATGCTCTCCAACTCAATGTGCTTTGGCTATTCCACCTCAGACTTTACCAAACCAGAATCTTTTGCCACTTTGTCCCCAGTTTAGTTATGTACGCAATGACTCAGTCCCTCCTAACCTTACTGCTGAGAGTGCCTTCTTTCTCACAGATTGTGCTAGAAGCCACGAGCGGAGCGTGGCCGAGCTCGGAGACGATTGCTGTGGACGATATCACATACACCACTGACTGTGGTAACACAGACGGGGGCCAAGGGGCAGGCAAGTGCTGATCCCACACACGGCCGCTCGGTGCCAGCAGAGCTGCCCACATTCTCCGCCCTCTATGAGACTCGAGTTCCAGCCACTCACAGCTGGTATTTTTCTCTCTTCCAGGAGACGGCAGCCGTTCCAGCGGGGGCTCAGCGGCAGGGCTCGTGGCGGGCATTGTGTGCTGCATCCTTTTAGTGCTTGTGTCAGCCGCAGTGGTTGTCTATTGCCTGAAGAAGCGGAGAACACCGGGAGAGAGGATGCCAATGGAGTGTACCACCGTCCAGGGATTTGACAACATCGCATTTCGAGATGTAAGGAGGGCACGAGTAGCTGTTTTTGACTCAGGTTGCCAGAGCAAGATGTAATTGTGTTCCCAGTGGGGTGTGTGCTGGTGTGACTGGCTATTAGCACAACTCAGAAAAGTTGCTTTTTTGCATTGCAACCCCCAAAGCCCATGCTGGACAGGTGAGAATTGTAATACAAAACATAAGTCATTAGTTACATTGGTACTGATTTCTAGCTAAGATCATTTCACACTTGTTTTCAATTAAAATGTTAATCCATGTGGGAAGAATATGTTGGCTGGGGAGGAGGGTCTCTTTTTTGAATTAGCAGTATTCTCCCTGTTTTGGGGGGGGGAGTGCCTGTTGTGGGAAAGGAGGTGCAGAAAATTACCTCTACTTCACATTGTGGTGAACTCGGGGTAGCTGTTTCTCTCAGGCACAGGTGCTGCTGTGAGATGTCTCTTGCGTTCAGGCTGATTGGAGGAAGGGTGGGACGTATATGAAACCAATCATAAGATCCCCTAATAAACTGTTGCCTTGGTTTAACAGGACAGAGTCATCATACCACCAATTCCTGTTCGTGAAGAGACAGAATAGACCCCCCAGAGTGAAGAGGCGGGTGGCAAGGGGGGCAGCCTACCGTTGCCGTTCTGGGTGGCCGACCCCTCTGGGCTTCTCTGGCCAGCGACAGCCTGCTGGTTCTCCACAAGCGCCTCTGGAGACCTTTTAGGGAAAAACTTCCATCCTCTGTCTGGTGGGCCTCGACCAGAGGGGCTGATGTGGTGCTCAATAAAGTCCTCTCGCTGGTCTTTTCAGTGGATGAGCCTCTTTCATTCATCGGGGTAACAAGTTGCCTTTGTTTGCTTCACAGTTCCCCCTTATTTTAGCATGTGGCTTTCCAGAACTGCTCTGTGGCACATATGAGTACGATCCACCTGAAAGCAAGGGGTGGGTCAAAACCTTCCAGAATGTGAGGTGGGGAAGTGGAGGGGACGACCAGCTTGTGTGCCAGTGGGTTCCTCCCCTGGAAACCTGGTCCAGGGAGCCCCCTGAACGAGCAATGCACAGAGCCTCAGCTAACAGACTGGCAAAGGATCCACCACTCCCCAATTTGAAGAGCAGACAAGCTTTATTGGAGATCTCTTAGAGCAGCTGGAAGGAACGGACAAACCAAGAACAGCCACCGTGGCAACTCACACCCCCAACATACCCCATTTCCTCCTCTGTCCCCTTCACTACAAGTTCTTCAGCCAAACACCCCCCCCCAACGAGTTCCAACTGCTAGTAATAAACACCAAAAGAGAAGAATTCTGCTCTATTTGTTTTGCCCCCGGCAGGTTCAGTTGCAGCTTTTATTAGGTTTTGGATATTCAATCTCACTTTAAGGAGGAGAGAGGCAGGACAGAGAACATCTCTGGTGGAGAAGTTTCACTGAAAATTTTTTTTTTTCAACAGCAGGGCTGAAATTCTGGAGGTTTTCTCCCATCCCTGTCTAAGAAGGCGAGTGCCGGCTTGTTCCGCCTGGCAATGACAAAGATTCCTGGCCGTCCAGGAGAGGCGGAACGGCCAGGCGAGATCAGTCGGGGCAAACTGATTTCGAGGCTTTGTCATCACTTCCCTTTTGGGCCTTTTTCGAGGGGTTTCCCGATGTCCCGTCCTCGAAGCTTGAGACCTGGAACAAAAGAGGGAGGAGCGAAGTGGAAAAGCTGGAGGAGGGCAGACAGCAGCCCCTGACCCTGGGGTCCTCCCCTGATGTGGACCACAACTCCCAGAATCCCTCACCACTGGCCATGATGGGTGGGAGCTGAATCCCATGAGATCTGGGGATGACGGGGCCAGAACTAAAGGCTCTTGCAGGTTGTCAAACCCTGACGTGGACTGGAGGGGAACCTGCTAAGTGTGCTGACATGTTACTGCAGCTGTTGCTTTGTTTATCCAACCAGAATTTGAGGATCCCCCCGCAAAGCGCCTAAGCATCCCAGGAGAAGGGCAGTGTACCTCTTCACCCTCTCAATTGATTAATTAAAAAATAGTAGGACATTCTGCCTGGGCTCACTGACTGCCAGCAGGAGGCCCTGGGGAATTAGTACGCCCTAGCCCCAGTTTTCCTCTGCCAATGGTGGCAGAGAGGGGAATAAAAAGGGTGTGCTCAGGATGTCTCTTTCCCTCATGCTGCTCCTTCCTCCTCCCCACTCGGCTACTCTGGATGGGTGGTTGTCCTCCTGCTGCCTTCAGCCTCTGGAAAAGCAAGAGGACGCCCTGACCTGTTGCCAAGCCAACAGCACAAACAGCTTTAGGGAGGGGAAGGGAGGCAATGTGCACAGACAGACACACACACCACTCACCGATGGCTCTTTCAATCTTGCCCAGCACCTGGTTGTTGGGGATCGCTCGTCCAGACTCGTAGTCGGCAATGACTTGGGGCTTCTCGTTGATTTTCTAAAGAGAAAATGGCAAAAGAGACACCGGGGTTTGGCATGGAGCTTGCAACCCCAAAATGAAAGTGACTCATTCCCTCTCACTGAACCAATTCTGAATTCTTAAATTCTACACGCACACGGTGTGGCAGGGGGGCAGGTAGAATATCATCAGCTACAGAAATACATACAACACCCCTGGAAGCTGCTGGGGAGAAGGGAAGGAGTAGGGCTGTCTCCCTGCACATCCCAGTACAATTTGCTGCTTGGGCTGCAAGTTTCTCTCCAGAGTCAGTGGAAGGAGTACCCTCACAGCCTCTTTCAAGAAAAGCAAATCCCAGTTGCTGGCCCTCATTGTTCAAGTGTGTGAAATGAGACACTGCAAGGCAGTAAGTGGGAAAAGGTTTTTCTGATCCCCAAATGCTTCCCATTACCAGCACTACTACCATTGCGCTGTCTTATCACTGGGACCCAGGGGACCTAATGGGTTAAAAACAAATGTCCTTGATGTTGTCGTGTGCCTTCAAGTCATTTCCAACTTATGGCGACCCGATCAAGGGGGGTTTTTTTTGGCAAGATTTGCTCTGGTGGAGTTTGTCTTCCTCTGAGGCTGAGAGAATGTGAGGTGACCAAGGCCACCCAGGGAGTTGCCACGGCTGAGCAAAGGCAGTTTTGGACCCTTCTCTCCTAGAGTCGTAGCCCAGCACTCAAAGCCACTACACCACACTGCTGTGATACAGTGCGGTTAAAACACAGAAGTGCCAGCGTTCGTTCCCTTTCCTCTGGGGCTTACCGTGGCGAGGTCCTTCTGGGTGAGCCCCTTGCTCTGCCGGCCCTGCTGGATCACCTTGCCCACTTCAAGGGGGACGCGGTCGTGGTGCAGCTCCTCCGTCTCCCGGTCCAGCTTGGCTGTGTTCTTTGTGATCGAGTGCTGCTTGTTTTGGCCCGCTGCCCCTGCAGGTTGGATCAAGCAGGTTGGGCACCTTAGAATTATTCTCAGCTGCTGGATGCAGGCAATAACATGCAGCAGAGATCAGCAGAAGGGTGGTTGTTTGAGGGGTTCTGGGAGGCACAGTCCAAAACTCCTGGTAGTTGGAACTTGCAAAGTGGCATCCCACATTTGAGAACAAGCCCAGGAAGAAGAGAATCAAGGGAATGTTTTCGTTTACTGTTTCTGAGGTTGCCTCCCACGGCCTCTTAATAGAAGTGGGCCGTTTCTTTTCATTCCCACCTAACTTTGTTTGCCTTCGGAGGGCACCATGTGCTTCCAGGACAGACACACTCCTGGCCAAACGGGAAGAGGAAAGACAAGATGAAAGAGAAAGGGTTTCTGCATACAGGACAGGTTGCAACTTGCTTACAGAATTTATTGCCTCCAATGAACCTACAGCTGCTTCTCTATTTTCAAAAGAGGGTTAGAATAAATTCTTGGCAATTCAAAGGCGTTAGCAAAGACAGTTAAGAAGGGGGCTGCCTGGTGGAGGGGCAACGTACACCCCCGTTTACCAGGTGTGGAAAACAAATGTAGAACGTGCCAGTGAGTGTGAAGGACAAAGGGTCAGAAGACATGTTGCGCCCATGTAGGTGCAGAAAAAGGAGGGGATGTCATTAAGGGAGAGCTGGGCCTTTCCCCTGGCCAACTGATTCCTTACATTTCTTGGAGGTCTCGACCTCTTCGCCTCTTCTTTGAGCAGCCAGGACAGCCTAGAAATTCAGAATTGGAGTCAGGAGCATCGTGGTAAAAGAGAGACACATGGGTGGTCTTTCCCCCATCCCTCTCCCTGGGCCCATTTCCAGACTGAATCTACCCCCTCGTGCTACACACACACACACACACACACACAGCCCCATGGAAGGCACCCCACAGGTGACAGGTAGCAGGTAGCCAAATGCTACTGAGGCCGGCCCTCCCTCTAGTCAGCTCCTGGGGCTGAGGATAGCTGTGGTTCTGCCCTGCCTGTCGGAAATGCTGATAAGGCCACTGCTGCACTGAAAGTAAACACTGAAAAAAGACTGATAGCAGTGACTGCCATAAAGACAAGGCTTTAAAGGTGAGGTCTCTGTGTCATAAAAGCAACAGGCAAAGCACAAAGTCCACTAGGCCACCGTGTCAGAAGACAGCAGGGAGGACGGAGTCTGGAGAGGGGTGTGGGGTGGTGGTGGTCTTCATGGCTGAGAGCAGGGCTGCAGCCCCTGAGGCACAGCACCTGGCCCTGCCTTCCACTCCTTTTGCCCCCGGCTAAACCCTGGTCACAGGACCAGCGAAGCCAAGGGAGGGAAAACCAGCATAGCCCTTCATAACTCCCACTCCCATCATTTGTCAACACTAATGGTAGTGGCTGGGGCTGATGGGAGTTGCAGCCCAACAACACCTGAGGGGCCATGGTGGTCCACTCTTGGTTTATGCTTTTTGAAGACAACTTTTAAAGGTGAGAGGGAACATGTAAGTGCAGGAACAGCCGAAGTAGATTTGGGGAAAAATGCGCAGAGGGGCCGGCTGAGGAGGAGCCTCCAGGCTGGACAGAGCTGGCGATTACAAGCATTGCCATTAGGGACAGGGCTCCTCCACTTCATAAATACCCCTTTTCCACCGGAATGTGGAGTAGGGGCGGCTGACACATTACAGCACCGCCCACTTGAGAGGGCCAGCCAGGTACCTGCCATTTCCAAAGAGGCAGAAGCAGAAGGGCAGTCCTCTGCCCCGAGGGGCTTACAGCGCCCTAAGACACCACGGTGACAAGGGTGGTGGGGAGGAGGAGGATGGGGAAGAACGGCAAGGACAAGGGCCGTGACAGCGGGGAGAGCTGGCCATCCACCCACCACCACGGTCACTTTGGACAGAAAGGCCCGTCTCACTAGGGGGAGACTCCAACTCCCACAAGCCCCTCCCCAGCTGACAAGGTGTCCTCCTCTTAAATTGCCTGGGGCTGTTTCCCCCCATATGGCCTCCCAGGTGAGTCGGACTACAACACCTACCTGGCTGGGGATGATGGGAACTGCATTCCATCGCTTTTAAAAAGGCAGCAGCACCTGGGCCCCTAATGGGAAGGAGAGGCCTGGGGTACAGCTCCCAACATCCCCTCATCCAGGTGCCTAGGGATGATGGGGGTCCCAACTTTTGGGGGGGCGGGTGCAGAGGAGTCCAGGCCACGTTCTAATTTGGGAAAATTATGGAACCTGGGGGAAAGACTCGGGAAAAGTGAGGGGGGGCTTCCTCCCAGGTAAAAGGCTGGTGGGCGTGGCCTAACTGGAGTTGTGTTGTGGGCGGGGCCTAGAATGAAGGCGCGGCTGCGTCATGACACGCCCCTCCCGGCACAGAAAAGGAGGGGCGGTGCCGCGCGCATGCGCTTTCCTCGCGGGGCCCCTGCCTCCTCCCTCACCTGCTTGGACTTGGCCTGGGCCGCGCTGGGGCCCTTCTTGCGCAGCACCGTCACTGTGTCCCAGTCGCTCTCCGCCATGACTGCCGCTGCCGCCTCCGCTGCTCCTTCTCCTTCGTCGCCTGCTCCACTGCTTCTACTGCCGCCTCTTCCCTCTTCAGCCTCCGCAATAGGCCGTCCTGTTTGGGCCCCCTCCTTTTCCGAAGGCAAGTGGCACGGTCATTGGTGGACTCACCCGCCGCTCACAGAGAATGCTTCAGCGTGATTGGTTGGAACCAGGCGGCACCGCCTTCAAGCCCATCGCTCCTCCTCCCCTCAGTTGTCGTCATAACGGTATTCAACGTCTAACTATTGGTCATATTTTCAAGGCGAACCTCTAATAGGTCCTCTTCCCTGCCTATCAGATTTATCGGTGATTTGATTGGTTTTGGTGGAATAGCGTCACTTGGATACACGCCTGTACGCGTAGGGCGGACCGTGGAAGAAAACACACAGTAAGAGCCGCCTTGTGGTTGGTTAAATCTTAAGCCAATCAAGGCATTTCTTAAGATGACTGGCTAAAATTGTGGCTGTTGGGCGGAATCTTTGTCCTCCTGCCCGCCCCAAGCCGTGCGCAACACAGATAGTAAAAAGTGATGAGAAATCTCTGTGGAATCTCAGACGCGAGTTCCAAAAAGTTCTGCGCATGCGTACGAGAGTTCTCGGGAAGGATCCACAAACCCGGAAGGAGGGGGAGGGGCTGTTTTGGCTCTCCAGAAATTGATAATAAATGAATTAAAAAAAAAAGGAATATTATGAAATGTAAACTACATTTACTGTAATGTCCATTTACTGCTTGAAACGTCGTTTTAGATATAGGACGGTGAGGTAAGAATTTCGAGAACGAAGAGCCCAGTCCAACACAGCACGTGCAATTAAGTGAAATTACATTAAATTAAGTTCTGTTTATTCCCAACTCCTTTTTGGGAATATTCCTGACCCCTCCGACCCAGGAGCAGAGTCCACCTCAGTCCACAGCGCGCTTAATCCTTAGTTGAGCCAATCTGGTTACAATCGTGCTTTGGGGAAAACGGGAAACGCACTCCAAGCCCCCTTTGCTTCCGTCTGTGCTGGGGGGCGAGGTGGCCTTTTCCCTCTGCGGCTGGTTCAGGATCTTCCTGCCGCTCCGCACCTGCTTGGGGTGCCCCGGAAATACACGGCGGCGGCGGCGGCGGCGGCGGCTGTGTTTTTGTGCTGCGTGCGGCGCGTCCTGTGCGGAGACGCAAGTGAACAGGAGGGCCGCTTCCGCACGGGGCGGTCATAGCGCGATGGTTCCACTTTCAGCATCCTCTGGAATCCTGGGGCTTGCAGTTTCGGGAGGATTCCAGAGGATGTTGAAAGTGGGATCATCGCGCCGTGACAGCCTCGGGCGGAACTGAGAGGCAAGCAAGTGCGAGGGAGTCCCGGGCTGTTACGGAAGGGCGCCCTGGCTTCCCGTTTAAGGGGCGCGCCGGGCGGGAGGCTCGCTTTCCGGCGTGCGCGCGCGTTCCCATTTCGCAACGGGTTGCTCAACGGCGGGGGTGGCCGGAGTCCTCGCCGCCCCCGCCTCGTCGGCGGCCGCTGGTGGCTACTGCCGCTGTTCCTGCTGTTCCTTTCCCTCCGGCCCCGGCTTTTCGAGCCCGCCGCGCCGGCGACGGAGGGATTCGTCTCTTGCTACATCCGTGTCTGTGGCGCAGGCTGAGAGGTGGCAGTGGTGCAGCCCTTCCGGGGGTTGGACTGCGGCTCCCATCATCTGCACGCTGGGAGTTGCAGTCCAGCAACCTCTGCGGGGCTGCGTGGTCCCCGCTCCTGACTTCTGTGTCGTGAGAAAGCCTCTAGGCTTCACAAGGTGCTTTGAAAGGAAAAGGCCGCTTTAGCGGAGTTAAGAAGCGGAATGAAAAGTTAACAATCCGCATACGAACGTGTATAAACTGCGTGTCCATGTATTTCTGCCTCATGAGTGGACCGGAAATATTTGGATATCGTGGCAAGAGGTTTCGGTTTCTGCCAGATGGAAGCGGAAGGTGAAGCTTCTTAGCAAAATACTGAAATTTTTGGTTAGGGCTCCAGCGAAGATTTGTCTGAAGGCCTCTAAAATGGGCTCCTTCTTTCCTTCCACACGTAGTTTCCTACACGCGTGTGCAAATAGACAATACGCGTGTCTACGCGTCCACACGTATCGAGTATCTGATCGGGTTTCGCTTCTCGCCTAAAGAGAAAAAAAGGGCGGGAAAGAGGGAGGGTCGCCCCACCCGGTGCGCCTCCTACGGTCGCTCAGGCCACGCCCCACGCCATTCTGGCTCCGCCCCCCACTATTTAGGGCTACGTGGGGGCGTGATTTGCGTGAGAGCCAGGATGGGCGGGGCCAATTTGAGGCAGGCGAGTCCCGCCGCAGGCGTGTGGGCGGGGCTTCCGGGTGGGGATTCTAGATAAGGCCCGTCCCACTTCCGCTCGGGAAGGGAGGTCATGGAAAGAATGGTGGCGGCGCGGCGGCCGCTGAAGGAGGGACTTTTTCCCCGTGCCAAACGGGGCGGGGCTTCAGGGCTCACTTCCGGTCTGCGCTGGGGCGGGCGACGCGGGCTTACCGGTGAGTGGGGGGACCGGGAAGGGCGGCGTTTCCCTCCGGTGTGGCGGGGCTCCGGGGGAAAGGGGGAGGCTGGGGGAAAGTTCGGTGTTCGGGGGCCCACGACTCCAGCCACCCCCGGCCGGCGTTGGCTGCACTACAGCTCCCAGAATCCCCCGACAGGGAACCCTGGCTGGCCGTCCGGGAAAGAACTTCCCCAAGCTCCGCTTCTGGGAGTTGTAGTCCAAAGCAAAGGAACTTCCCCGGCCTTCGCCTTGCTTCCTCCCTCCTGCCGTTGGCTGTGCTGGCTGCCATGGGTTCTGGGGGTCGTAGTCCAGAAAGCCCCCCTCCGTTCGGACCCTTCCTCGTCGCGGGAGTGGGAGCGGATGAAGGAGGGAGGGGAGCCGATCGCGTCCTCCCCGTCTCCACAGCTCCAGCCGCAGCCTGAAATTGGGGGGTCGCATCACGTGGGAATCCTCTTAGTCGCCCCCAACGGGGGTGGATTCAGCCTCCCAGGGCTGCCCCCCTTTCAGGTCGTCAGACCAGTTTCTCCCCCAAACAGTGAGGGGCGCGTGTGTTTGTGGCGGGGGGAGACCCCTGCCACCGCCGTCTGTTTGTCTTTTATTCAGAATTTTAGAATGTTTTCCCTCCTCAGACCTTGGGAAAGCCCTCCCCAGCCAGCACGGCCGGTGGAATTCTGGGGAGTGTAGTAAATAAAAAAAAATAATGTTGGCGAGCTCTGCTTTTATTATTGTAGGCATGAGCTCCCGGAGAGGCAGGGCATAGTTTCAGGGAAGCCTCTGGCCTGGACTGGAGGCGAACTCACCTTAGTGGTTTTTTGGTGGTCGGTGCTGGAGGGAGACCCCCTCCTCGGGGGCTCTGAAGCTGCTTGCCCAGAAGGAGTTGCCCTTGTTGGATGGGTCTGCCCTTCGGGGCTGCTTGCTCAGATGTCAGCAGCCCTTTTGAGCTAAGTGGGTCTTACTCAGAGGTAGGTGCGTCTGTGTCTGCCAGTTTTATGTGTGGTCCGTTGCTGCCAAGGTTTCTATAACTAGTGTAAGGAAATGACTGGAGGGAGACCTTTGGATGCTGCCCGGGCAGATCGTATTCTCTATTTAGCTATGCCACCTTTTGATAGGAAAGAGATCCGTAAAGTCTGGAAACTGGCTCCTTTTTATACCTTTGTCTTTTTGCTTACTTTGTGCCCAGTTCATGAACTTGTGAATTTGACCCTTCATAGGTGATAGGTTTTAAATGTTGTAATGCATGCTTATGAAGTCATCTGTGCCTTTTGTATGTCTATGTATCTTTAAAAATCCTTTTTTTAAATAGAAAGAACGAATGTTGTGCATAAAAGAGTAGTTAAGTTTCAGTAAGTCATCACTAGCTTGCTTGTTCAGGGTTATGATTGCATTTGCTGAGGGTGTGAGAGAGTGAATCTGATCTGGTGTGTAAATCTTATTGGAATTCAGTGGAAGAGCTTTTTTTTTAAAAAAAAAATCTTTTTAACAAGTATTATCTATGAGAAAATAAAACTCTGGGCAACACTGGGTATATATGCTAGTATATCTCTCTCTCTCTGTGTGTATGTGTGTGTGTATATATATATATATATAAATTACTCTTTTATCTTCTTATCTGGAGTTTATCCCTATGTGTAATTCCAGTTGAAACCAAAAGAACTGCGTTGGTTGTGATGTATGGAAACTGTAATTACTTTCATTGGGACCTATAACTAATTGTGGCTTGGGGCCAGTTAGATAATGAAAGTTGTGTGGGGCCGAGACTCACATGTGTCAGTGAACATTTGCCCACTAGTGGAGACACTTTGATCTCTCATGATGGGTGTGATCCAACCAAAGCAAAGCAGTTGCGAGTTTAATTGATTTTAATGGAAGGCTTTTAATCGATTGCAGTGGAAAACTTGAGCACCTTCTTAAATCTCGCCCACTGAAGTTGGTTTGGTTTCACTCTGACTGGCCACACAGAGTACTTTGCTCATGACAAGACCTTTGGGTTTATTAGTAGTAGTCCTCCTACGTTTTTATACAGTATGTAGATCATTGCATGATACCACCAACACATTAATTTTTATCTGTCTCCTGCTATTGCTTGGTGTTCTGTGTGAATCTGAGAATGACCTCAGCATGGTGAGGAATGAAGCTGCATCCTGGATTATAATCCTAGCATAATCTTTTTTTAAAAAAGATGTTACTAGGATCTGTTGTAAAATAAGAACTGTGGTTGATAGCTACTAGGAATAATATTTCTTGAAAGAACAGTGTAGATTTCCTCATTCTAAAATCCTTCATATGTGGATTGAAACATATCTATCCACCTTCAGACTTGTTCACATTACCTGATTATAACACTTTCATCCCACTTTAACTGTCATGGATGCGTCAGTCAGGGGAATCTTGGGATTTGTACTGTGAGGAGGTACTAGGACTCTTTGGTGGAGATTTCTAAATGTGTCATGAAGCTACATATCCCAAGATTCCATAGGACAGAGTCACAGCTGTTAAAGTGAGATCAAATATCTATAATTTTGTACGCTGAAAGAGACCTGTGTTTGGATCTCAACATGTTCTTTCCCAAAGGAGTGAACATAACTCATAACCTCCCCTTGCTTCCTGGTCCTACAGGGTTAAAGACGGAAATTGCTTGCTCTTTGTCCTTTCCTGTATTGCTTTTTTTTAAAAAGTTATTTAGCTATCAATTTTTACACAAAGTAACATAAATTCTAACATTTTTAAAATAAACAGAAACTAAAATTATAACATAATACGAAAACAATATACTAAAAAAACTAAACAGTCACTCACTAAGACACTTACTAACTACCTAATCAGTGACATACTAGAACACCCCCCAAACTGTAATGAGAAACAGAAAATGGGGGGGGATATTATTCTACCATTACCTGAACAAACTACTAATGAACCTATCCACAAATTATTTCATCATCTGATTGCTTATTACTCAAGATACACAAACACTTTCCACTCTTTCAAAAAATCCTCGATTGGTTCATCCTTTAAAACCCACATTAATTTCCTGTATTGCTTTTTGGAAGCCACTGTGTCAGTAGAACAATAGACAGAATTCCTCCTGGAGTTTCTTTTAAACCATAAGCAGGGTAGACACATTTTCCTGAAAAATCCAGAGTGATATTCTCTCCTGATTCAGCAAACTGCCTCCTTGGATGTTTGGGTGATTTCTGAGCAATTCCACCCTGATTCATGCTTGTTTCATATCCTTGTTGCACTGTCTAAATTTGGGAAGTGCGTTATGGTAAAGAGTGCAAATCGCCTTCCTTTTTTACCCTTTGCAAATGAATGCCATTCAGTTAGAGAGTGGACAAGAAGTTGTATTTCACAACCCAGCTGGCAATTCCTGATTTTTTTGAGGGTGTTTGAAAATGACAAGCAGAAATGGAGACCCCAGAGAATCTTTTCTGCAGGTATGGGATGAAATTGGTGGCTGAGTTCTGTTTCCAGTCCCCTTTGCCTAAATAGTTCTTAACTTGACTAGGTTTTAATGGTGTAGTATGTAAGCTACTGAGTTACACAGCACTGTTCCTCAAAATGGAATGAGAAGGCAGTTTTTTCTTAGCTATAGAAGTTGTGCATCAGTTCTGATTGTTCCAATTGAGACTGAATAGCTAAAGGGGTATTGTCTGAGTCAGAAGATGGGTCGGAAGTTATCAGAACATGATGAATGCAAAACACGAGGAAATGCACCATCATTGCGACAGAAAAGCCTGGTTGGTCCAGACCAACAGGCACCCTTTAAAGTCAATGACAGTGTGCCCAGTTTTTATAAGAGATGCTTTTGCTTCCAACAACTCAGGCAGCAAACCATAAGAAAACCCAAACCGGTCATGATCTGTTTCTGCCCCAAAGGAAACCAAGGTTAGAGGTCTTGGCCAGGTGAGAGTGGGATGCCCTTGGCAGGTCAGACTGGAGACAGGAGCGGTGTTCCTCCCCAGGCTCTTCTCAGGAAGAGAAGAAGATAGTTCTTCATGCTAAAATCCATTGTCTCAGGATGTTGCAAGTGATTCATAAAGTTTGTTCTTGAGAAGAAAGAATTTTGCCATTCCCCCCCCCACCTCCGCCCCAAGAAATGTCATGAAAAATGTGCAGTTTTTGAGAACTGTTCACAGTTCGGGACTTATTCTTCGGGGGAAGAAAATCTCCCAAGTATTTTTTTAAAGTAATATGTATTTATTCATTAAAATATTTATACGCTACGCTATCTGAGGAAATGGCATTTTCTGTGTCCATGTGTTCTTTTCTGCAAAAGAAAACATACTTTCTGTGCAGAAAATGCTGTTTTTTGTTCAAAAAGTACCTTTTACACACAGAATAAGTCCTGAGCTGTGAGGATTCTCATCCTTCCAGTGCTGTCCTCATCAGAGGTTCCTGGCCTCTGGGAGGTTCATTTCTTTAATCTTTCTGAATTTGTGTCCCTACTAACAAGAGCTGCTGAGTCCCAACCGCACACATAGCAGTAACTGCAGGCAAACCCCTTAAAAAACATGGATGGAGAACCACATTTGGCTGAGAATTCAAGGTGCTGATTCTTTTTCTTCCCTCTTCCTAGGGTCGTGAAGCCTGGGTGGATGTTGTGGTTCACATGGCAGCAGCAAACTCGACTCCCCCGGGCTCTTTGGATGTAAACAAGCCTGGGTTCCCAAAGCAGATCCTGGGGACGGAGTTGGAGGGCAAGTACCTGTGTTCGGAGTGCAGGAATATTTTGCGACGGCCCTTTCAAGCCCAGTGCGGTCACCGCTACTGCTCCTTTTGTCTGAAGACAATTATAAGGTATCTTCCTTTTGCTTTGGATACAGTTCAGGCCTCATGTCTCTCTGCCTGCCCCTGGGCTTCCAGGTTTTCTGAAGATCCGTGTGGGCAATCTCTCTTGTCAAGCCAGCTAAGACTGGCCTGTAAAGAAGAAGCAGGCTTAGATAAACCCCAACTCAGGTCTTGCAAGGGACAGACCTCTCACAAGAGTTCCAGGCCCCTTGCGAGGTTAGAGAGATAATTTCCTAGCTGGGGAGGAAGAAGAGGGGTGTCACACCAGCAGCAGTGCCAGAGAGTGGACCCCGATATACCAACCCTCCAACATTTGGTATGCAGCAATATTGAGTTTAAGGTTCACTGTGGGGGTCTCTGTGTCTCACTGCTTATTGTATCCTCTCTTCTCCAACAGCTCAGGGCCCCAGAAGTGTGGAGCTTGCATCCAAGAAGGAATATACGAAGATGGTGTCTCGATCCTGGAAACAGGTTCGGTAAGTGAAGGAGGAGAATGTGGAGGCACCCTGAGGAATTGGCCCTCTCAGTTGCTCCCAAGGATATGCTCTTCTCTTGTCCTGCTTCCAGATTGCTCAGGGTAGCATGCAGGTTCTCTCTCTCAATCTCTCTTCCTGCCACCTTTAGTCCTCAACACAACCCTGTGAGGTAGGCTGGTGGTGATCGGCTTCTACAGATGAGGAGAGAAAGGGACAATAAAATGCAGAGACAAGTTGCAGAGTTCCCTAGACAGGTTTTTAACTGTTCCTGCCCCATACTTTTTGCCTTTTTACTCTTACACTCGTGTTTTGAGATCTTGGAGGCTGCTGCTAAGGTGACTTTGCTGGGCTTTGGTCCTCCGGCACTTGCTTGGGATCCATTTCCCAAGGTTTAGGTGGTCATTCCCTGTAGTGAGTCCTGAACCAGGAACCAGCCAGGGTGGGCTTCAACACTGCCATGGACAAAGGAGTGACGTAGGATCCTGGAGTTGGGGCAAGGCTCTCTCTGCAGGGGCTTTTAGGCTATCTAGTCCACCCTGTTCTTGACGCAGGGAATCTAGAATTAGAACCTGTGGTTGTCGATCCTCTAGTTGAAGACCTTCGGGGGAAAAAGAACAGCCATTCCTCAGTAATTTGTGCTAGTCCTTCCATGGAGAAATTTGCCCTAATGTTCAGCCACAGACTGTCTTCCTCTTGTGTATGTCCCTTAGAACTTAATCCTGCTGTCGTGAGTAGAGTTGGGAAAGTTGCTTCCCTGGACTGCAGCTCCCAGAATCCTCCAAAGCAACATCCCAATTTTAATGTTACGTTCTTAATGGAATATTTTTTAAATCGTAAGCCACTTTGAGTCTAAATATTGGGGAAAAGCATGATATAAATAAATAAGTGTAATAATAATGGTAATAATAATAGCAATAGTAATAATGACAACAATAGTCTCTCTCTCTTTCCGCTCTCTGTTGAGGCTTTCCCAGATAACGCGGCACGACGGGAGGTGGAGAGTCTCCCAGCAATCTGCATTAACGAGGGCTGTACGTGGAAAGGGACAATAAAGGACTACGAGGTAAGCCTCCAAACAAGGGGCAGCCTGACCTGCATTTCCTCCTGTTATTGTTGTTTTCTCCACAGCTCTTTGGGTTAAATTGCAAATGTTTCTTGAGAACTGGCTCCCTCCCTTCTGCTGGGAAATCCCCCCTTGCGTCCCAAATGCCGCAGCCAGTTTAACTCAGGCGTGTGTCTGTCTGTCAGGAATTTGTAAAAGGGAGACAAAAGGACATCCTGGTTGCAGGAAACACTTTTGGGAAAGCCCAGCTCCTGAGTGAGACTCTGTCCTCGTGTCAGTGCCAAGTTTTAATCTGTGCTACGAGCTTCCTTGAGTGCCATACTAGGAGAAAGGCCAGATGTTAATGAAACAAAATAAAACTCCTGGCCTTCAGAGCAAGTCTCTAGTCCCTTTTGCTGCAGATGATCAAGCAGTCGCTGGCAAGATCTTGGAAGCCAGAGGACTGGCTAGACGGGAATGGTAGAGGTGAGGCACTGAGGGGTTCCGCTTTCTCTCCCTATGTTGCACTCCTGTTGGGAACCACAGTTGTATCCTTATTGCAGTGATGGCTTTGCATCACATCTGTGTTGCATATCCCCCCTGCCCTGCGATGCCAGTTTTCTGTTTTCCTCCTTTGTGCATTGAGGTGATTGTGTGCTTCCCACTGGGCCTCTACAGTCAGGTCTGTGAAAATGGAGGCAGCTGTTTCCAGGGAGGGTAGACTATATTGGGCCAGGTTGGCATGGAGGTATCTTGGCATCTTCTAGCATTGCCCAGTGGCAGGGTTGTCGCTCCTTCCCATGGCTCAGTCCCTTCCCAGGGCAGAAAAGACCTTTGACTGGATGGTCAGGGAAAGAAAAAGCCACTGTACTGTGATGGAGGCTGTGGTTCTAGCTAAGTGTTGTCTGCACTGGCGGGTGCTCTGGGGTATCTCTGCCTGCCTGGGAAGGAGGCCAGGGGTTGGAGCTGGGGCCCGTTTTCTTTTTTGTCTGAAAGTCAAACCCTCCTTCTCTTGAGGTGCAACCAGCCCCTCTCCAAAGGGCTTTGGGGGACTCTTCCCCATCAAAGCTGAGTGGCTGGCTGCTTGACAGGGATGAAACTGGACCCGTAGCTGAATGTTTTTAGGGTGACTTTCGTGCTCTTCTGTGTTCCATCACTTGTGAGATGGTATATAGGTGTGTTGGGATTGTGAAACCAGCTACCTTTGTTAAGTTGGAAGGCGGTTCTCAACATGAATGACGTTGGGCTTCTTGGAATCCTCTAGACCAGACTGGTGCAAGGGCTGGCAACTGTACTGGGGGGGTGGGTGGTCTCCAATATTTGCTTCTTCCCCCTCCCATATGCTGTAGTGTTCTCAGCAACCTGGAAAGAGACATGGTGTCACTTTTGGCTTGGGGGAGTGGGGTTGGAGTGGCAAACGAATGGAGCCACTGAGATTTGGGGCAGTGACTTCGGAGATTTGGTCGGTCGGTCGGTCGGTCGGTCGGTCTGTCGGTCTGTCTTGTCTGATTAAAAAAAAGTCTTTTTGAGAGAGCTAGTTGTCTGCCAAAAAGTAGTTTGGATTTTGCAGTGATTCCGCCCCCCTGGGCTTTTACAAAGATTTTTTGAGGGTGTTTTGGTGAGGAATGTTAGGGAGCCATAGAAAGGGAGGTTGGGGGCCATGTGTGTCCTGTGCAACCAGGCTGTCTCCACCCCAAAAGTAATAGAAGCAAAGGAAGGAGATGAGAGGGACATGCAGGGTGTCCCCCCCAAAAAATGTATGTGCCCTTTAAAAGCTAACAGAAGCTAGGGTGATTATTTGAATGACAAATAAATACATTTATATTGAATAATACATGTTACAGTGATGATTTAACCAGAGTCACAAATTCCTTCTTAAATTACAGCTGTAGGTAAGGTATTTAAATTGTTGTCCCTGCATAGGAATGCATTGTTTGCACTATTGAAGCACAGAACTGCAAACTTAAAAGTTTCTCTTTTAATTTTGCAACACCCGTTCTATTGGAGTCTCTGATCGTGTTGAGGGTATATACATTTTTTGAAAAAAAATTGCAAACTGTTAAGGCTATATACATTTTTTGAGGGGGGCATGCTGAAAAGACCACCAGAGGGCAAAGAGTTTTGCCAGCCGATCTGTGTTTAGCTGTGTTTAGCTCTGAGGTCTGGGGCTCTGCCAGTGGAGGATGAATGGTATGCAGAGGAGAGGGAGAGCAGTGTCATAGCCTTCCTCTTGGAAAGTCCCTGGCAGAGGCTTTCACGGAACGAGCCGCCTGGAAAGTCCCTAAAATCCTGGGCTGGCGAGGCTCCTGCCTGTGGGGGGTGTGTGTGTGTGTGTGTGTGTGTGTGTGTAAAAGGAAAGAAGCCTGCCCTCCTCTACCTGAGGATCGGATAGCTTTTTTGGCTCCCTTTCCCCCTCTCTCTGGCCACCAGACGCTGCTGAGAAGGAAGCCACCACACTTTTGGTGCTCTGCCACAGCTTTGGTTTTGCTTTCTGTTTAGGAGGAGAAAGGGCAAAGGGTTGCATTTCAGAAAACAAAACAAGACAGGCAGCCATTCATTGCGCTTAAACCTCTCCCCAAGCCCATCTAACTTCCTTGCAGCCTTGAGTGAGTTCTTGTATGGTCTAAAGCTAGGCCTCTTTCTTCCTTCTTAACCCCAGATTTTAGATTCAGTGAGAATTCATACCTGAAAGTAAGAAAGAAAAAAAGAAAAGAAACAGCATTCCTCTTAGTTATAAATCAAACAAGATGTGGTTGGGAGAGGAGAAGGCAGAGCTCTGCATGTCCCCCAGTTGTTGTGTCTTTTTCCCAGTTTGGGACTCAAGGTGGTTTGTAATAATGTTCGAAAAATATATATAGTTAAAAATTCATAAGAAGTTTTAGAGTGAGTAAACTCTCAGAAAAAGAAAATTAAAACTGGTTAAAAACCTGAGCCGTAAAAAATACAACAGCACAGTTGTGACAACAACAATAATTACATTATTCTCACAGTCCTTGCAAGTTTCTAGTCCCTGAGGAGGTCAAGAGAAAGTTACTAAAGACGGGCACCCAGTATTTGGGTCATGGGTCTTCCTGGCTTTGAGCATTGCTCTTAGATTTTATTTCCAGTACCTTGCCTTTGTTTCTCCTTCCCACGTCTATCAGAATTAGGTTTTGTGGAATCATAGCATCACAGAATCATGGAGTTGGAAGGGACCTCAGGGGCTGTCTAGCCCAACCCCCTGCCATGCAGAAATACATAACTAGATCTAACCTCTGTTGACAAAGTCCTCCAAAAACGGTTCTTCAGAGAATCTTGCACCACCAAAAGGATTAGCACTTTTATTTCTGCAAGCCTCGTCATTAGCACTGCTTCATCATCACATGGTTGCTGCTTTGGAAATTATCACCACAAGTGTTGGCCTTAGATAGCAGTGGCCTGCCTCACAGGGGTGTTCTGCAGGGAAAACAGACTGGTGCTGAGCAGCTTCTAGTTGACGATCAGATGAGAGTTAATGATAAGGGAACGTGCGTTTCAGGCTGCCTCACCAGAGTGCAACGTCTTGGTGATGGTGGTGCTGGGAAGGGGAGAATCTCCTCCTGGTGGTGGCTGGATTGGCCTAAAGCCGTTTGGCCCAGCCTTCTGTCTCTTGGCTGGTTTTCTCTCTACCCGTGGGGCCCCAAGGCAAACAGAAGAGAAAGGGGCCAGTCTGGGCTGCGGGAGCTGGTTATCTCCACCAGACTGAGGGGCTCTTAGAGAAATTGTCCTTTGTTTTGGGCTGCAAAGGGATCTCGTAGCACCCTCGAGACTAACTGAGAGAAAGAAGCCGGTAGCGTGACCTTTTGTAAATTTGAGTCTGCTTCATCAAAGGCTTGGAAAGAAGTTCTGGGGTGTTGGCTGAGATGGGCTGATCATTATCTGCTTCCGCAGCGGCTTGAAAACAATGTGGGAGGTGGGTTTTGGCAAGTGGGAGGCTGGAAAGTCCCGGCAGGAGAGGTGTACACAGGCACGGAGACACCCCCCGCGCATTCTCCCCGGCCATCTGTAAGGTACAATTGGTCTGCTCTTTGCCTACTTCTTCCTGGTCTGTCCTCATCTCCCAATGTTCCTTAGAGGCGAGCAGGGCTTCTGGACCTCCTTGTTGGATAATGAGGCCTTTTGTATGTAGTCCCAACATATGTGGAGGGTGCCGGGGGGCCCAGGGGTTCTGGAGGGTCCTGCAGCGGAATGTTGTCCCCTGCCGTCATCTCAGCTGCCCGCCCTTGGTTTGAGGGCTTTAAATCTCAGACGAGGGATAGTAAAACAAGGAGTGGTAAGAGAGCAGGAGCAGCTGGAATCAGTGTTTCTCCTATGCGAGCCCGGTGTTGCTCCTGTCAGCCCTCAGCTGTCGAATTCCACAGGAGCGGCAGTTCCTTTGCAACCCCTTCCTTAGGATTTAGTCCCTGTGTCTTTCCACCCCTGCTTTTCCCCAGCATCCCTTTCTCTCTCTGTTGAGCCCTGGGAGGTAGGCTGCTGCTGTTGTTTTTGTTGTGTACCTTCAAGTCGTTTCTGACAACCCTAAGGCGACTCTGTCGTAGGGTTTTCTGAGGGCTGAGTGGGGTGTGATGCACCCAGTGTCACCCACTGGGTTTCCATGGCCAAGTGGGAATAGACCCTGGTCACCAGATTGTAGGTCAGTGCTCAGACCACTTTATAAGGTAGGCTGCTCCCAACCAAAACATCTCTCCATACCCTCCCGCCTTCTGTTGAATGCCAGCCATGTCACTTGTGCATCAGTGGCATGGGAAAAAGGTGAATTAAAAACTTCCAGTTCCTTCTGGCATTTGCCCAGTTGCCCTAGGCGAGCCTCCCCTTGGCTCCCGCAGGGCAGGTGGGCGAGTGGCAGTGGCAGCGGGCCGAGCCCTGATGGTGATTCCGTTTTCCTTTGTCTAGCTGTACTGAAGTATGCTGCTCCATTTTACCACAGCGTTGCCACGAAGGGAGATGCCCGTTCACGCTGGTCGCCTGCCCAGCGTGCCAGGGTATGATCCGGCTGAGCGACAAGGAGCGCCATGCCGAGCGGGAATGCCCCGAGAGGAGCCTCAACTGTAAATACTGCAAGGTCCTTTTCTACTTCCCTCAAATTAAGGTATGGCTGAGGGGGTGGGAAAGCCCCTCTCCCCCACCACCCCCTTTTCCCCCTTCCTGCTGAGAAAGACCCATGCAAAAGCTGGCCCAGAGCTTGGAGAAACTTCCTCCCTTTTTTGGACTGCAGCTCCCACATAGCAGGCCAGGGGATTGGGAGTGTTGCAGTTCAAAAAAAAGGGAAACTTTTCCCAGGGTCTGGATGTCTCTGAGGATCCCCAGAAATAACTATCCCTTCTGCCACCTGTTTGCTCCCTAACAGTTGATTGTTTGGGGGATTTTGGAACTGCAGGTCTAAAAAGAGCTTTTCCCAAATTCTAGATTTGGTGCCCCTAGGAGTGTTAAGTGCGGAGGAGGGTATTTGGGGATGAGAGGTGGAAAGTGGGGGCAATATCAATTCAGCCTCTGTTTTCTGCCCCCCTCAATCCATGCTGGCTGGAAGTTGTCTTTTTTGTAAGCAAATCTTCCCAACATCCAAACTTTATTCTTCTCTGGCAAGGGTCTTTGTCCCAACTTAACCGCTCACTCCTCCTTGGTCTGGAAATGAACAGACCCAGCCCAAGGGTCTATTTTATTTTTGGTCCTTCCAGAGCAGGATGTCTCATGGGGATCATGCAGAAGACGCCACAATTCCCGCCCTGCACGTGGATGGGATGGAGTTTGGGATTTGGGGTGTGGAAGATGAGGACATTGGTGAATCTGGCCACAAACTGATAAACTTGCTCTGAACAAATCTTGCCCCAAAAATCCCATGATAGGTTTGCTTTAGGGTTGCCGTATGTCAGAAACGACTTGAAGTAATTACTGGCTTTCTACAGGAATTGATTTTGGAGGAATCCTGGTGTAAAACAGTCAGACTTCTCCCTCTCTTCCTTGGGATGCTGCCTTTGAGTAGGAACCCTGAGGAGATACATGTCCAACATTCAAGTGCTGTGGGCCCTGAGTGACCCTTTGAATGATTGTGGCAAAAAAGGAATGGCCGAAATCACTCTGTGCGCGCGCGCGTGTGTGTGTGTGTTGTGGATTAAACTGGACTTTGTGGTGCTTCTTGGAGAGAAAAGAATTTTCAAAAATTGCAGAAAGACTTTGATTCAGTTGCTGATGGCTCTTTAGAATCTGGTAATATTATTAAGATGGCAGGACAGAATTACGTGAATGAATTTGCAAAGTGTCTTGGTTATTTTTTTCCCCCCTGTAAATACAGATTATTTTTTTCTTCTCTGTTACACAAAAGGTTCGCTTAATCTAGTGCATACAGCTCCATCCATTCATTGCACTGGTGCGGCTGAAGTCTGCATTTAGTTAAATATTTGTTGTTTGTGTGTTTTTCCCCTAGGCCCATGATGAAGTGTGCCCAAAATTTCCTCTCACCTGTGAGAGCTGTGGGAAGAAGAAAATCCCAAGAGAAAAGGTAAAAGATTGTGGTTCTCTTGTCTGCCATGTTTGATGCTTAAATTAAAAAGCATTCTTTCTAAAATGTCCCTAGGTCTGTATAACTCCTGCTTCCTCCTTTCTCCCAAAGACAACCCATGAATTTGGGGGTTCCTTGTGGAAATTTCTCCATGCCCCTTGTTGTCTTTGCAATGTGGGGATAATTGTGCCATTTTATGGGGCTCCTAACTTACTTGGCCCCTTTGTGGCAAGCAGCATAAAGTCCTAGGAAGCCACCCCAAGTCAGCTTAGCCCGTTTGCCCATTGAGCTCAGTGCCAATCTTTCTGACACACCTTGGTCCTGTGGCCCTTCCTGTCCTCTGTAACTTCTTCCTTGTGAACTGGAGGTGGCAAGGATTGGACCCCACTCCTTCCACATGCAAAGCAGGAGCCCCACAGAGAGAGAGCGAGAGAGAGAGCGGGAGTGCTTAACATGTGTTGGTCCTCTTCCCTACCCCCAGTGGTAGAGGAGATCTAAATAATACCATGGATGCCTCAAAACTGGATGAAGATTCACCCTCTAATTCTATTTCTTTGGATCCCCTTTATTGTATTTTTAGCAGGCACTGGCCATTTGTGAGTTTAACAGTTCGTTTTCTGTTTGGCTGGTTAGCTGTCCTGAGGAAGGGCGGCATAGATATCACAGTGGTGATTGTGATGATACCGTGTGTGTGTTTCATTGACAAGGGTGTATCTTTCCTTCTTTGCAGTTCCCAGACCACATCAAGAGCTGTAGCAAATGTAAATCACCCTGCAGGTTCCAGCCGGTTGGGTGCAATGAAGTGGTAAGTAAGTGGCGCAGGCCTCTTCTTGAAGTTACTAATAATCAGAACAACAGTTTATTACATTATTAGCTTCTTGTTTCTTAACAAACCCATAGATGGTTTCCAGTCTTTCGAAAACTCTTCATCTGGTCTGTCTTTTGAAATCCACATCAATTTTGCAACTTGGGAGAGGCCTGCAGCTTTAGTGACCCTCTCTTCCCTTCCTGTGCAGGTAGAGAATGAGAAACTGCCTGAGCACGAGAGCCGGTTCCTGGGGGAGCACCTCTACATGCTGCTGAGCTTTGTGCTGAGCCTTCAGCCAGAGCCCCGCAAGGCCCCGTCCCCATCGGGCCTCCTCTTAGTGGAGGAGGGCTCCTCAGTGCTGAGGGGCGGGGACCCCTTGCTCTCAGAGTGTGAGTCTTCCAGCTTCTTGGAACTCCTGGGGCGGTGTGAATTCCTGGAGAGGAAGACAGTCACCTTCGAGAACATCGTCTGCGTGCTCAACCGGGAGGTGGAGAGGGTGTCCCTCACGGCTGATGCCTACCACCGCCAGCATCAGCTGGACCAAGAGAAGATTGAGGCGCTCAGCAGCAAGGTCTGGGTCCCTCCCCTCTGCTCTCCATTTGGTGGCCTCGCTGGATGCAGGGCTGGCACTCTTTGTTTGCGTGGGCTGATAGTAGAACTGTAGGGACTGAAGATCTGTGGTAGGGGGCTCAAGGTTTGTCTGAGAACCAGCATGGTGTAGTGGTTTGATCGTGGTACTAAAGCCGATAGAAGCAATTTAAACCCATCTTTCTGCACCCCCGCCTCCTATCGTCTCTGGCCCAGGTCCGGCAGCTGGAGCGAAGCATCGCCTTGAAGGATTTGGCCCTGGCTGAGATGGAGCGCACAATCCAGGAGATGGAAGCTGCCTCCTACGATGGTGTCTTCATCTGGAAGATCACTGAGTTTGCCAGGAAGCGCCAGGATGCCATAGCGGGCCGGTCACCGGCCATCTTCTCCCCAGGTGGGCCTCTGCAGCGAACTGGGTCTGGGCAGTGGTTCAGAGAAGGGAGTTCTCTTATTTTGTGGGTGCCGTAGTCTCGCTTTGGACTTGCTGCAGGGATCAGAGACTTCCAGTTGTTAAAGTGATGCAGGAGTTAGGGAATCTGGGTGCGCGGCTGACCCTTCTTACTGACCCTTTTTATGAGGACTAGAAACTTAAAAGTACCTGTCAGTAATAAGTGTCCATGCCTGTTTATAACCAGAGGTTTGAATGCTCTGTTTAACATGAAATTGAGTCAGGATTTGTGGTGCTTGGAATCAGCTATGCACATTTGCGTATTAATGCCTCTGTGTGTGGCTACAAGGGATGTTTTTGTATTTGTTTCAATATTTCTATCACCCTCTGTTTCCAAGATTCACGGAATATGATAAAACCAATCTCAACACTGAAGCAACCTAAAACAGCCAGAGTCGAGGTCTGTTGCAAGGGCTGTCCCTTGTGCCCACTGGTAGGGGTAATACCCTGTTTGGCTCGGCTCCTCATCTTCCTTTTCTTTTTCCCTTTCTACTGTTCTCCACCCAGCCTTCTACACGAGCAAATACGGCTACAAGATGTGCCTCCGCATCTACCTGAACGGGGACGGCACGGGGCGTGGCACCCACCTCTCCCTCTTCTTTGTGGTGATGAAAGGACCCAGTGACGCCCTCCTGCGGTGGCCCTTTAACCAGAAGGTGGGTGCTACCGGGCCTCCTTTTTTGGCGGGGTGTGGGAGAGGTGGTGGACTGTGAGCAGCAGGGGTGAGGAGAGAAGGCTCTTAAGACCTCCAGCAAGGTGGGGAAAGAGGACTCCGTTGTTGCTTGATGGCAAAGAGACTGAGCGCTGGGGGGACTGCCAGCTTTGAATCTGGTCTCCTCCTCGAAATTGCTTGCTGAGCAGGCCTCAGACGGACCCTCAGGAAATGAAAGAAGACCGCCGGCTTTCTTCTGTCCCAACATAATCAAACTTCTTTCATTATGAGAAAACGTTGCTTTTAACCGGCCTGCCAGAGAGGAGCAGTGTGTTAGGCCAGGCGTGAAGTTCATGGGGGACTCTCTTAGCAACAGCCCCCCCCCACACACAGTTGACTATTCTGGGTGATCAGGTCTCCTGTTGGTTTTCACAGAAACTCCGGGCCAGCCTTTCTCAACCTTTTTTCTGTTGAAATAATGTCCAGGTCTCAGGGAATCCATTGCACAAAAACTACACCCCCCCCCAATGTTTATTCTGCTCTAGCAGCAATGCCAGTCTGGCAGTAGAAGTGCTTGGGGAGGCCGGGCATTATACCCAGTTCCAGAACAAGACACCCACCCTGTGGAGGGGTGTGGGAATGGCCTGGTTTCTCCCTCACCCTTTCCCACACATCTCCTGCCTGCGTCCCCTCAGGTCACTCTGATGCTGCTGGACCAGAACAACCGAGAGCATGTGATCGACGCCTTTCGGCCGGACGTCACCTCCTCCTCTTTCCAGCGGCCTGTCAGCGACATGAACATTGCCAGCGGCTGCCCGCTCTTCTGCCCCATCGCCAAGATGGAGAACAAGAACTCATACGTGCGCGACGACACCATCTTCATCAAAGCCATCGTTGACCTCACGGGACTCTAAAGGCACTTCCTTGGTTGTTCTTCCTCAGTTGGAAGCTCAGAGCCCGGAGCTCTTCCATCGCCCCCACCCTCTGCCATGTGGGGCTGCAAGTTCTGCTTGTGCCCCCCTGCCATCCCTGCAGAGTTGCAGGCAGGGGCAGAGGCGCGCCACTTCAGAGGAAAGGACCTGCTGTGTTCGGGGAGGAGACGAGCTGGCCGTCCGGATGCTTCTCTTGGCCAAGGAAAGGCCAGTAACTTGTGGCATAATGTGGAGTTTCTCTTTTTTTTTGTGGGAATTGGGGGAAGAGGTTCTTTTGATGGTGCTGACCACGATGCCTTTCAAACTGTCCCCAGTGTGGGACCTTTGTCAAATTTGTCTCTGTGGTTGACCATAGGTTTTCCTAAAAGGGGAAAAAAGAAATACCACCTTCTCTTGTCCTTTTATACACATATCTCTATTTTTTGGCTCTGTTCTGTTGATTCTCTGCTGTTAGCTGGATGAACTGTCAGTCCATGGGAGGCCTCACTCCCCGGATGAGCGGGGGTTGTACGCATGGCGTCCAGGAGTGTAGTTTCCTGGCTCCTGCAAGCTGCCCGGGCTGGGTTTGTGGGATGGGGGTGATCTCCTTGAGAGAAGTGATGGGAGTCTTGGAATAGGCGGTGAGGAAGAGAGCGTGGCAGGATTTGTGGAGGGGGAAGGAGGAGGACTCCTTGGCTGGCTGGGACGGGGTGAAGGAAGCCGGTGGCGGGGAGCAAAAAATGCCTTGACCCCAGACTTGACCTGCACATCTCTGTCTTCTGTGCCCTAGATGTGGCCCCTGGAGTGGATCCAGGCTGCTTAGAAACATTTCCTGATGGAGAGCATGGTTCAGAACAACCCAGGCCAGGTGGCACCTTTTTGGAGCTAATCTTCCCATGCCATCCTGCTTCCCTACACCCCTCTCTTCCTTTAGGTTGTGGAGGTCTCTGGAGAGCCCTTTCCCTAGAAGGGTAGGCCAAGGGTGGGGGACTCTGGGTCTGCTCAGGTTCCCCCTGGTGGTTCTGACTGCAACAATGGGTGTAAAATACCATGTGATAGAACATAACTGAATTGGAGTCCTCTGCTTCTTCTCTCTCATTTTTTTAAAAAAATACAAAGGCCTCGTGGAGACTGGCTCCATCCTTAGTGCCTCAAAGCCATATCTGAGCAAGGGTGTGTGATTCTGTTTTGCCCCCCCCAGTTTCCCGAGGGGCCGTCTCCCCTTTCGGTGCCAGGCCCCACTGGGTTGGGTTGAGTGGGTCACACCCTGTCCAGGTTGTGGAGACATGGCTGCTTCACCTTGGGCCCTGCTGTGAGGCCGGTCCCTCCATTCCTCCCTGGCCGTGCAGCCCTTTGTGCTTGTGGGTGTTCTGAGGTTGTCTGCCTGCAAGAGAGAGGGGTGTGTTCTCCCTTCCATCACGCCTGGCACCGTATGGCTGGATAAGTACCTGTTCTCCCATCAAGATGCTTATCATGATAATTACACCAACGCCTCTGTTGTTTGGCCAGCTGGGGGGAGTTTTTCGTTCTTCTGACCAAAATGTAAACACAAGTGTGTGCTGTGATCCAGAGCACACACTTCCCTTCAGCTTGGCTGGTGGGAGGGTGATTGGAGGGTTTCCCCCTTGCTGACTTCTCTCCAGCTCTCGCTCTCTCTCTCTCTTCCTTGTGAGTCAGGTTCTTCAGTTGGCACCTGGAATGCTGGGGGGCAGCGGAAAAGGGGATTTTTCTCTGCCTGCCGGAAGGTGCCAACTCCATGTGTAACGTGGTCCCAACCGTTACGGGATCTTTTCTCTCTGCCCCCACCTTCCCTGCTGGTAGCTCAGTGAGGCTGAAATGGTGTCGTCTCCCCCTCTCTCTCCTTTGGGAACGTGGTGGTTCTTTTTCCCATTTTTGAGTATCATATGGGAAGAAGCGTTCACCACCACCCCACATCCTCCTTCCCTCCCTCCTGCTTTGTGAAAAAGCAGGCGGTGGGGAAGGGTTGCCTCTCCCCTTTTAAAAAAGCCCCCTCCCCTTTTAAGAAAATACTACTGTAGCCTTGGCCAAACTGTCATACAGATTTGTATAGTTTTTCTGTTGGTGTGTCTTTCTGTCATTTCGGCATTAATTCATCATTCTGCCCCTTCTGAGATGTAGAGGAGAGGGTGGGAGGAGGTGCCACTTTTGCTGCCTTGCCCTCCCCCAAAAAGCCCCTTCAAGCCTGTTTGGTAGGTGAGCGGTCCAGGGAGGCAGCAGCGAGTCCTAGGCTGAACACTTCTTGGGGGGACAGAGGCCTGTTTTAGAGCACGGCCTTTTCCTGAGCAGAGTGATGGTTCTCATAGGCTGGTGCTGGTTTTTGGAAGGCAGTGCATGTTTGGGCTTGAGATTTAAAGGTGTGTTTTGATGCCCACCTGCTCCCAAAAGGGGGCTGAACAATCTCACTAGAGGCCAGCATCTGAAGAGCTTTTCTGTGAAATGGTTGTGCTCTTTGCCTCTATCCCCCTCCTCCAGAATACAGGGGTCTACCCCTTGGCGTGGTGCAGAACCTCCACAGTTGGAGGCAGTTTATTGCTTGGCTCTGAAGTGATGGGGACAGTGAATGAGGGTGGACCCATGTCCCCACCCACCAGGGGCTTGGATGAACATCTCTTGTGGGAAACTCCCTTCTGGCCCCGTACACCCCCTCCCCCAAGTGAAATAGGGTGGGTGGGAGGAGAGAAGCTGTTACCAAGAGTGGATTTTGGTTTAATGCTGAAAGCACCCTTTCTGATCCCAGATGCAAAAGTTGTGTGGTGGTTAAGTAATAATAAAAAGTAAGTTTTTAAAAGTAGCTGTCCTGATATCTTTGGGAAGGGGAAATGCATCTTTCCTACCCTGCTTTAAGAAACAGCCAAGGGTGAGAGGAGACTTTGAGAATCCAAAACTTTCCAGCTTGTGTTCAGATGCTGCTCAGGGTCTCACCTCTCTGGCTGTGCAGGTGGGAAGGGGCAGACAAAAGCGTCTTAAAATCTACTGCAGGTGGAGCACATATCCCAAAGAAACCCTTTCTCTCCCATTTGCTCCCCCATGTAGCTTCTCTCTATGCCTCCCTTCTTGTTGGGGGCATCATCGGCAGCAGAGACACTCGCATGGCAGCTCAGGACGCAGTTCAGGCATTTTGTGCGCAAGAAAAGCTTTTATTGAGGTCACACTGGACGGAGCGGCAAAGGGCATCGCGTGTGCTGGGAGCGTGTCTGCCCCGCGCAAAGATTCTCACATTGAGTGCCACACTGTTCAAAAGGAGGCAAGTGCTCAGGATTCCAGGGAATATGAGGGGGAAATTAAAGCCTTTCAGTTGTGGGCTTACAAGTACATTCAGTTGCCTTTCTCTTCCCTAAAGGAGATCTCTGATGCTTAGAGACAGAGTAGCTGGCCAGAGTCTGTGGGCTTCCCAGCTGCCACACCGTGAAACAGAGCCATCATGCCTTTTTCCAGCTTCCCAAAAATTGCCTCTTAGTTTCCAAGTACTTTAGGAACTGGAATTGGGTGCTGCTCTGGCAGGGTTACCAGCAGGTGGTGGCGGCAGAACAGTGCCCAAATTACAACAAGGGGCCTTCCCCTTTTGAGCTAAGTTGTCTGAAACGCCTCCTCGCTGGGAAGCTGCAGGTGGGGGCAGTTTTGGACTTTGCGAGAGGGCTATGGAATAGAGCACAGCACTCTGTCCGGAAAAAAAAATTACATATCTGCAGGTAAGTCACATGCATATCACTAACAGGATTCTGTCTCCGGTTCTCCAAAAGTAATTCTTCCAGGTTCTGCCCACCAGATTGTATGCACACATTATCACAAAGGGGACGCTTTCCCGCTGTTTGATGACCTCTGAGGGACCTAGGCCACAGACAGTCCTGCTTAAATCTTTGCCAGGTCCATTGCTTACCAGGGACTTCTTGCCAGCCAAAGCGTGCAGCCAAATGGCTTTGCTGCCCCAGGGAGCCAAGGCACTAGAGAGCAAAACTCAAATCTTGGCAGCTTGCATCTGTGTGCGTCAAGAAGCTTAACTTCTCTCCTGTCACAGATTCCAGAAGCAGATTTCCTGTGACAGAAATCCGCAACAGGGGCCCTCTGTACCAGGAAAGTGTTGATTTCTTCAGGGCTGGTTTTTTTAAAGAAAGGCACAGGCGCCCTGCTTGAAAGAGAGTTGGCACCTCTTGCTGGGCTGTGTGTCTCTCCAACGACCCATCTAATGTCCTAATGGAGGGGACAACTGCTGCCCCCTGCAGGCAGAAAGTGCTCCGTGTGTGTGTGTGTGTGTGTGTGTGTGTGTGTGTGTGTGAGTGAGAGAGAGAGAGAGAGCGCGCCAACCCTACATTTAACAAAACAAAGGCTGAGGAGTCCTTGTGCCGGAGGGGGCAAACCCAGCTCACCTGCACCAAGGCTTGGGATCGCAGGCCGAACTCAGCCAGCCAAGGTCCCGTGAACACAGGGACTGCTGCCCGGTCAAGGTCTCTGGTTCGTGGCCCAAGAAAAGAGGGGCTTGTGCGGCCGCCGGGGCTTCTCGGCCTGGAGGATCCGGACAGTGCGGGGCGAGCGCCACGCCTTGATGGTGCCGTCTGCACTGGCCGTCAGCAACAGTTCTTGCTCCATGGGGCTAAAGGCCACCGAGTTGACCGCGTCGTTGTGCCGCAGTTTGGCCAGGCAGATGTCATAGTGCCGGTCCCAGATGTAGCCGTGACGATCCTCCGCCCCACTGTGTGGTAACACGCATGAAGCAGAGACAGAAAGAGAGAAAGATGACCAAAATGTGGGACTCGCTTCCATTCCTGGCAAGTGGGCAGCCTGAGAGCATTGTCAGCCGGGCAACTAGAGATTTTAGGGAAGGGAAACGCTGAGCTGGAAGCACTGTGGTGAGGGCAGCTTACACACCAGCATCCAAGTTCAGCCCTACAGAGGGCATCCTTCGGGATTCAGCAGGGGTGGGGGAGCCACTTCCACCCTGGAAACAGAGGCATCCTCAAGTCCAGGCCCGACTGTGTGCGGAGAGGCCGGGTTCTGTGATTTCTTTAATGGCAGGTAAGACAAGCCTTGTTCTATTACCTCCGTGGTCAGGCACGTTTGTAGCAAAATGTCCAGACTCTTTACTAAATTAACTATATTCTTGGAGAGCCCAAACATATATATTCTAGAAAAAAACGTGTGACTATCTGAGAAGAATGTACGCCCTGTATATTTGAAGAAGGTTTCAGGCAGTCGCCCTTGCCTTCCCTTCACTCCTTTGCTCATACATTTATCCAAGTTACGATCCACCAGGTACGTTTTAAACAAACTGCAAGAGCTGGTGTTTGTGCTATGGCCTAAAATGGCAGAAACCAAAGTGAGGGAGGGCAGTGGTGGAAGGAGCTCCTCCTCTTGCTGTGTAATTGCTCAAAACCCCAGCGCTCACCTGGCCACGAAGTCCTTGCTGACATCGAGGAAGACGAAGAGCAGCTCGTCGCCGGGGGTGTAGGCCCGGTGCGCCCTCAGAGCTCGCTTGACTTCCTTCATGGTCTTGAGGTCCCACACGTGGAGGTCAATCTCCTCAGCGATGGGGGGCAGCTGCAGGGGGTCGGAGATGACACAGCCAGGAGGCCAGGCCCGGCTGTTTACATACAAGTACCTGGACAAAGGGGGGGTTCAACCTGTAATTGTGCTTTTAATATCCCAATTCCCTCTGGTGCCCCCTCTCTTCCTGTGTTTAATCTTGCCATGAGCCATCCAGAGTTCAGTGGCAACGTGTGCTGGAGGAAGTCTGAGAACTATAGTTTGAAAAGTAACTTTCTAAAGCTCCAGGGTCTAAAGCAGAGAGTGCCCCTCCACTCTCACTGAACCCAGGCCCTTCTCCCCAACTTGAGCCCCAATCCCCACCCTTCTCTCCAGGTTCCACAGCACATGGCCAACTGGGTGTGAACCCCTTCACCTGTGGTCCGGGGAGAGGCCCATGCCAATGATGTGCCCGTGGATATCGATGACGTGGTCCAGCGAGTCAAAGAACTTCTCCGACTGCCTCTCCTCTCCCAGGACAGGGCCGGCGGTTGTCATCTGGTGCGGCAAGATCTGCTTAATCCCTGAGGAGGAGGAGAAGGGGGTTGGAAACCAGACGTACCTTGTGTGAACCCACACTGTGGGATAGCTAATAAATCCATAAGGAAAGCAGGGAGGAGTGGAGCAGAACTGAGGGTCCATATGCCCACTGCCCTCCCCTCAGCGGTTAATTGTCGGATATGCCTGGTTTAAAAAATTGGGCCCCCTCCTCTGTTTCTACCCTCCAGAATTTGTCAGTTCGAGATAGACTGCTCCTGCAGCGGAGGCTCGACATGGCCACTTCTGTTCGTGGCCACCAGTAGTTGCCCAACTGTGCCATGCAGCCCCTTACCGATCTGGTGGGGGGCGTAGGTGAGGCAGCCAGTGGTGAAGATCAGGTACTTCTTGGTGCCGCCCTCGGTGGAGAGCAGGTTGGGCTCAGGCGGCTTCGTCTTGTTCCGGGCCAGGAGCTGGGCCACTTTTGTCTCCAGCTCCAGCTCAGTCATGACGGGACGGACGCGGCCCTGCACGAGGTCGCTTAGGAAGTGGTTCAGCCCGTTGTCCGCTGCATCCTCACTCTCTGCCCCCTCTGGACCAGGTTCCGGTGCCGTTCTCCGCCTGGGAGGTGGCTGATGCTGCTGTCCTTCCTCCTCCTCCTCTTCCTCCTCACTGTCACCGGAGAGGTCAATGAGCTTGCAGGGGGTGGCGTCACCGTCCCCTGAGGGCTCCCCGTGGTCCAGCAGGAGGTCGGGGGAGTCGTAGCGGCTGCAGTCCACCACCATCACCGTCCGGATGGTGCTGGCGTTGAGGTTTTGGATCTTGAACAGTCTCTTCACCACATTTGTGTTCTCCGACTCAATGCCCTGCAGGAGGAAAACCAGGAAGCTCAAATGAGACTATTAGGGAGGCTTTCATCATAACACGATCTGTTGAACAGTGGAAATGCAAAGCAGCCTGGTTTTTTTTTGATAACCTGAAAATTAATATGAAAACAGCTCAGAATAACTGCCAGTCCAGTGGTAACATCTCCAAGATACCTCGTTATGTATATGAAAATATTTCAGCATCCAAAAAAATCCAAAATCCAAAACGCCTCTGGTCCCAAGCATTCTGGATGGGGGGGCCCAGGCTCACCTGGAAAGCGTTGTTCAGCCACAGGACGGAGCAGGAGGTCAGGTACCCGATGCGGTGCAGGTTGCCCGAGATCAGGTTGGTCTCATTCAACCAGCAGCCAAAGATGTCGTAAGGTTTGTTCCGCACCCGGGAGAGGAGTGTGAAGTCCTCTGGAAGGAGAGGGAGGAAGAGGCTGAGGAGGAGGAGGAGATTTGGCCAACACCCACCCAGAATAATAATAATTAAAAAAAAAGCCAAGGGTCACTGCTTTACCAACAGTGTCCTGCCTCACTCCTGCTGCAGGAAGTGCCACCCAGGCAGGATGTGGCCCTTCTCACCCCACCCCCAACCCTGTTGTCTTACCCAGGCTGATGACGGCAATCTCGCCTGAGGAGGAGGTCTGGGGCCCCACGAAAACTCCCGAAACAAGGAGCAAGGAATCGTCTGCATTGAACTGGGAGAACTGCGTGTAGCTCCAGTTGTACTTCTTCATGCTTGCACTGTGGAGCAGGGAGATCTTGAGGTCATTGTTCCAGATCTGCAAAGAAGGAAAAGAGAAGGGTGCTCAGTGCTGGGGTGGGGTGGGGGAAGTATACAGCTGCCTGGCTCTTGTTGGACTACCACTCCCATGATTCCTCACCACTGGTTAAACTGGCTAACACACCTGGGACTTGCACATCTAACAGCAAGGAGGGCTACATAATGCCCACCACTGGCCTAAACAAAAGATTTCCTTCAGACTCATCTGCCCCATTAAGGACACCAGGTACCCGTATTAAATATAGTTAATGCTACATAGACAAGGATAGTCTGGTTAAAACAGCCAGGTTTAAAAAGTTAGCCACTTGTGATTTGTCAGTGTCCTGGAGCAAGATAACCACAGAACGGTCAGAGGAGCGCCCAGGGAAAATTTGAACCCGGATGTCTCTGCTTCCTGTCTAATGCTCTAACAGCGCTTTCCCCAATCTGGTGGAGCCCCAGTCTGGGAGTCCAATGCATCTGGAAAGCACCAGGTTGAGAAAGGCTCTTTAATGAACCCTCCCTCCCCTTTTCTTTCTGCTTCCCCCTCCATAGCAGCAGAATTGAAATACCCCACCCAGTACCCTTATTTTGAGTGTCTCCCCTTCCCACCCACCCCACTTGTCACCTTAACGGTGCAGTCCTTGGAGCAGGAGGCAAACATGTAGCCATTGTGGGAGAAGCTGAGGTGGAGGACTTGGTCGCTGTGCTCCTTCAGGGTCTCCACCTCAACGCAGGGGATGGTGTCGTAGAGCCGTTGGAACTCACTGTACCATGAAGCAGCCGCTGCGGCGGAAGAGAGAGGGGTGGGTGGGTGAAAGGGAGGCATTTACGTGCACATAGCTATACACCAATGTCAGTCTTGCTCAAATCCACTGGCAAGGAGTTCCACAGCTACCAAGGCAGTCTTCCCTCGTCCCCACCATGCATGCCTCTAAAGGTAGCAGGAGCAAGACCTTGCTCAACTAGGGAGCTTTGACCAAATCTGCTCCATTCTCCCTCTTCATTTTCAACGTGCCTCACTTTCAAAGTGAGTTGAACCCTCTGAATTAAAATACTGTCCACTCTCTCAATTCTATGGGTTTCAGCAGGAGTGGTCCAACACAAGGAGTGGAGGCCAGCCTTACCTGGGTGCCGTGGGACATCTCGAGCTACCCGGTAATATTTGTAGAAAAGTTCCTTCCACAGAACTTCGTCCTGAGCCACCGCGTGCCACTGCCGGCATGCCTGTCCTGCCGAAAGCAGATCTCTGTAGTCCAAGTAGAGGAAAACCTCAACCAGGATGCTGTCAGGGAGAGGAGGGGGAAGGCTGCCATCCATGGCGTCATTGCTGTCTCTGCCGGGCACCTGGAAGACTGGAGGTAAGAGGAGAACAGGTTGGGACGGAAGCTGTTCATGAACAGATGATGAAGTGGTTGAGATGGAAAGAATGAGGTTGGCAGAACTTCCCTAGCTAGTCTGTAGAGCCATTTTTCGCTTGTGAGAGGCAACCATATTCTCCTATGGAATCCTGCCTGGGCTCATAGGCACTTTGAGGGAGCCTGTTCCCTCCATCCACCCACCCTCCCAGGGGCCTCTGGTGGGAAGACAAGAGACACGACCCTCTCAGTTGTTGCTTCCCAGGCTCTGGAACTTCCCTCCTCGAGAAGCTAGGACAGCTCCCTCCTTGCTCTCCTTGGGTTGGCAAATGACTGCTTTCCTGCTCTGACAGGCTTTTACGAAGTGACAGTGAGGGTTTTTCACCTTTGCGTGAGCTTTTTGGTGCGTGAGTGTCATGGGCCGGGGCTGGGCTTCCGCTTGCAAACAGCAGCCTGGAAGGAGGAGGTGCAGAAGCCAGCACGCCAGGAGCTAATCCGGCTGGGTTCAGCCTTCTTAAGGAAGGCAGAGGCTCGACACCAGAAACAACTCTTGTGTGTTGCTGGTCCTTGTCCCGGGGTCTCTGGACTCCTTGCCTGCCTGGATTTTCTGACCTTGGACTGTCTGTCTGTGTTGCCCACTGGATTCCTGGACCTTTGGATTGTTTCTGGACTGTGAACAGGCCAGCTATACTGACGGTCAGTGTCTCTGTTGACTGTGGAAGGCCTCCTGTTGCACTCTGTCGCCTGGCATGGACAGCTGGTGCTTGCCACAATTTGTTTTCATTTGCAAAAGCTGCCTTCAGTCCCAGTTTTGGGTAGAAGGTTTTTTTTGTAAGCCTCTATTCAACAATTTTGCTTTTTCAAATGATAAAATACAGATGCCAAGGAGAAAGAGGTGCCATCAGCCAGAGTTCCACTGGAACCCACAGAAGGTTGTCCTTACTGACCCCTTGTGATGCTGTCTCAGAAGACGGGCCCTGTGGCTAAAGGAACATCTTGACCGTCACGGGCGCCCAGGTGGTGTCACTGAGGTTGGGTGAGACAGAGAGAAAGAGACTGATGTTGCCAGTTATCCACTTTCGGCGTTTCCCCACTAGATCTCTCCTCGGGGTGGCGTTTGGCTGGGAAGGGGTACAAGGTCTGAGGCCGGAAGGGGAGTGGGCTCCAAACTCAGGTCCTGGACTATGGGGCCATGCTGGCCTCCGGCCTCCCTGTCAGGGTCCCATTTGCAGACCCCACCCCCCGTCCCTGCTTCCCTCCTGGGGCCCGATCCCCCCGCCGTCCCTTTCCGCCGCCCACCCCTACATTCCCTGGCATGGCTGAGAGAAGTTACAAGTCCCCAAATCTTCTTTGGCCAAGATAGCTAGGAGAAGTTACTTTGGGAGACAACCACTCCCAGAAATGCTGCCCCCTAGCCAGCGAGCACAGTTTGGAAAACTTACTTTTCTGGACCCTGATTCTGAGACTCTTCCAGCCAGAATAAGCTGGGGGACCCTCCTTCTGGGGGCTGCCTCCTCCTAGCCTCCCCTAGACCTTTCCTCCCAGCATGGCTTGAGAAAGTTCCTTTTTTGGGTGGGACAAACCTCAGAACAACCCCCAACCAGTATAATTTGGAATAGTTACTTTTGGCACCTGTACAAAAGGCGTTCCTGTTGGTTTATGGTTGTTAATCATTATTTGGCGATTCAATTTCTAGGAATTCCTCCCGTCCAGGCCAGCACAGACACCCGCACCCCAGCCGTGGAAAAAAGTTCCTTTTTTGGACTACAACTGGGCATGCTGGCTGAGGGATTCTGGGTGTTGTGGTCCAAAAGAAGTAACTTTTCCAAGCTCTGCCTAATGCCCCCATTTCTTCCCCACCCAAACCGCCCTTTGGACTCCTCCCCCCTTATTCCACCCCTCCCCCACCGAGACCCCCCATCAGTCTTTCTTGCCCCCCCGTTGGGGACACCCCTCCCTTCTCACAGACCTTCCGCCAGCTGTTTTTACCGTCATTTCCGGTCCTGTATTTATAAACTTCCGCTTCTGGGCGCTGGGGCCGCTCTCTTACGTTGTACTCTATGGTATCTTCCGCTCTAGGAATGAACTCGTTTTCCTCGCAGGCCGAAAGAGTCGAACGCAGAGCGAGGGGAAAAATAAATTCCCAGGCCTGCCACAAGGGGGAGCCCGGCGGCGTTTTTCTTTTCCGACCCTCCAGATGGGGTTAGACTCCAACTCCCATCCTGCCTCGCCGCCTGGTTATACTGGCCGGGGAGGATGGGAGTTGGAGTCTGCCAGCGTTTTGGGAGAGAGCAGTATTCTCTCTTCTGGGTTTATGAGAGTAAGACTGCCTCAGAATTTGGCCCTCTGAACCATTTTGGGCTTCATCTCCCAGCATTGTCAGCTTTTGGGGACTGTGGGAGCTGCAGTCCAAAAATCTGGAGGCACAAAGGTCCCTGCAACCTTCTTACTTCAATGGCAGAAAAAGGTGTCTGATGGGACCAGGGTGGGCCGTTTCCAGTATAATGCGGTTTCCGGAGGATGAACAATTGGTTAAGGATCATTAGGGTTAAAATGTAGGAGAAGCAGAGCCTCCCTGCTCAGAGGCAGTCTACCCCGGGTGCCGTTTCTGAGGGATAATTGTGGGAACAGCCATTGCTTTCGAGGCACAGCTTGGAAAATATGCCCATTCTCTTGGACCGCAATCTCCAAAATCCCTCAGCTAGCCATCTTTGCAGAAAGTATTATTTTTCCCCAATAAAAACGCTGTCGGTTTTGGGCTCTCACCCCAACCCAGCGTTTGCTTTGTGTCCGCCCTCGTCCGCTGGCCTCTTATCGCTTTCCTGGGACGGCTCGTGGGGCAGATTAATGACTGACCAGGAGGCCCACCCTCCCTCCATAGCTGGCAAGCCGAGGTGCTGAGGCCGCTCCACCATCCCAGTCCGGCCATGCCGTCCCTCCTGGTCCTCCTCCTCTCCGGGCTGCTCCTCGCCTCCCCGTCCGGTGCCCAGCGCCGCAGGCGGCCCCCGGCCCCAAAGAAGGCCATTGACGGCGTCCGCGTCCAGGAAACCTTTGACCCCAGCCAGGTGAGTGGCGCTGCCTTTGCTGGAGGAAGCAGGCCGGGAGTCCCAGTTTTGGATAGTTTGGGAACTTTGGTCCGCGCTCTCTCGTCAGGAGCCGCGGAGAGTTCGCGGTGTCACGGAATGTCCAAAAACATTCCATGCGTTCCCCCCAACATTTCGTAAATAGGGAGATGTGGGTGAGCAAAGCCAGAGTGCAGCCAAATGGATGCAGCGAGGCAACAAGAGAACAAAAATGGTTAGTGAGCAAGCATTTAAAACTACTATTCTAAGCTGGGGAAAAATAAAAACCCAAATAGCCTATTCTGTCCCTTTCTTTCCTTCCATCTGAGTTAAGTGAGTGGAAGCTGCTTTTTCCTCTTTGAACTCTGTTTGCAGTAGTTGAAATAAGCTGCGGACAAAGGGAGAAAGTGGGGACGAGGAGAGAGAAACTGGGGCACTTTAAAGCAGCTGAAAAAGTGGGATGACAGAGGGTTAATTGGACTGTCCTTGCTAATTAAGCAATTGGAGGGTATGTTTATGGAGGAAAACCTGAGGCCCCCTTGCATCTGCAGGCATTTTCAGAGGGTGACGGATGTCAATTGAATGCTACTTTGTTTTTGCCACAGGCTAGCAAAAACAAATTGCAAAACGTGTTTATGATGCGCAGAACAACAGAGATAAAGATACACTATTGCATAATGGATGCTGGTTTATTTTACTGCCAGGGGTTTCCCACTGATGAGTCCCCCGTTACGAGGCTGTTTCTGCTTTTATTATCAACCAGGGGAGGGCAATTGTGGTGGGCTCAGAGGTCGGTCTTCTTCCCCAGGACCCTCTGGAGCCCATTCAGACCACCAATAAATGCCGAAAAATGCAAAATACAAACCCTCGGAAATGTTCTGGTTTTGAACTGGGTATTTTTTGCAACCTGTTTAAGAGGTGGATTTGCTGCTTGTGGAAACTGCCCCAGGCCACGCTGTTTGCCCATCACTTTTTTGGCCAGAGAAAGGGCATGGCGTGGTTGAGGGCCAGAAGAACAGTCTTGGGGGCCACAGGGAGACCCCCGGGGAGGCATTTTGCCCATCTTTGCTGTGGACGGATCCTTTTTGCCCAGCTTTGCCGCTCCGCCTGCCCAGGGTGCTGCGTGGCAGAGACAGTCAGAAGCTTAGTTTCCTTTCTGTGCTCCACATAATCCGGGAGCCAGCCTTTGCTGTGTGATCTTTGCACAATCGTGGGGTTTGTTCCATCAGCGTCCGTCGCCCTTCCTTATCTCCTCTTTGGCACGGCGGAGGAGCCAGGCTAAGCACAAAGGCAGCCTCAGTGCCGTTTTCGGTTTCTCCATGGGATTAAAGTGCCACCCAGAGGCAAGGGAAGAAACTCTCTGTCCTGTCTTCAGACACACACACACACACTCTCTTTTTAAAAAAGAAAAAATGTATGTGCCTTCTAAGGAATCTTGTTCAGCATCCGAAGGAGTCCTTGATTCCACAATAATATTACTGACAACATTTCTCTCTGGTCTGAAACTCTGTTCGTTTTCAACCAAGCAGAACAATTCAGTGTTTTGTTTCCTTTTTTCTTGTGGTTTATGTTTTTAAATGGTTTTAATTTTTTTCCTGGTCATTTAATCACTTTTCAGCTTTTGCATTTTGTGAATTTTTACTATTGTTTTTAATCTGCTATAAGCAGGAGGGAAAGAAGGGCCAAGTCTTGCTCTTCCCAGTCGGCCTGGGCAAAAGCAAACTGTGGCAGCCTCTCCTAACCGGTGTGTCCTTCCTCATCCGTAACCTTTGCCCTGAGGTTGCTTGGCCACATGGGTCCCCTGTGCAAGGCTGGAGGGCATGCCTTAAGCGTGGTGCCATGAGCATCGACCACAGTTGCCAGGATGTGCCACTCAAAAAAAATATATATATCATTCAGCATAAATATTGGGGAAAACGTATATGCGACCACTTTTCAAGGGGGTGCTTTCACCCTGAGATTCCTCCCTCCTGCCCTGGAGAAGGCACCAAGACTTAGGACCAGGCTTGCTGATCTCGGTACCCTCGCAATAAGCTAGGAAACTGCGCCCAGTCTGAGCTGGTGTAACGCGCCTTTGCTTCTTTCCACGGCGCCTTTCTCTCCCTGTGCCTCTGCAGTTTGCGGGGAAATGGTACCTGGTTGCGGTGGCCTCCCGGTGCCGGTATCTGATGGATAACCACTACCGCCTGGAACCCACGAATGTGGTGGTGACTGCGCCCAATGCGGCGTCCCCTGAGAGCCCCCTGGTCTTCAGCACCTTCCGCCCCCTGTGAGTAACCAAGGAGGCTGCTGGGTGGGTGCCAGGCGGGGTCTTGGAGCTAGACCGGGAACCTTGAAGCCCTCTGAGGAGCGTCTGAGGGAGTGGGTACACTTAGTTTGGAGAAGAGAAGGTTAAGAGGGGACCGTGATACCCATATTTAAATATTTTGAAAGGAAGATGGAACAAGCCTGTTTTCTGCTGCTCCAGGGACTAGGACATGGAGCAGTGGAGTCCAACAACAGGAAAGGAGATTCCACCTAAACATTAGGAAGAGTTTTCTGATGGCACGAGCAGTTTGACAGTGGAATCATTTGACAGTGGAATACAGTGGAATGATAAGCGCCTGGGAGTGTGGTGGAGGTTTTTAAAGAGAGGCTGGCTGGCCATCTGTTAGTATGAGTGCTTTGCTTGCCTCTTCCTGCATGGCAGAAAGGGGTTGGACTGGATGGCCCTTGGGGTCTCCTCCAATTCTGTGGACCTGGCTGCCATTCCAGTCTTCCCAAGACCTTGTTTGAAAGTGCAAATGGACACACACACCATTGCTTCGCTTTACGGCCGGTGAATGGGTGCCGTAGGAGTTCTCCAGCAGAGGAAAGCATTTGAGCTGAGGGGTCCCAGCATCCCCTCACAGTCAGGGGTAGAATTGGGCCCCTAAGCCACTAATTTCACCCAGATCATCCCATGGCTGACATTCCCAGTCACTGTGGCTGGATAATGGGTTCTCTGGACCATCTCGAAGGGCCCAGAGAAACCAAAACAAACCTCCTTAGATGTCGCTGGAGGAGCTGCTAACATTTATTTCTAATTCCCGCCTTTGTGTCTGCAGGGTTGGCCATTGCTGGAACATCACCCAGAGCTACTTACCCAGCAAGATTCGAGGCCGGTTCCAAGTGAGAGGTATATTTTGGGGAGAGAATGTGCACGTGTGTGCATGGGATGTGGGTTGATCTTCCAGATAATTCTTCTAGACTCATAAACTAATGACTTGAGAAAGTAACTTCCTGAGCTCCGGTCTCTCTGTGATTCCTTTCCAGGCCGTGGCCGCCCTGTGAACGTGGCAATGGGGGAGACAGATTACAGCAGCTACGCCATTTTGTTCCTCCAACAGGAACAAAAGTTCTCGGTGAAGCTGTATGGTGAGTCTCCTGTGTCTCTTTGACATGTCTGCGAGTGAGTGAGAAATCCTGGCCAGACCTATGGAACTCACTGCCACAGGATGATGTGGGAGAGAGCTTATAGCTTAGACCAGACTCCTTCTCCCAGCTTCCTATCCTCCAGATGTTTCAGGCTACAGTTCCCAGGGCCAATGGCCATGTTGAGAGTGCTGGGAGTTGTAGTCCACATCTGGGAGGATGCTTAGGTATCTTTGGAGGGGGATTGAGAAGGGGAGAGAAACATTGCATGCTCGACACTCCCCAGCACCTGAGCAGCTTGGAAGAGCTTGGACTACAACTCCCACATTCGTTTCCCTGAGACTGCATGGAATTGTGGGAATTGTAGTCAGGAGAAAAAGAACAGCAGCCTGTTTTCCAAGCTGAGGGACAACGGGTGAATCTTCTGTCTGACCCATCAGGGCTCTCTCTTCCTTGCCAGGTGGGATGCTTGGGATTGAAGCCCCCATCCTCCAGGGCCATCAGGGTGGGGGGGCTGTCCTAAAACCCAGCTTTCTTGGGATGCACCCAAGTGCTGCTCCCTCCAGAAGTTTTACTCTTCCAAGCCTTGGGTCGGTCAGTTGGAAAGCAAAACTTTTTTGTGAAAGGGGGAAAAAATAGATTTTCTAATTTATTTTTCATTTTGACTTTGGGAAGGGCGAACTGCCAGGGTAGGAGAGGCCATCATGGCAAAATACGAGCAGCGTGTTGCCGAGCAGGGTTTGGATGACAACTTCATCTTCTACTTCCCCGCCTATGGTGAGTGTGTGTGTCTGTGTGTGTGGTGTGTGTGTGTGTGTGTGTGGTGTGTGTGTGTGTGCGTGCGCGCACGGACGGACCCCCACCTGTAATTACCAGATGGGGTGGGTGGCTTTTTATATGTGAGATCCTGGAGCTCCATGTGTAGGACACGGGTTCAGTCTGTGTCATCTTCCCTTACAAAGAACATGATGCAGAATTTGGAAAATGCATGTATTGGGGACTACAGCTCCCAGAATCCCCCAGCCAGAGCTGCCTGGGGCATTCTGGGACTTATTGTTGTTGTGTGCCTTCAAGTCCTTTCTGACTTTGTGGTGAAACTATCACAGGGTTTTCTTGGCAAGATTTGTTTGCCAATGGTTTGCCACCCGAGAGGCTGAGAGAGTGTGACTTGCCCATTGTCACCCAGTGGGGTTTCAGTGGCTGAGCAAGAATTTGAATCTTGCTCTGCAGAGTCATAGTTCAGTGCTCAAAGCAGTACATCATGCTGGCTTTCCTGGGAGTTGTAGTCCCCCCACTTTGGAGTTTCAGCAGGAAAGAGGACTTAGTTTAATTCTTCTTGCCCGAAGCTCAGCAGTCCTCAGGATCCTGGAATGTTAGAACTTTAGGGGCCCCTGAGCATGTGCAGAACGCTTTCCCCAGAATGGTCCGAAGCAGCCAATAGGGAAAGGTAGTCTAGGTCATAGGAGGAAAAAGATGTGGGTTTGGGACAGACGGGATCCCTAGCTTTTAACAAAGGGAAGCAATCCAAGGACTGCTGCTTGGTGCTGCCACGGCAGTGGATTGAACCCTGTCTGGGGAGGGGCTGCTCTCTTCTGAGCTGGGCTGGAGACCCCCTTCCCGCCACATCTGGCTTTTAGCTGCAGCCACGGAGAGCCGCTCCCTGCCTTGTGGTTTAATCCAGTTCCTTTAACCCCTTTCCTGCAGGGTTTTGCCACACGGCCGATTCCTTCCACATCCTGGACGGTGAGTTGCAAATGTAGTTCATTGTGGCAGTAGCATTTTCCAGCTGAGGGTACTGAATACCTCTCAGAACTACAAATCCCACAGGCTGGAGCCAGGGCAATTAAAGTGCTATTGCTGCGTAGTGCGAAGGAGGAGACCTCTGTCTCGTGTTGGTTTGCTCCAAGTTGCTAGACCTCATAGTTCTCAAAATGGATCTGGAAGCATGTGAGCAACCCTTGATGGCCTTGGACACAATTGCAGGATTGGGCCATCTTAGGGGGGCCAGGGAGGGCTGTTGCGGCCCCCTCCCCACCACCCAGCATCTGCCGCCTGAGGCAACCGCCCCGCTCCCCCCGTAGTGCTGGCTCTGTTGCAGAAGCGGAGTTCTCTCTCCCTCCATCTCCAACCATGACCGTCTTTCTGCTTTGCAGAGACCAAGTACACAGGGACGCAGTGAGGCTGCACAGGGAGAGCAGCCCGTGTCGGATCAGGAGCCTCGCTAGCACTGCCTCCGGACACGGGGAACTTCTGGGATCATCCCCTCTGGACTGACATTCTGCCTCTGGACTGCTCGACCTGTGATAAAACTGAAGGCAGGAAAACCAGAGTAGATTTCCTGCCTGTTTGCAACGACAGGAAATTAAAGCCTTGGGGCCACAATCTGGCAGTTTGTGTTACTCTTTCTTCTAAGTGGTTTGTGATCTTAATGTTGCTGGGCTTTTGGAACCGGAGCAGAGTCTGGCTTCATTGCCAAAACGGATGAGGTCCTGCACAGGCACCTCCTTTTGACCCAGTAGCTCATGTCTTGCGGAGCCCCTTCAGGTCCCCAAATCAACACTGCAGTGTTCTTTTGAGGCAACTTCACAGCAGAAGATGGCAGCTCCTTTGCCAAGTATCGGAGAGCCAAAAGGTCTACCATTCTGGGCTAGCTGGGGAAAATTCTGGGTGTTGTAGTCCCCAAAAGGAACTTCTCCGAACTCTGACTGAGCAAAGATGGGAGAAGGATGCTCTGAGTGATTCTCATTAGATTCACTCCTCTTAAAAAGTAAGGTTGGCTTAAGCCTGTTAGTGGATCTTATGGAAGGCATGGGGCAAGTTTTGGGGTTTTGCACCCCTGGCATTTTTTGGGGGGTGGGAATGGTCTTGGTTTTGGGATCTCTGCAAACGAGGAAGCCTTTGGCAGCCGGCCCTGTCTCTTGCGCTGCTCCCACAGAGCGCCGCATCAAGGCACAGTGCCTTCTGGTCATGAGATCGAGGGCTGGAAAATTCCAAAACACTTGGGTGTGTGTGTGTGTGTGTGTGTGTGTGTGTGTGGAGATGCTGAAAAAGGCAGATTTGGGGACTGTTCAGTGTGTGTGTGTGTGTGCGCATGTCATTATATTCAGACTGTTTGCATATGTTGCTGACTCGTGGAAACTCACGTGCCAGCAAGCACCACCCTCAGTTTATTTCCAGGGCAGTAACATGCTGAGTCAGAAGATGTCCAAAAATATAACCCCCTTTTAAGGTTGCCTGCCCCCAGTTTCCTATTCAAACCTCAATAAATGTAATTAAAAAAAAAATTCTATCCTTGCATTGAAGCTGCACCTGTTGAACATTGCTCTGTTGCATAAGCTGTTTTTTCTCTGACCCTGTCTTCCTTGCAGCAGTTTGCTTGATCTCTGGCATGCATATAAAGTAGTGAAAAGGAAGATTTTCCGCATCAGGCTGTTTTTTGAAGCGTGTGGAAGACAGACATCTGTCAGGTGCAGCTTTGATTGGCATGAAAAGATGAGCCCAAAGGAGTGCTCTCAGGTTTCTGGCTTCTGCCTGTGCGGATGTTAAAGCCGTAGAAACTCCAGTTTTTTATGGAGAGGAAAGTTGGTCTAACCTTATTAACAATGAACTAAGGCAAGGAAAGAGGTCTCCTTTGTGAGGAAAAGGATGGGGGGGCTCTGTCTCCCCCTTTCCAAAGAGGGATCCCACTTGGCATGTATGTCGAGGGGGGAATTTTAGGAGGTGCATCTTCTCCCTCTTGCAGTAGAAGGGAGACAAAATTCTCCCCTCTGTTAAAAAATAAGGGCAAACGGCCATGTTTTGTGTTCCCCCTTTTTCTTTGCTCTGAGTTTCTCTCCTGCTGTTGCCCGAGCCGAGGAATGCGTGTGCCTGAGTTGGGGAGGGGGAGAAGTGAAAGGCAGCAAATGTTTCCACTTTGTGCAAACAGCCCCGCTTACATAAATCTTTATTTTGGCAAAGCTGAGCCAAAAGCGATTGGAATTTTTTGCGTGCTGGTGGTGCTGCTGACAAGAATATTATGAACGGCCCCTGCTGGGAAGCAACAACAGTGGAAGGTCTTACGCAATCCAGGCTCAACTCCGGGGCTCCAAGTGGGAAAACGAGGCGCCCGTGAGGTGGGTCTCAGCGTCCCTGAACCTGCCTTTCCGGAAAAGTAAATGCCCTGGAAAGGCCATGGATGCTCCTTGCTCACCTGTTCACCTGTCTGGGTTTCCTCTCTTACTAATCACGCTGACATCCCACCTTTCCTCATTTCCTCTCTTTCCTCCCTCCCTCCCTGTTTTAATTTCACAACAACCCTGCGAGGTAGGACAGAGACAGAATGACTGAGACTGAGAGAGATACCTACGACTACCCAGTAACACCTTGGTAAGTTCCTTTTTTGGTCTACAAGCCCAGCATCACCCAACCAGTCTTTGCACTGGTGGGAGAATGCTGGGCCTTGTAGCCCAAAATGCTAAAACTCTCCCAGAATCTTGTCTTCCCATCCTCCTTGTGGGCTTCCCAGGCTGTTTTGTTGCCCATCGGGTGAAACAGGACGCTGGGTGAGGCAGTCTTCTGGTCTGATCCAGCCTCGGGGCTCTTCGGAGGTTTGTAGCCCTGCCAGAGCAGAGAAATCCCTGTGAAACCTTCCAAGCCGAGGGAAGTCAGAGTCCCACCGTATTCCGCGCTGGGCAGGAGTCCTGCATTCGTTTCTGGGTGCCTCATTTTAGGAAGGATATAGAAAAACTGGAGCAAGTTTGGAGAAGGGCAAAGAGGCGCTTGGCACGTTCAGGAGAAGAGGTGATTGAAGGGTGACGTGATGCCCTCTTTAAAGGCCCCAAAGGCTGTCCAGAGAGGAGGGGGGAGGCTTGTTCTCTGCTGCCCCAGAGGGTAGGACCAAGACTAACGGTTTTAAGTTACAGGAGGGTAGATTTCGACTGAACATTAGGAGGAACTTCTTGATGGTAAGAGCGGTTGGGCAAAGGAACCCATTTCCTGGAGAGATGGCAGGGTCCCTTTCTCTGAAAGTCTTCCAGGGGGAATAGTCTTCCTAAAGATCCTGCATTGAGCTGGGGGGCTGGACTTGATGGCCTCTGGGGTCCCTCCCAAGCCTGAGATTCTGTGACTGTGTATCTGGGGCACTCTAACCCAGCATCCCAGATTCACGGGCACAGCCCTCTCTTGTGAAGAGAGGTGCCCAGTCAGCAAAGTGGACTCCGTAATCGCCTAAACTCTCCCAAGGGTCCCACACGTCCCCTTTCCAGCGGTCAGTTCAGTTCCAGCTGACCGAGGGGCTCCAAGTCCCCAGCCTTTGGAGCACGGGCACCCAGCAAGAGGCCAAAGGTCCAGGGCCCCCGCTGCCGGGCTGTCTCCAAACACGGCCCCGGTTGTTTGCTTAAAGCTTGTCAACATTTTGGAAGAGGCCGCCGGGCTGACCTTTGGACCGAGAGAGCCGAAATGCGCGAGAGCTTATGATGCACAGAGCGCTTTCCAAACACGGCATGCTGTTTAAAAAGGAGGCAGGAGGGGGGAGGAAAGGAAAAAGAGAACATGGCAGCATCTTTAAGATACAAACCCACATCTTCGGATGCAGTACAAGAGTGTAAATAAATGCTCAGGGATAAAGCATATTTGCACAGTATTCGCACTGCAAATATAGTGCGTGGTTGTTGTTGCTGCTGGGGTGTGAGCCAGCCCTTTTGCTCTTGCCGCAGTGTGTGTGTGTGTGTTTGTGTGTGTGTGTGTGGGTCTCTTGGCCGCTGTGGGTTTGGCCTGCATCTCTCCCACCCGCAGGGGTGGTTTTTTTGGCTTGCTGCGGAGATGGCCGGGAAACCGCCGTGGCTTGCAGGATTCCAAACATTGTTAATTAGCTTTGGCCGGAGGATTTCTTTGGGGGGGGGTCTCAGCTGCCGCTGTCGTCGTCCTCCTGCTTCCACTCTGCCCCCCTTCTCTCCCTTTCTCTCTTGCGTAACCCATCCGTGGGGGTGAGAGCCAGAGGTCTCGCTGGCCACCTCGTGGCCCCACCCTGGCCTGCGTGACCTCCAGCATAAATAGAGGTCCGGCAAGCGGAGTCCCTGGCTCACAGTTTGCTCGCTTCTCTGCAACGAAGGCTCTGCCCACAAGAGGACGGCAGGCAGCAGAGAGAGCAAAAGCAACGCCAGCCATGCGGAGCGGGACCTTTGGCTTTTGGGGCCTGGCCCTTGTCTGCCTGGCCCAGGTGTGGGCTGAGGTGCCGGTGCAGGCGGACTTCCAGCAAGATCAGGTAAGCAGATCCTCTGTCCTCCTCCTCCTTCTCCGTGAGGCTGGGACAAGTTACTTTTTTAGCAGGCTGCTGCATTGGCCCGTTTGCAAAGGTGCTCTGCTGCAGAGCTGGGGAAAAGTAGCTTTTCATGATGACAGTTCTCAGTATTCCCTGCGGAGCCCTGCTAGCCTTGGGAAGATGGGAGGTGTATTCCAAAGAAGTAACTTTTCCAAGCTCTGGTCTTCCCTGGCCCAGGAAGCAAGCCCTGTGCCTGGGTCTTCATGGGAGTTTCTTGCCAAAACTGCTGAGTGCAAAAAACAAAGTCACAGAAGAGAGGCGTTGAGAGATTGCAGTCGGCTTTGCTAGACCTGAGCTGCTTGACAGCTCAAAACTAAGGTCCTGCAAAGTAACTCTTTCAGGAGGGATTACACCTGGAAAGTACAGAGTAGAATCTGTTTGTTTTGTGTACGGAGGAGCACGTTGCCTCTCTCACGAAGAAGAGGTGGGCCATTTCCACACTGTTATAGTGCTATTCCACTTTCAACCTCCAATGGAACCCTGGGGTTTGTAGTTTAAGGAGGGACCTCAGAGGCCATCCTCAAAGGCCCCTCCCTAAACTGCAAACCCCAGGGATCCCATACGATGTTGAAAGTGGAATAATAGCGCTGTAACGGTCTAGTGCAGAAATGGCCAAAAATTTTTGCTCCACTTTTAAGGAACGGGGCTGGTGGGCAAGGCATTGACTTATTAAATCCTAATATAGGTGTTTATATTCCCCTTTGGTACATATTCCCTCCCCTCCCAGGTGACATTGCTTACAAGAGCAAAGCTATAAGAAATTACAATATCATATTAATTATACCATATTATAATATAGGGTACTATTTTATTATGTCATGTTATATTCTGTTCTGTTCTATCATATAACGTAATGAATTACAGTGAAAACAAAAAGAAGGAAAAACAGTGTACCGTTATATGTCAAACCCCAACATTTTTGCGCAGAAAACCACGTATTTTGTCCAGGGTGCCTGGTTTCTTTTGCAAAAATCTCCCTCTCTCTCTCTCTCTCTCTCAATGCCTCCTCCTGCCTCCCTCTCTCTCTCTCCAGTTCACTGGGCGATGGTACAGCATCGGCTTTGCCTCCAACTCCCGCTGGTTCCAGGAGAAGAAGTCCGCGATGAAGATGTGCACCACGGTGGTCACCCCCAAGGGGAGCGGGGACCTGGAGGTCGTCTCCACTTACCCCAAGTAAGGGGGACCGGGATTTAGTGGGAGTGGGCAAGGTGCCCCCCCCCCGGCCACAGTACCAGCTAGGGGCTTCCATGCCTGTGGGGTGGCAAATCTTGTTTGGGTTTTATTCTGAACTTTAAAGGAAATGCATCTGGGCTGCTGGACATGGTTACCAAAATAACTTCAGGCTCTGAAGCATCTTTAAAGTTCAGAATCAAACACTTTAAAGTTCAGACTCAAACGCTATTTTCCCAAAATTGCAAAGTAAAAACGGCAACCATTTACTTGCCAAATGCTTTACCAAGTTGCTTTCAAAAACGTAATGTCCTGAAGCTCTGTTCCTCCCAAGAGGCTGATTTGGGGACCCTCTTTGGGCCCTCCACTTAACTTGCTCCCCTTCTTGGCTCTCCCGCAGGGCGGACAAATGCGAGACAAGAAAGAGCCTCTTTGTCCGGACAGAGGAGCCCGGGCGCTTCAGCTACACCAGTTCATGTAAGTCGGGGATGGAGCGGGGCACCAGCACCCCTCTTCTCTGGGGCTGGAGAGGGAATGGGACTTGGTGGCAGCCCCCAGACTTTGGGAGTCCCTCCCTAGAGATGCCAGGAGGGCCCCGTCCTTACTCTCCTTCTGTCAAAAAGCAAAAACATTTTTATGCCATCAGGCTTTTAGAAACTGACTGGAGTGGCTTTTTAAGGCTGTGCAGTACTCTTTTTAAGATTTGAAAGCAACATATTATGCAGAAGATGGTGTATCTTGCTTGAAGTGCCGAAGGTTTGGGTTTTGTATTTTTTGTTTTTAGCATAACACCCAGGACTTTTGTGTGTGCACAAATGAAATTTTGTGCACAAAGGATTCCAGAATGCAAATAACCCCACATGGCTTGACCATTTGTGTTTCTCCTCCTCTGTTCCAGATTCGGGAACCACCTCTGACGTCCACGTGGTAGAGACCAACTATAACGAATACGCTTTGCTGGTTGCCCAGAAAGTCAAGAATGGCGAGACCTTCACCATGGTGTCGCTGTACGGTGGGTGACCCTGCCTCGCGCTGGCTCGCCTTTGCTCCCCACCGTTCCGCCTCTTCTGGCTGTTTAAGCCTTGGGGTCCCTGTGGTGATGTGAGCCAATCTGGGCGACTGTGGCCCTCCACAAGAGAGGGCCCAGCCTGGGCAAATCCCACCGTCCGCCCGCCTTTCCCTGCTCCCTGGTTCCACTGGGAAGCCTCCCTTTTCCCACCTCCTTCCTCAACAGCATCCTTGTTTTTCCCTGGCCGCAGGTAGGAGCAAACAGCTGAGGCCTGAGCTGGTGGAGAAGTTCACCCAGCTGGCTTTGGATCAGGGCCTGACCCAGGACAACATCCTCGTCCTGCCCAGGACAGGTGAGAGCTGCTTGGGGAGTGGAAGAAGGGGGACACCCCCTTCGAAGGGAGGGATGCAACAATTTTTTGGGTCCTGTTTTTGAGTAACAAAGCCCAGAATCCCCTCCTCAGCCAGTATGGCTCTTGGCTAGGGGATCTGGGAGTTATGGTCCAAAAGACTAACATTCCCAGGCTCTGGCTTCCAAGGATGTGAGGAAAGTATTGAAGGAAGTGATGAGGAATATGAGAAACAGTCGGCTCAGATTGCATGTGTGACTGGAATAGAGGAGCTCAAGATGCTCCTTTGCCCCAGAACGGTGATTCAAGGATTCAGGGCCTGAGAAGGAAGGGAGGCTTCCTTAGCTCAGCTGCACCCTCAAATTTATTTAGACCCCCTTTCCTAACCCCTTTTTCCTTGTCTTTTTCCCCCCAACAGACCTCTGCATGGAGGAGTCGGTGTAGGTGAGTCTATTGCAATAGCAAAGCCAGAGGGCCCCAATCCCTCTAGGAAGACCCCCTCCCTGGGTGGGGAATCTAGGGATGCAAAGAACACCAGCAAAATTTTTAGACCTCAGTGGCAAAATGGTTAGCTGCCACAAGATCCTTTTTTTTTCTATTTTAGGACCTCGGAGAGAGGGAGATTATTTGCACAAAGCCTAGCAATTTCAGGGAGGGTTTGCACGGAAAAGAAAGTATTTTGCACAGAAATAGCCTGGCCTGAATCCTTATGTAGCTCTAACTAGAGTAAACCTACTGAATATGTGTTGCCTTAGCATTCAGTGGGTCTCTCCTGTTTTCCAAAATGGGAAAATCATTGAAAGAAATGAACAAAAGCGTCTCCCGTAATGTCACTTGGTAGAGAGAAAAGGTTTGTACTTATTCAGCATTCCACCTGAGAACAAAATAAGCAAAGATTTGCAAACGTATGGGAGGCGATGTGGAATGCCTGGGCACTCTACACCCGCTCAGAGGCACCTTCCCCCCTCTATAAGTAATGTCCCCTGGCATGAATCCCCCCACTGTTCTGTCTCTGCAGTGTTGCTTTGGCTGTGGAGACCTCACTCAAGGGAGGCTCACCAGAGATGGGGCTTAATCGGTGGAGGCCCCCTTCTTGTGGGCCTTCATCATTCTTACAAGTGGACAGGTCAATTGTTGTGTTCTTTGCACCCACTTCTCCTGAGCTGCCTGAATGTCTCGCAAAACTAGTGACTCTTGCAACTGATGGGACTACACCAAGAATATACAAATACTTACTGTGTTTCCCCCGTCTCTCTCCCTCCCTTTTTTTTTCACGTTGAAAAGCCACGCGTCACCCCAAGGAAAGAAAGAGGTTCAGTCATCCAACCTGCAATCCTGGAATCTTCTTCCACTGTTGTCGATTTGAGTAGCAACCTTCCCCCCGTGAAGCTCTGTAAACCTCCCACCTCTACCCAGTCTATAGCAACCCCTCTTGGTTAACAATAAAAACATTTATAAAAGGTAATGCAAACCCTTGGGTTGCTGTCTCAGTTGCATCTTTTTGGGGGGCAACGGGGGTAGTGTTACAGTGGCACAACCAGAGGTGCGTCTATGAAGGTATGAACTTTAGATTAGCTGCCTCCATCTTCTACACAGCAGGTTTATCAAGATGGCTGTATCATATCTCCTCTCCAGTACTGTCTTCTCCAAGCTAAATATCCCCATCACCCCTAAAACTGTTTCTCGTAGGGCTTGGTGGTTTCCTGACTTTTGATCATCTTGCTCTCCCCTTCTGAAAATGTTCTTTTTTTTGCTCAACATCTTCCCTGAACTGTGCTGCCCAGAACTGGACCCTGGATCCCAGACAAGGTCTGACCAAAGCAGGGTAGAATGGGATTATGACTTCCCCCAATTGGGATGCTGTATACCCCCAGGAATCTGTTTGAAAGTGACTTTGCCCCTGGTGGGTATGTGTCCCACCCCAGGGACCCATTCTCCAGCCATGGAGATGTGGATTGTTAGCCTTGGGATGCTCTGGATAGATTTTTATTATTTAGGGGCCCAATTCTACCCCTTGCTGAGAAGGGGTGCTGGAACCCATCTGCCGAAGGGCTGTGATACTTTCCTTTGCTGGAGAATGCCCTGCTAACTCCATTTATCACCACCAATACAGTTTGTCTTATAGTGATGACGGTTAACAATGCTTTGACAGTGGAAACTGCTGCTGCCTGAATGGAGTGTGGTGGAGTCTCCTTCTTCTTTGGGAGTTTTTAGAGAGAGGCTGGGTGGGCTTCTGTCCAAGGGGGGTTTTGGATCATGTCTTCCTGCACAGCAGAAGGGGGTTGGACAGGATGGCCCTTGGGGATCTCGTCCAGCGCTAGGATCGTATGATTTTATCATTATACGTGGGGCTATTTCTGATACCACTTCTTGGAGAGGCCTGCCAGCTTGGCTTAGGTGAGTGCTTTTAAGTTCTAGGAAATCTGTCTTTTTGGAAAGGAGGCAGTGGGGGCTCTTTTTGGCAGGAGGAAGGAAAGATCCTTGTCTGCACTGAGCTCTCTTGGCTGGCTCAGAAAGAGGGCTTTTGATATCCTGAGACTTAGTGAGACCGAATGGGGGATTTAGATAAAGATAAGATCATCTTGCATTCACCTCTCCTCCCTACTGTGGCTGGGTGGGGTGAAGGGAGGGAAGGATTCTTAGCACGAGTGCGGAGGCTCCTGGGAATGGTCCCAATCATTGTCCTACTGGGTACGTGAATGCATTGCAACCCTCCAGGCTGTCCTCAGCACAGAGATACAGAATTGGGTAATTGGTCCGGTCAATTTGCCAGGTGCTTGGGCCACCCAGGGCTGGTCCAAGCTGACCAGCAGCCACAGTGGTTGCCTCAGGCGCTAAAATCCGAGGGCGTTCAGTTACATGGGTGATCTTGCAAGGCAAAACCCCCTAGAGACATAGGAGGAATACACTTGGTTTGCATTTTGAAGCAAAAATCATTGAAATTTTGCACTTTGGAACCATTAAGCAGATGGGAGCTCACTTTGAAATCCACATTTTTCTGTATTTTTGAATGCAGTTCAAAATATGGTCTATTTGCCCCATAAGGATCAGGGCAGGGCAGTGGAAATTTTCGGGCTTCTTAAGAGAAACTGAGGTGGCTCTTCTTTCACCTAATCAGCTGTTTTCCTCTTTTTCTTTTCTGGATGGGGTCATGCCAAGGTCCTGCCCCTCTGGTGCCACCTTGACATGATCCCCTTAATTCCACTTAATGCCTTAATTAACCCGGGATTGTCATGCGACACCAGCCACCCCTTCCGGAGAGTGGATCTGTGTCTGTCCAAAGGGTTATGCAACCGGTGGGGGGTGTGGAGGGGAGAGGTATAAATTGGGGTGCCTCCAAAGATCCAAAATCGTCCTTGGCTCAGCTGGTACTCCTTGGGCACATCGGGAGCGAAGAGGATGGCCGTTCCGCTGCTCAGCCTTTCCGTGGTTTTCCTTTGGGCGCTTTGTGCTCAGGCCAACGATGTCGCTGTGCAACCAGATTTTGATCTCGAGAAGGTATCATTTGGGAAAGGGTTTTGCTCCCACCCCACCTTTGGCTATGGGGCTGAGGGTGCCCAGAGTTCAAGCCTGGTATTTTTTTTGGTGGGGGAACTACAACACAAAAAGTTATTTTTTTGTGACTGCAAGGCTCCTAATCCCTCCTGAAGTTTCTATGAGCTGTGGTTGATGTTCTGTGCTTCCGTGGTTTTCTCCCCCAGCATATGGCAACCCTTAGGTGAGGCTATCATGGGGAGTCTTCTTGGCAACGTTTATAATTTAGAGGAGTTCAGTTGCCAAGACCTTCCTCTGGGGCTGAGAGAGTGTGACTTGCCCAAGGTCTCCCAGTGGGATTCCATGGCTGAGCAAGGTCTCCAGAGTGCTAATCCAGCTCAGAAACCATTATCCCCAGTTCCTTTGTTGTGTGCCTTCAAAGAGACCCTCACGCCAACCACTTTGCAATGTTGTCTTAGCAAGATTTAATATTTGGAGGCGGTTTCCCCCAATCTTTTCCTCTGAGGCTGAGAGAGTGTGACTCGCCCAGTGGGCTTCCATGGTTGCATGGGGATTCAAACTCCCGCCAAACACTCAAGCCACGAAAGCATGCTGGGTCCCATTCTAAGAGCTGTTCTACCCTCAGAAATAACATTTCCACACTTTGGTTGGCCATGCTTTGCCCGACCGGCTTCTAGATTTCCAAATACAGGGCAGGATGTTAAATATTTCCCTGAAGGAATGACCAAATATAGACAGAGGGGTCTTGGGTCCCACTGATGCAGATTCCTCCAGTTTTCAGGGGCCTGGCACGTCATGGCAGCGACCTCCAACTGCCCCGTCTTCCAGAGCATGAAGGACACCATGACCACCTCCGCTGCCATCGTTAAGCCCCTTCCTAACGGGGACATGAACTTCCTGACCGGGTATCCTCTGTGAGTAGCACCTTTGCTGGTTTGGGCTGCATCTTAGGACCACACGGGGGGGGGGAGTGGCGGCTTCTGGGCCAGTTGGGGTGTGTGGCAGTGGCAGATCCGCTCCAGGCTTCAGTCCGAACTTTAAAAAAGGGTGCACAACCTTGTTTTCCTAAATATTTTTAACACCACAGAGAGCAATTTTCCTGTAGTTGCAAAACTCCTTCCTGGAGTTGTGGGGGAGACAAGATGACATCATCTCTCCGGTTTCCCAAATTATCTGATTCGTGGAGAAATATGAAAGCGTTTTTGCACTAATTAAATGACCAGATTTTGGAAAAAATCCACCCATCCATCCATCCACCCATCCATCCACCAACCCACCCATCCATCCATCCATCCATCCATCCATCCATCCATCCATCCATCCATCCCTTTCATATTGTACATTTTTCATTTAACAGCATACTAATTTAATTTACGTTCTTCTTCTTTTTTAATAAAGATGTCCAATGCCAAGATATAGTAAATCGTTATAGCGTGAGCTGGAGGATTCTGAGTGTTGCAGTCCAAACAAGGAATTTTGCCAAGCTACAGTGATGGAACATTTATGCTTGTAAAGATTCACCTGTTCTTCCATCATTGTTTAAAAATGCTAAGGGCTCTGGAGAACTATATAAGGAGTTGGATAATGAATTTATATGGACCCCTCCACCCTCAGGGTCTGATTGAATGAGGCAGGTTGATTCTGCATAAAACTCCTAATGTGGAAGCACTCTTCTTTCCCTGTTTTTATCTGCTGCTTCCTTTTCTTCTTCTTTTAACTTTTAGCCCAGAAGGATGCAACAAAGTGGAGATGCATTTTAAGAAGGCGGACCAGCCAGGACACTTCACAAGTGACGGTACACACATGGCACTTCAAATTAAAAGGCCTTGTCTCTTTAGGAAGTCCAGGGTGCCTCTGAGCTTGTGCAGAGTACCTTGCATTGCAATGCCTCATGTAGAATCTGTAGAATCCCAACATGTACAGAGTGTCCTCGAAAGGTGACCATTTTGCACGTGTGCTCCCCTTGAGATGGAAGCAAGGTGGGCGGGAAGCAAGCGTGTTTGATATCAGAGTTTTGTTGTGTTCAAATTTTTTTATAGAGGGAAGAAAAAAGAAAGTTGCTGCTGCAATTCCTTCTGAGAAGGGATAAGTAATGCAATAATATAATTTTTTAAAAAATAAAATGTAATAATTATAATAGTGGTAACTATTGAGATGAGGGAGCTTGGTACCTTCAGTCTTGTGGCAGCTCCTTCTCGAAACGAAAAGTATCAGAAGGTAAAGGCAGGTAAGAGCAAAATGCTGTCTGCTAAAAACTGTAGCAGCTATGGTTGCTGACCAATGTGCAGTCATAAACATGGAGAATCGTAAGGTCATTTCTGCACTAGACTGTTATAGTGCTGTCATTCCACTTGCAACATCCTATGGAATCCTGGGGTTTGCAGTTTCAGGAGGGGCCGGCCGGCAAGTGGAGTGACAGTGCTATAACAGTCTAGAGCGGAAATGGCCATAAATGTGTTCATTTAATTTTGTAACCTATTACTATAGGCATCTCCTGCATGGTCAGAAAGTGGAAGTGGTTAAAAAGTAGAACCTGTGGTTTTTTTTGTCCCTTGTCCTTCTCTTCTTGCCTTCCTCCTGTAGGGAACATTACGGGATTTCTCAGAAATTGTGAACTTCTGAAATGCAGTTGCTTTTTTAAGAAGTCACTGGAGCTAACGAGGGTCCTGCCCATTTCCTCCTCCAGGGAAGGAAAAGAAAGACCTGCGGGTGGTGGAGACGGACTATGCCAGCTTTGCTCTCCTTTACATCTGGAAGGAGGCTGAAGGAGAGCCCAGCAGCACCACCATCCAGCTTCTCAGTTACGTGACCCATCCGCGTTCTCACACTTTCACATGGCACGCTTGCCCAGTTTTCAGAGATGCAAACCGGGATGGGTGAGGCCAAGCAACACAAGAGCTATTAATGAGGAAGAACAAAGAAGCCAGGAGAGGTTGCTTTTGCCTGAGATGGGCAAGATTTCCCTCCCTCCTCTCCTTTCCCCTCCCTGAGCTGAGCCAACGGGGTGCAAAGGGCTTTTGCTTTTGAATTCAGTTTGCAGCAATTGAAATTATCTGATGAGAAAGTGGGACATTTTAGAAGCAGCTGGAAAAGTGGGACGGCAGAAAATTAATTGGGAACGTCCCTGCCATATTGGGAAAGTTGGAGAGAAGCCATTGTCAGGGTAGCCCGAGGTAGCTCCTTAGAGCATGTGCAGAGTGCTGACAGGGCAGCGACGTCCAGCTGCGTCAAGCAGCCCGGGCAGGCCAAAAAAGTTCCCTAGACCAAAAGTGATAAGACTCAGGGCTATTTATTTAGCAAAGCACACTGAGAGAAAAGTTAGGGCTTCCAGCAGCATACCAAGAGGCAATAAGCAAGAGCGGAACATAAACCAGCTTGGAAAAACAGACCGGCAGCATGCCTGGATACATCCCATAAATTTGCCCTTACAGCAGCACGACCACCATTGACCTAAATGGTGAGTTGTAGTGCCATACCTAAGCCATTTTAAGGGCATAATGACCCCCCCAGACCCTATGAGTCCAGTGACTCCCTCATCTCATGGTAATGCCCGACTTCTGGATAGTCTCTATCAGTCATTTCGGCTTCTAGGGAGACTTCAGGTGTGGTTTCCTCTACGATTCCTTTGGACGGAACTCTAGTCCAGCACCACATCTCAAATGAGATGATTTTCTTCCTGTTTGCTTTCTTCGTTGTCCAGTTTTCACAACTGTATGTAGAAACTAGAGGTGCTACGGCCTGGACGATTCTGACTTTGGTATTTAATGATATGCCTTGATGGTCTTTCCTATTTCTTTCCTACGGCCCCTCCGGTCCCTCGTCTCCTTCTGATCCCTTGGCTACTCTCTCTGCTTTGATTAATGCTTGACCCAAAGTAGCAAAACTCTTTCACTATTTTGGCATCTTCATCACCTACTTTAAAATGATGTAAATCATCCACGCTGACTATTTTCTGTCCCTGGAGATTTGTGGTTTGCAATGCCAACCTCCAACCCCCTGACCCAAATCCCACGTTGGTGCTGCGTGCCGTAAATCTCCGTGTCCAGTTGAGTCCTAATACTGATTTTCTCCTCCATGCAGCTCGCATTCCCGAAGTGACTCCGGAGGTTGTGGAGAAGTTCAAAGCCCATTACCACAGCGTCGGGCTCACCGATGACCTGATGGTGATGCTGCCCAAGTCTGGTGAGTACGAAGCACTTTCCTCCCTGCCTTCCAGGTTCAAGATGAGGAGGTGTTGCTGTTTTGTGTGCCTTCAACTTGTTTTGGATTCATGGCTGCCCTGAGGTGAACCTGTCCCAAGGTTTTCTTGGCAAGAGGGGGTTTTGCCTTTGCCTTCCTCTGAGGTCGAGAGAGTGGGACTTGTCTAAGGCCACCAGTGGGGTTCCATGGCTGAGTGGGGGGATCTGAACCCTGCTCTCAAACCACACCATATTGGCTCTCAAGTTGACCAGTAAATGCCCTCATATTATTTGTTTTAAAGTGCAGAACTTGGGAAATAACGGCCGAAGTCCTAAAGTTAGTCCCAACTAGATCAGGTCCATTGAATCAATGGGATTTATCTATGTGTTGAACCATTCAATAAATGCACTGACAGTTACAGGGTCAGAAGACCCATGGAAGGGGAGACCCAGGTTCGAATCCCTAGCTGGCTAGGAAATCCGCTGGGTGACTTTGGGTCAGCCGCTTGGGCTGGCTTTCTCTCTCTCGACGTAATCTGCCTCACAGGGCTGTTGTGCAAGGGCACGATAAACTCCAGGTGGGCAACCCAGAGGCTGGGGGCAAGGTCAGTTTGAGCCAGAGATATCTTGGGACATGGCAGGCAAACCCTGAGGGAAGGGGAGGGTTCTGGGGGGACCGATTTGTCACCAATGAGCCACGTGGGATCCACCCCCTGCCCCCCAGCCCTCTCACAGAGGCCGCACAAACAGCACCCCCACACCCTGTTGCTCATTCATCTTTTTTCTTCGCTTTGCAGATTTATGTTTCAAGGCTCTCAGGTGAGTGGGGAGGCCTTGCGAAATTGGGATCTTTGCCATGGGCCCCGAAGCACGCAGAGAGCCAATTTTCCTGCAGTGGGCTGGGATTTCAGGCTACCTGGGGTTGGGACCCTTTTGCACAGAAAGGCAGAAACAATGAGAGGGCAGCCCCTGGGGTTTCCAAAAGCCTCACCTTTCCTTGACCGCTGGATTTGGGTCTCTGTGTGTGGGGCAGAGGATTACTCAGGGCTGTCCCTCCCAAATCAGGGTGTGGGCTGAATTCCAAAATTCAGTGCTTCCTCACGCCACCCCTGCTGTTCTTTTGCAGTGGTTGAAGAGGGCCTGATCCACCTGCAGCCAACGCTCACGTGCCTCCCATGGGCAGATCCAGAAATCACTGCTGCTGAATCCAAATCTTACCCTCCCTGGTCTCCCCCAGTGCCAACCGTTCCCCCTTTACCCTTTCTGCAAGCTGGGATCAGCCTCATCCACATTCCATCCCCTTTCTGTTGAATAATAAAAAAAATGGTTTCAAATACATTTTTCTTTTCAAGTGGTGCATATTTTGAGGATTGTCTTGGAGGCAGAGAAGTTAAGAGCCCCCTTCTTCTCATCACCTCCAAGAAGCCTTGTTTCCAAGCTGTGGCTGAGCAGGGGTTGCACACTTGCATGGCAGTGGAGCAAATATGCAGGCTTCCCATGCACAAAGATGCCCGGGTCTTCCAGGTGACAAAAGGCCATGGAGCATGCAGAGAATGCCATTTTAAAACTCACCCTTCAGGGCTAAATTTTAAGGCGGGTTTGGGCCATGTCCCAGCCTTGCTGCAGAGATGATGATCAGGGAGACTCTGATCATGCACAGAGTGCTCTCTCCTACTCATAGCAAACTTTTAGCTGTTTGGAAAGAGGAGCAAGTTTATCCCATGGCCCCGAAGTGTCTCTTACTGCGCAGCCATGCTGGCCCGTTATAAATTATCCAATGGAGAAAACACACGTGTTGCTCTGCAAGACATAGGCCCCAAGCAGAATGCCAGCCCAAATGTATACCATCTACCTTGTTGCCAGTTTTGCCTGCTGAAGAAACAGGTATGTTCCTAAAACTTGCACAGTCGGCCTAAGAACGGCCGTTCCCAGGGCTTGTGCCGCAAGGATGCTCTCCGTGGTACTGAAGTCTGCAGCCCAGTCTTTACCCCACGGCCTAGAAATACAGAATTATCTTTCAGCAGTGTTGGCTGTGATACTATAACACCATGAGAGCTTGGGGAATGTTCCTTGGTTGCACTAGAACTCCCAGTATTATCTAGCTATTGTGGCTGGGCATTTTGGGAACTGTAGACCAACCAAGGAGCTTTTCCCAAGCTTTGGAAGAAAGCAACAGGTTGAAGTTTTGGAGATCAGCTCCCAGAATTTTGGACTGCTGGCCAAGCAGGCGGCAGGGGCTTCCAGGAGCCGATGATGGAAACACCCATGGGGCAAAGTTTGGGGGCTGCTGTCCTAAGAACAGAATTCAGGCGTCAGATTTTGTGACTTCCTCCCTTGTCTCTGCAAATCTTCCCAACTTTTTGCCCTGCCTTGGGAAAAGAGAAGCAAGACTTTCCCATTTAGGCCTTGTGCTACTGCAAATGCCACCTCCCTGTTTTTCCTAGAGCTGTCATGGTCCGTTGTCTTGTGCCAGTTCATCCACCAATGCACGTGGGCCCGTTCAGCCAGCACGCCCGTGCCAACAATAACCACTGCTATCTCTGCAGTTCCCACTCCTGCCCGGGGCGGGGGAAGGCTGGCCGTAATGCAAGACCCTGTGTGTGTGTATGGGGGTGGCAGGGTGGTGGGTGGAGGGAAGAAGATAAAGCCAGGAGACCCTCCGGAGATCACTTTTCCTTTGGCATCCAAGAAGATTCTTTGTTGGGGAGAAGAAACAACACATGCCCACGATGAAGTTCTGGTTAACCGGGGTGGAGACTGCTGTCTTTCTCAGCACCATCCATGCCATGGTTTATGATATAGACCGCTGCAACCCAGAACAGGTGAGTAAGTTCATTAGTTATCTATATATTTATCTTTCAAAACTTGTGTATGTTTTTAAAATGATTTTATATTGTTTTTAAGTGGTGGTTTCAATTGCATTGTGAGTGTTTTTTAACAGACTGTTTCTGGAAGCCGCCTTGGGTCTCACCCTGGGAGAAACAAATAAAGAAGCAAATACAAAATACATCCAAGCCGTGGCCCTCGGGAGGAAAGGGTGGCTTTTCTTGAGGCTTGCTCTGCATTCTCTCCCCCGCATCATCTACCTTTTGAGAGATCTCTAGAAATGCTCACCTTCTGCTGCAAAGGTCTCCAAATCTCTGGGCACATGGGTATTGTCTATGGGAAACTGAGAAAATTGCCCCAACCCTAGACACAAAAACCTCTGCGTCTCATGCATCCTCACAGTTGCAGTTACTTCTGAGTAGACCTGCATACAATTATACTGTAAGCAGGGGCTCAATGAGAGCACTCCTTCCTGTGAAAATCCTGGGTTTGTATTTTTGGGAAGCAATAAAGGCACCAGGTTTTATCTGATCTTGGAAGCTCAGCAGGGCCACCCCTGGTTATTACTTGGGTGGGAGACCACCGGCAAATACCAAGTGCTGTAGGCTCTGTTGTCTCTCGTGGCCACTCATCAAACTACCTCCTGGGCGCCCCAACTGCCTCTCCCTCCTTGTTTCTCCAGTTCCTGGGAGACTGGCACATCCTCGCCTTTGCCTCAGACTGCAAGCAGGTGACAAAATATCTGGACGACATGGAGATGATGGTGGCCACTGTGAAGAGGCAGGAGGACAGGAGCTTCAAAGTGACCTCCTTGGTCCCAGCGTAAGCACCCCTTAACCTCAATTGGTTTCATTTTCCCCCAGCTGAAGCTTTCTTCTATCAGTTACTGTAGACATCTGCTACGACCTGGCACCAAACATCTGTGTTTCTCCAGCCCTCTTGCACCATCCTCCCAAAGCTGATGCAGCTAAAAAGAGTTCAAGCTAGGCAGAGGATGAGAAGGAAAAGGAGCTTGGGCTGGTGTAAAAAAGACTTTGTTAAAAAAGAGCTGCTTTGTCAGAGGTTTTGCTAAGTGAGGTGTGCCTCTATGTTCTTTCCCTCCAAAGGCCACACTCTTTGATAAGAATGGAATCTCACCACCATCAATTTGGTTCTGATAGATGCTGGGGCCAGAGGGAGGACTTCTTGGTTCTTGGTGTGACGTTTAGCAAGTTTTAGCTCCCTTGCATTTTATCTAAAATCCACAATGAACTGATGCCGGGCTCCTTTTGTGCTCTCCTTCCCCCATGGCAGGCCCCTCGGTTGCCTGAAGATGGAAGAGGTCTTCAGCATAAGAGAAGACGGGACCATCCTCCACAAATCTGGTCCGTATGAGCAAAACGCCACCTGGTTACCTGTTGGTGGGGGAACTCTGCCTGCCTCTCCCCAACAGGCAAAGATCCCAGGTGGTCCACTTCCTCAGGGTTGGGTTCCCTCTGGAGAAGATGGGAGATGCTGACCCTCCCATAATGCAGCGTTAGGGCTTACGTAGCATAAATCTCCATGGGAGGCACGGTGCATTCATTGTGCTTTACGACTAACCGAACCACCACAGCAAAAGTGGAACTGAATGCACAGCCCGTCTGCCATGCATGAATCACGCACAGCGTCCTGTCTGTACCAATGTCCCTCCATTGGGAAGGGTCTCTCATGCACGACCCCACTAGTGACATCTTTTCTTTCTTTCCGTTCCTTGAGACCTTGGAGAGGAAACAGTGAACTCGATGCAGACGGACTGTGAAATGTACTCCATCCTCACCTTTTCCCGGGCCAAGAACCAGCAGACCAGCAACTACACCGTGCTTTATGGTACGGACCCCAAGGGCTTGAGAGTGCGGCGTGGGCACGGGGTGGGTAGGGGGCAAAGGGACAAGCTTTCTTCCTTTGTTGCATTTATCTTGCCTTCAGCTCAGTAGGACCACTGAGCTCTGTCCAAAAAAGTCACTCTGCATGCACAGCAGAGCTGATACTTGCATATGTCATTTATGGAGATGCCAGCCCTCTTTTCTGGCTTTTCATCTCCCACTTCCAAAGCCTTTAATTCCTCTTGTTGCTCACTGAACCCCACCATGACGAAATGCCCCACTCGTGTGTAGGAGGTCGTAGGATTCAGATCTGCCTTGGGTGCTTCCTTTCCACAGCCAGGGATCAGCAGGTTCCAGCGGATATCGAGCAGAAGTTTAGAGACCATGTTCAAGAGCTGGGCATCAAGGAGGAAAACATGAGATTCTTTGAAAAGGAAGGTAAGAGAAGCTCTGGTTCTTTGCCCAGATAACAGGCAAAAACCAATTGCACTGCAAGGAGAAATAGATATTCTGATGCATTAATAGTGTTGACAAATTATTCTAGGGAATAATTTTTTCTTAAGTTTGTGTTGACATCCACTTCTGGTTGTAGAAATGGAGAATATACTTTTTTTTTTAAGCATGCAAAGGCAAGGCTGTTGGGCAAACCTTAGGAGCTGTAGTCCAAAAAAGTAACTTCTCCAACTCTGAGCACTATCTAAACTTGTCCATCTCCCTCTTTGCATCTCATGATCCAACTGCCAGTAATGGGATATACTTAATAATTGTTCCTTTCTTCCCAATTATGTTTTCACAGTGAGCTGCATTCCGGAGTAGGTAAGTCCTAGAAGGATTGGATTCGGTTTTGGACAAAGCGAATTCCCTAGCGCAAGAAGATGTTTTTGTTTTGCTCTGTTGGCCTGAGCAACCCTGCAGAACAACAGTGGGAAGATGTCTGAGATGATTAATCTGAGCAAAGATGATGTTTGAGATGATTAATCTGAAAAGCCTTCTCCACTAGGTGCTATTGGCTTGTGGCTGTGATGTCACCAACACATTTCCCCTCCCTAACCCAGATGAGGACCATAATGACAATACTGATAATGATATTTTGCAATTTGTTGAGTCATTTGTAAAGAGAAGGGACAATATGGACTTGAGAAAGAAGAAGCACCTTTAATGACAATGATGAACCATTGAGAACCAGCAAGCTGCAAATGTTAGACTAGAGCTCCAGGAGATGAAGAGCCAAACCTGATCTCAGCCATGGAAACCCACTTGGTAGTTTTGGGCAAATCATACTCTCCAAGGCCATCTTCTGGAGAAGGTTGCCAGAAGTTGGAGCTGGCTTGAAAGCCCGTAACACGGTAGCTGAGTCTAATCAACAAGATTCACGAAAGAGTAGTTGGAAGTTGGTGTGAATTGGTGGTCTGTCAACATCCCCCACTTTCTCTTTCCATCTCACCAACTTCCTGTCTCCTAGGTTCCACAGAAGAGGAAGCCATGATGGCCAGCAGTGGCTTGGAAGCATGCCTTCCTTCTGTCGCTCCCATTTGGGCCTTTGCCAGTTCCTGGAATGGAAACTTCCTCCTCCTCCTGCAATTAATAAATAGATTCAGAAACTGCACCCAATGCTCTTTCGCACGTCTTTTGTATGACTGAGGATGGAGTCGGGGTCATGGCTCAGTAACCGTGGGCAAGGAGGACCAATGGGTCCCTCCATCCCTTCCACCATCTTGTCTGTCGCGGCAGAGACCGGTGGGCGGGGCAGGAGGTGCTTGAGTGGCTCCTATTGGCTGGAGGTCCTGCGGGCACAAGGGTAGAAGAATTCCTATTGGGAGGGGAATGCTGTCGCATTGCCGCCCCAAAAGCGGCACCCCAGCAAAAGTTGATGCCACATTACCTGCCCTTATGACGCCATCGTAAGGAACCCTGCAGCTTGGTAGTGAATTCTAAGTACATGAAACTACACATCCCAGGTGTCCGTAGGATAGAGCTATGATGGCAATTAAGTTAATATCAAAGCGCCATAGTTGTGTTGTGTGCCTGTTCGTGATGCCCCGTCAGTGAACCGGGGTCGTGTTTCATTCAACTTGTAACCCGAAGCGTCTGAATTCACCCTTCCAAAATGTTCACCCAGACTGGAACACAATTATCTTGACACCAGCCTTGGAAAGCTTTGGGAAAAAGCAGGGCTTATACTGAGCAACACGACACAATAGCCGGGATCTTTTTAGTGGAGAAGAAAGAAGGGGGTGGAATCTCGCTCCTCCCAGGATGCTCGGGCAAAAGCAAATGGTTGCTTGCGTGCTCCTCCTCATGAGTAACACTTGCCCTCTTGACCACACTCTCTGGCTGCTTGGCCACCCGTGTCCCAGTTTACATCTGGGAAGTGTTGGAAGGCATAGAAAAGCGGGGGGGGGGAGAACCAGTGTGGGTGAAGGAGAAATATGGAAAAATTGGGATGGCTTTTTGTAAAATATTTATAAAATAATGTGGACACAGGACAATACAAGGCAATGGATGGGAAAAAGAGCTTTGAGTTAAAAGCAGCTTAAAGGCATTTAAAATATAACAGATGATGATAAAAAAAGTGCAATGACTCCCTCGCCCAGGGGAAACAGATCAACCAGCAAACGGCCAAGAGTCTTGAGGGGTTAGCAGGTCAATTCACAGACAAATTTGCTTTTCTGCTCTTTGGGCACCCATGAAAACAAAAACAAAACAGACAGACAAAAAACCCAAGTCCTGTTCCTCCAAAATCGTTATACTCAAGGCAAGCCCTCTGCACATGCTCAAGTATACCCTGCCATCCGTTGTCTTTTCTGCTTGAAAATGAAGCAGAACAAAAAGGCACCCAGAACAACGTCTGGGCCAAACTGGGTGGATGGGGAAGCCAGCACCCCTGTTTGTTGGCTGAAGGCGGAGTGTTTAATTTTCAACGTCCTGGGATGAAGGTCCTTGAGAAATGAGGCAGTGTTTTCATTGCAAAACTCTGCCCCCACTTTTTTTATCTTTCCTGAAGGACTACATAGCCCCCAGGAATGGATGCAAGCCAGAATATAATGACATTGGGGAAAAAAGAGAGGATTGTATTTGCGAAGCCACTTGTACGCAAGATCTGGAAACTTCTCAAGAAGCCAAGCTACCCGTAGAATTATTCATGCTTAATTTGCCAAAATATATTAAAAGGGAACTGGGCATGTTTAGCCTGGAGAAGATAAGGTTCCGAGCTGACATGATTGTTGCTGTTATTGTGTGGCTTTAAGTCATTTCCGACTTAGGGCAACCCAAAGGCAAAGTGGTGAGGCTGTGTCCCATCTGCCCATGTGGCAACAGACCCATTTCCCGGGCATCACGTCAGGCAATCTTGGAAGAAATTGTTTTCCTGCAGAATGCAACTAAGAGGCATCGGGTCCCGGCTGTGAAGGTGCAAAAGAGGCTGCCTGGTACACCCTTGGAGAGGAGAGTCACAGGGCCTCTTCCAGACACCCCAAACTGTCCTGGTCAATCCTCGGCCACCCCGCTTTTGCAGCTGCTTTTAAATGTCCCGGTTTCTCTCTCCTCTTTCTCCCTTCATTCTCAGCTTACTTCATTTGCTGCAAACTGAGTGCAAAATGCAAAAGTTGTTTGCATTCAATTAGCTCAGTGGAAGGAATCAGAGAGGGTAAAATCTTTCTGTCCCCAGGAGGCAAAAGCAAACTGCCACAGACACTCCTAGCTTCTCTGTTCTTCCTCATTAATGGTTTTTGCCATCTCGACCCCACTGTGAGGTTCCTTGGCCACAGATGTCCCAGTTTCCAACTCTGAAATGACGGAGAGCCTGTTTTTCACCAAGATGAGCCAGAAAGGAGAAGGCCTGGCTTTGTAGGAATTGGCCCCGGCTGCCCTTGGATAGAATCGAGGAGGCAATGAAAGCGCTTCCGGGGGGTTGGAGCATGGCTTTTGGAGTCCTTCCAACTCTAGTGAAGTCTTGAAGTGTGATGAACCTTCTTTGGAGGTCCTTCTCAAAAGATTGGATGAACATCTTTCAGGAAGGCTTCTTATATTTCTGCATGGCCCTTGTGGTCACTTCCAACTCTACAACTGTAGCTTTCTATGACTTTTCAAGGTCCAAATACATCTCAAGAACCACAAGGAAATTATTCCCTCCTACAGTGAGGAGTGTACCCTGCAGAATCTTCTCCTTGCATGTGAGGATGGAGAACCCAAAGATTCATCTCCCTCAGAGGAAAAGATGGTGGTGGTAAAGCCCAGTTGTCTTTCTTGATGGTCTCATTTCAGTGAAGGCATTGTCCTTGTGTGTGTCCCTGGCCTTTGATTCCTGACCCTGCATTAACAATTCTTCCCTTCCTTTAGATAACAGAGGAGAGAGACCTTTTGAGGCTGACCACAGGCCAAATGCCCATTGGGTCCAGAGCCAAAGCAAATGTCCTCTTTGTATGGACAACTCCAAAGGCTCTTTGTGTGGCTGGAGATCAACCGTCACATGCCCCATCTTGGGTCAACTATACTCATGCCAACAATAACCCCGCTATCTCTTTGGGTTGAGTGTGTGGCCAGCAGGTGGACTGGAAAGGTGTGAGGTAAGCCCTTGGGAGGAGAAGGTGAACCAAGACATGTGGGGTGGAGTCAAGGGGAAGGGATGTCCCAAAACTCTCCATAAAAGCAGGACTTCCCACCAGAACCTAGTCAACCTTCTTTTGCTCGCTCAGAGAACGTTCTTTCACTGAGAAGGAAGGAAGCCAACGCTCAAGATGAATGCCTGGCTGATTGGATTGGGGCTCGCCCTTCTCTGTGTCGTCCATGCCGAGGAGACCACCGGTATCGACCACGATAAGGTAACAAATCCATGCTGGGCAGGGAGGGAGGCCAGTTGGTCTTCTCCAGGAGGTCTTGTCTTCATTCTCCATCTACCACCATGCTGGTGGGCCTCCAGAAGCATGTGACCTCCATTCAGATTCCTATTGTCATCCAGATCCTGTGAAAGTCACTTTTTGGGGAGCTGGAGCTGACTCCCACTGTCATCCACAGCCTGGAAAAGTTACTTTTTTCAGGCTGCATCTCCCAGAATCCAGTTGCCACATTGATTGAGGAATCCGGGGCGGCTGCCATTCAAAGAAATTGACTATTTCCAAGTTCCATTTTTTTGTATCCTTTCTTTATTATGAATTATAACAGTACAATAAAAGATATAAGAAATAAGGAAAAAAAGAATAAAGAAAGAACAGGAAAAAAAGTTGACTTCTGGTTATATGAACAAACATACCTTGCTCACTAACATTTATACCACTTCTTTTTTTTCTTATAATCAGACCTTACTCATCATCAAAACTTCTTTTTTCCCAGCAAGAATTCGATAAGGGGTTCCCGTTCTTTAAGAAAAGTCCCTAAGGACGTTTTGCTGATCAAAAAAGTCAGTTTATCTATTTCTGTTGATTTCAACAACCGTTGTTCCATTCTGATTAAACCTGGATCCTTCTATCCTTGCGCATGCAACGGTTTTGCTGCCGTGGCCATATATTGAAATAACCTGCAGCCCTAGTTCAAGGCAATGGGCCATTTCCAAGTCCCGGTGGGCAGACACCGTGGCCGACACGGACGCGGCCTCGGACCCGTCACCTCGCTCTCTCTGTCTCTCCAGATTCAGGGCCAATGGCACATCCTGGCGGTTGCCTCCGACTGCAAACAGATGATGAAGCACAAGGACGAAATGGAGGTGGTCCGGGCTACCCTGACGAAGGAGGAGGACGGCAGCCTCAGAGTAACTTCTGCCCTCCCGTTGTAAGTGCCAGCGCTGTGCCCACTAGCCACTCCGTTACTGTCCAGAGCTAGGGGATACTGGGAAGTGTTGCCCCCCCCGAAAGAAACTGACCCCTTGTTTGAGTAGATTGCAAAAAGTCTGAGTTAGGCTAGTGGAGATTTGCTCCAAAATGTTTGCTTCCCCAAAGCAAAGGGGGAGTATTGGCATATCATCATCACCATCCACAGTGTGGTGATTTGAGCGTTTGGCTTTTTTTTTTTTTTTGGAAGTTGTTGCTGTTGTTGTTGTTGTTGTTGTTGTTGTGTGCCTTTGGGTTGTTTCTGACTTCTGGTGACCCTGAGTGAACCTATCATGCGGTTTTCCTGGGCTGAGAGTTTGTGGGGCACCCAAAGTCACCCAAAAGGTCTCCATGGCCAAGCAGGGAGTTGAAACCTGGTCACCAAGGTCACAGTTCATTGCTTAAACCACTAAGTCACGCCGGCTCTTGAGTTTTTGGAAGACCAGGTCCAAATCCTCATTGCTCAGCCATGGAAGCCCACTGGGTGACTTTTTGCAAGTCACACTCTCTCAGCCTCAGAGGAAGGCCAAGGTGGAAAACCTCCTTAGAAGAAATTTTGCCAAAGAAACCCCTTAGGACAAGGTTGGGCTTGACTTGAAGGCTCATAGCAATGCTCTTGGAGACACTCCACTGGGCTGGAACACCTTGTTGTGTGAAGGAGTTGCTCAATGAGCCCCTCTGGAACAAAAATACAAGCAGCCCCCCAGTACAAAAAGTTCTGGGACTGGACATAGCAGGGCTTGCAGGCTGGAAGTGCAATTGCTTCCAAAGTGCTGCAGAATTTGGGATATGAAGCCTCACCTCTCAGGGCAGGGGACCTCAGCCAAGCTAAGACATGAGATCGCAACTTCCTTACAGCCTAACAATCTCTGTCCTGGTCTCCTTTTGCAGGCCCGACGGTTGCAAGAAAATCGAAATGGTCTTCAAGAAGGGAGAAGATGGCAAACTCGTCCATAAGTGCAGTCAGTATGAGGGAGATGTTGCCCTTTTGGCCATTTCTCCCCGTTTTCCCCTAAAAACCAGTCCCAGGTGCTCTGGGAGTGACTGCAGGCCCCCATGTCCACAGTGACTGATGAACCTGCTCCGGGTTTCAGTCTGAACTTTCAAGGAGTTACAGCCAAGACATGGACCCCTGTTTCTCAAAATACATTTAATACCTCAGCAAACTCCCTTAACTTTCAGACACAGACCCAGAACAAATGTTTTAGGTTTAACGTTTTTAATACATCAAGCAATTAAAGGACTAATGGGAAATCATTTTTAGGTAGAGCTAAACCTAGAATTAACAATTGCATTCCTGAGTCGACAGTATTTCTGTTTTCTTTGTTTTTGATCTCTCATTTTTCCTTCTGTTTTTGCTTCTCTTATTTGCTTTTCTGCTGGTACCAGAAAATAACAATAACAATTTTTTGTAATTGCTTATTGTCACAAATAATTGAGAAGAATAACTACTTGAGAACTCCCCACAAACAATGACCTGATTGTCCAAGGTCCAGTTGCAGTCCCTCGCAGTTCCCATTTCCATCAGGGTGGCGGCGGTGGCGGCGGCGGCAATTGTGGTTGGTGGGCAATCCGCTTTGGGTTTCAGTCTGATCTGAGGCACCCTTAATCCGAGCACCTCCTTTCTTTCTTTCTTTCTTTCTTTCTTTCTTTCTTTCTTTCTTTCTTTCTTTCTCTAGAATGGGGAGAGAAAATCATAGATGAGGCAGTCACGGATTACGAGACCTATGGCATTGTCACCGTGACTTTGAAGAAGGAGGGCAAGGAGCCCCACACCATGGTGACTCTTTATGGTAATTCTCCTCGTTCCATCTTCGTTTTAGAGGGACTTTTTAGAAAAGGGATGACTTCTATTACTTTGCTACCTTCGTGTATTGTCCTTCTGCCCACGCACTTGGTATTTGTGTGTCGGTATGTGGGTGTGCAGTCCAAAGCAAAGACCCAGGGGGTGGACTGGGGGCACAGGAGGAGGTCACCAGAAGGATGCTCAGGGCTGGAGTAGGTGGCCCTTGGGGTCCCCTCCACCTGTGTTCAGTCTGCCCTCCACATTCACTAGGGGCCTCCACAACAGTGGAAAAATTGCAAATATCAAAATGTACTTGGGTATCTGTGGGATATGAAAATCAGCTCAGACTCAGGTCTGTCTCTGTTCTTGTTTTGTCCGTAGGCAGGGAAGCTAAGGTAACCCCAGAAATGCTGGAGAAGTTTACAGAGAAAGCCAGGGAGAAAGGCCTGAAAGATGAAGATGTGAAGGTCTTTCCTAATGAAAAAGGTAAGTCCCAGGAGAAAGACGGTCCAGAGCACTTACGTAATAGGACTTGTTCTCAGTGTGGGCATTACGGCAGATAAGTAAATAAATGAAACGGGCAACCCATTCTCTTGCAGTGTAGTCTTCTAATCCTGTTATAAAAGTGCATAATCTGTTGTTATTGTGTGCCCTCAACTTTTCTAAATCCTGGACTTTGCTCAGGCAGCATCTTGCCTAAGAAGTGAAACACTACAGAAAGGTCCATTTTTTTTTCCCTGTTTGCACTCTGCAATTGAATACCCAAGACTTGGAAACACGTGATAACTGCTGCCTCTTTTCTTCTCTTTTGTTTTTGCAGTGGCCTGTGCAGAAACAGAGTAGGTGAGTTTTTGACAGCATGGGTTCAGCATAGGACAGCATGGGGACAGCTTGGGCAGCACGAAAGGGCAGCAAGCCATTAATTGCAAACAATTCATTGTGTGTGGGGGGGAGGTGTTGGAGGATTCAGCTGGTTTTTGTTACTACGCATCTTCATTTGCGTGGATGAGAGTTTTGTTTGCCACTCTCTTCAGGCAGCAATACAACCTGGGTCAATCTCGCCGTTGGGAAAAAAGAGATTGCACTCTGCCAGGGATCTCCTCCCCCCACCCCTCCCACAACAACCCTGCAAGGTGGGCCAGGCTGAGAGAGAGAGTGGCTGTCCCATGGTCACCCAGAGAGTCAGGGCAGGCAACGTTGGGCAGGTTGGAGCAGTGGTTGGGCAACTTCTGGCGCTCACCTCCCCAACTCCCTGTTTTGCAGGTGATGGATGCTGATTCCTCCGGAGGCCTGGAAGACGGGAACTGGTTGCTTGGATGGAGCACCCCTCCTTTCTGCAGCAGCATTGGGGGTGTTTTGGCCTCTGTGGAACAAGGCAAATGCCTCTTCTCCCTCTTAATAAATAGATCCAAAATTGCACCTTATGTTTCTTGTGTGACTGACTGTGAAGGGAGCTGGGGAAACATTTTAAGGCCCGCAAGCAATTTGGAAAATTGGGCAGCGTGCCGAAAGATCACTTCGTTGGGAACATTTTTCAAGATTCACCTGACACAGCAGCCCCCACCAAACCAACAATAGCAGAATTACAGAACCGTAGCCATGGACCCTCCCAAAAAACTTCCAGTGAGCTCAATAACAAAACCAGGTTTGCAATTTTCTAACTTGCCTTCCCTCCAGTGTCTCTCCTCCTCTTCTGCCTTAGTCTTGACACGCATGGCATTGTGTGATGGTTGCCCAACACCACCTTGTGAATGAATTGCAATGAACTGTCATGTTCCACATCCACCTGCATCATTGTCGTGCCATCTTGAGCGATGCACAAGTGCACCCATGCACAAACGTGCTCGGTGTGTGATTGTGTAAAACCAGTCCATGCCAGACAATCTCCCTGTGCACAGCTCTGTTTCCACCATTTTGAGCCAAGCCTGGCCTTTCCCCCTTGGAGCAAAATGCCCTCAGCTGGAATATCAGGGTGTGTGTGCCGAGCAGAGACACTCCTACAGACCACCAAAATGAAGAAAGAGGCTCAGTAGCCGTTTCTTTGGGCACACCTTGGCTGGTGACATTCCGTTCCTCTTCAGCTCCCTCCTGCTTCGCTCTCTATGGAGTGGGTGGAAGGCTGAGGTGTAATTGGGGTTTAATCCCAGATTATCTCTTTGATGTCCGTGCCAAACAAGCTGTGACGGCCACAAAGTGTCCTGGAGCTTTCAGAACATAACGGCTTCTGCAGATAAAGACTAAGTTCTCTCTCTCTTCCTCCTTTCTCCCCAAATGACCACTGCCTGGGTGATTTGCTTGGAGGAACTTTGGGGACAGTAAGCCCAGGGAAAAGGAGAGAGTGAGGCAGAGAGATTCGCATTCATCTCCTTGGCTCTCCTTCCAGAGACGCTGCTGGAGGATGTGGGCACTGGTGCTGAGCCTCGCCTGGGCCTTTGCCGGCTACCCTTGCAGAGCGCATGACGTGCCCGTCCAGTCAAACTTTGACTACATGTTGGTAATGGCAACGGGGTTCTCTCGGCCAGGGCGGGAATTCACCCGGAAGGGCAGCAGAGAGCAATTGGAGGACCTTGTTTCTAAACATCCCAAGTGCAACTCTGGAGAGGCCGAGAAGCAATTAGCAGAAGCCTTGTTAATAAGAGCCGTTTGTCCGGGGAATGTGGCCTTTAAAGGGATGCTGGGAGTGATTTAGTTGTGGATTCCTCTGCGGTGGGAGATTGGATGGGGTGGCCGCTTCAGACCCTTCCAGCAAGAAGATTCCATGATTCTATAATGTCCCCGATTCATCCTTCTTGTTCCATGTGAAGTAGACCTATTAAACCAACAGGATTTGTACATATCTGAGACTAGCAATTTGGATTTAGGCTAGGGGTGGGAATTGGGCAGTCCTCCAGGCATTGTTGGACTGCAGCTCCCAGCATTCAACCCTTTTGGCTATGCTGGGAAGGGGGCCAATGAGATCTGTAGTCCCACCAACATCTGGAGGGTTGTACAACCTTCACATCTGGTTTAGCCCTACCTAGTTGGCAGTGCAAGACTTCTCTTCCTTGTGGGAGGGTTGGGCGACCCTGTTAGCTGAGTTCGGGGTCCGGGTGCGAAATGTGGTTTCTGGATGACTCCAGAATATCTGGCTCTCTCCCCTTCCTGTTCTTTGCCTTCGAATTGGACTTGGCCCGGACCCCCTTCCGAACAGAGGCCCTTCTTGGGCAGGCCTCCCAATAGGGGACCGTCCTCCATAAATCCAAAAGAGGGTTGGCGTTGGCCCCAGAGTATATTATGGGATGCTCTTCCGTCTCACACTAGCCTGCTCCTCCTTCCAGGTTACTGCGCGGTGGTACGTCATTTCGTTTGTTGAAGACGGCGGGAGCGCACTTGGCCTTTACGTTGTGGCAAAATTTGCTCTGCCAATGCCATATGACGACCTTGTTTTTGACTTTGACTTCATTGAGTGAGTGCCTTCGGACCCCTTCGGCAGTTCACTTCTTTTGGGGGGGACCTCAATGAAGGCTTCCCCGCAACCATGCAGTTTTGACAATTGTCTTCTGCAAGTTTGCACGTATAGAAAATCAAACATGTAGGCGGCTGAGATGAATTTGCTCTCTTTCCTTTCCTTTCTCTTCCTTCCTCTTTAGAATCCTCTCCCTAAATTTTGCTGAGACAAATTGTCTCGGTTTGCAAATCTCTGACCAGCAAATGGGCTTCAGTCCAGCCATTTAATGCCCACAGAACTTCCCTGACAAGTAGATATTACACATTAACAAATGAAGTACCGAATTTGCTGGCATAGAAGACGCACCTCATTTTCAAACAGGTATTTTTCAGGGAAAAGTGAGTCTTATATGCCAGCAAACAGGGTCATTTATTATAAGTTTCATATTTTTTTTAAAAAAAAAACACTTTGGATTTCAGACCATTTAAAATGTAATATTTTTAACCACTTAAACTATAGAAACTAATGGAGGGGAGGGGGCCTTTTGGAACCTCAAAGAATAAAATCCCAGCACAAAACCGCCAGATTTGCAAAGTGTGGGCACGGAATGGTTTTCTTCCGCATGATCCAAGTAAGCCCTTGGTCTCTGGATAAGGCTGGCCAGAAATATAAAGAGATTTCCCTGGCTGCATCCTTCACAATCCTTCTTCTCCTACCAAAGGGCACAGTTTTCTCTGGTGTGGCTAGACCCAGGTTTCAGTGTAAGGGTTTGAGTGTCGGACTATGACTCTGGGAGACTGGAGTTCAAATCCCTGCTCAGCCAAGGTGACCTTGGGTGAGTCGCACTCTCTCAGCCTCAGAGGGAGGCAAAGGCAAACCTCCATCTTAAGAAATCTTGCCAAGAAAATCCAGTGATAGCTTTGCGTTTGGGTTGCCGTAAGTCAGAAACGAGCTGAAGGCATACAACAAAGCTCAGAAGAGCTCCTTTCTGCAGTCCTTAAAGTAACTTTTGCAAGCGCTGGGCTGAGGAAAGGTCACCATGGGCTCTTAGAGTATCCCAAAAGCATTTGTAGATGGGCCAGGAGGATACTGAATGCTGAGATTTCTTTTTCTCCTCCTCCTTAATTTTTTTTTTTTTTGATGATTTATTTCTTTGCAGAAATGGAGAGTGCGATTTACAAGTTCATATTTTTTGGCATTTGAGGCAGCAGGGTAAATTCAGAACTGATAGTAAGTATGGAAAATTCCCCTCTCTTTTAAGGCGGGCATCATGTGATGGATTTCCTCCACCCAAACCCATTTCTCCGGATTTCAAAAACTAAGCAGGACTAACCCTGAGATTGTGCCATGTCCTGGTCCTCTCTTTTTGGCACCCAACTTAGTCCTTAATCATTAGACTTGGTTGCCAGCCCTTGGTCCTTGTGGTTACTCTGGACACTTTCCAGCTTGCTGGTAACCCTCCTGAACTGTGGTGTCCAGGGTGGGGTCTGACCAAAGCAGGATAGAGTGGTACTATCACTTCCCTCAATCTGGGTACCATGCTCCTGTTGATGCAGCCTGGAATCGCATTGGCCTTTTTGGCTGCTGCATCACACCATTGGCTCACATTCAGCCTGTGGTCCACAAAGACCCCTAGATCTTTTGGCATGTACTGCTTTCAAGCCAGGTGCCGCCCACCCAATGGCCATGCATTTCGTTTCTGCTCACTTCTCACGAATGAAGCCCATCCCAAGTAAACAGAGAAGTGACCCATTTTTCAAGATGGGGAAGATGGGCCTTCCAGCCATTTTTAATATCAGTGTGATTGTTTTCGTGCAGCTCTATAAAAAGGAGCAGGGATGAGTGTGGAAATGGGTTTGGGTTTGGTGCTTTGCGTTTTCCTTCCCAAACTATTTGGCTTCAACATTAATGCCCGTTATAGTTTCGGTGCTAATCAAGAAAAAAGCCTGGTTGCTTGTTTTCTGGTTCCTGAATGACCTTTTGTGATTCTCTTTGAAATGAAGAGGGCTACATCGTTCATATCGTGGAAACAGACTACGACAATTACATGATTTTGCACATAGAATCTCATGGGAAAAGAACGCTCTATCTGGACGGTACGTTTTCGAGGGGCTGCCAGGGTGGGGAATCTGGGGCACCCAGTGTGGACCTGCCAAACCTGGAGAAAAGGAGATTCTGGGGTGTTTCCAAAAAAGGGATGTCATGTCGAGGAGGGAATGGGCTTGTTTTCTCCTGCTCTTGAGATCAGGACAAGGAGCAATGGATGCAAGCTGCAGGAGGGGAGATTCCGCCTGGACCTCAGGAGGAATTTCCTGAAGGTCAGGGCTGTCCGGCAGTGGCATGTGCTGCCACGGAGTGTGGTGGAGTCTCCTTCTTTGGAGGTTTTTAAGCGGAGGCTGGATGGCCACTTGTCGGGAGTGCTTTGAGGGTTTTCCTGCATGGCAGGGGCTTGGACTGGATGGCCCTTGTGGTCTCTTCCAACTCTACATTTCTATGATCCTATGAGTCTAACCCCACCAGCGGCAGAAACCACCAAGCACCGTGAGATGGCCCCATTTGATCTACGGGTCTGGCACGGCCATCTGAGTTCCCCGCGTTTGCATGCTCCCTTTCGTGACAATGGCTGCTGTTTTGAATGCAACTCCTTCTCTCCTTCCAAAGGCAGGGAGACCAAAGTCTGGGCTTCAGTGAGAAAAAGATTCAGGGAAGTGGCCGCCTCTTTGGGATTCTCGGTGGACAAGATCCGTGATGTACCCGAAAGTGGTAAGAGGGACGGGTTCTGTGGGTTTTTACTCCTTCCTGATCTGGCGTAAACAGAACATTAGAAGGCCCAGGGTTCACGGACGGAGAGATGTAGGGTCACATCAGAGCCTAGACATGAAGATGTGTTAAAAGTAAGACAGCTAATGTGCGTACTTTGCTTCTGGAGGGACACATGTGTCATGATGTGTTAGGCTGCATTTCTTACCAATCTGAATGCTTTTCCTCCTTGAAAAACAGAAAGAAATGGCAAAATAAAACAAAATCCACAAAAGAGTGATGCATTGATTGTCCCAACACATGCAAAAACTTGGCTGGTTAATGCAGAATAAACTTGAGTTACAGGCCAACCAAAATGCACAAAATGCAGTCTTCCAAAGCTCTCCTGGTTTCTTCATCGGGTAAAGATGTTTTAAAAAAATTATACAGAAGAAGAAAAGGAAAAAGCAAAAAGTGACAGCGTTGGAGCAACAGAGCTACATTTTGTATCAGATGTTATCTATGTTGTTGTATAGCGTTCCACATCTACAGCGTGACGGCATGAGAGTAAAGCCGTGTTCTGTCTCCTCAGTGCACAGTCGCAGCCAAGGAGACTTTGCTCTCCTGCCCGCGGGGGACTGAAGATGGCACGGCCCTTGAAGGGCAGACCCCAGCAGAAAACGCTGGCAACCCCCGAGGCGCTCTTCTGATGATAATCCCTCTCTCTTTCCTCCACAGAGTCATGCCCATGATTTACACAAAAGAAGCTCAAACAGGTAAATGTGGAAGAGCGTGTCTGGGGAAGAGAGGAGAGCTTCACGGCATCCAAATTTACTTTGCAAAGAAGCCAGCCTGTCATGGCTGGTAATCCTGCTAGGAAATCTTGTTTGATAGCCTTATAGCAAACTTCTCCTACGTTTTCCTGGCAAGATTTATCACTATTTATTATCCAGAGGAGTTTGTTGAGGCTGAGAGAGTGTGACTCGCCCAAAGCCAGCCAGGGAGTTTAGCAGTTTGAACGCTGTGGAAACCAGGGTTCTGCTCCTTGCTTAGCCATGGAAACGCACTGGGGGACCTTGGGTGCATCACACTCTCTCAGCCACAGAAACGCCCATGATAGGTTTGCCTTAGGGCTGGCATAAGTCGGAAACAACTTGAAGGCACACAACAACAGCAACAACCACAACAAAGACCTCTTTGCTTCTCAGCTGGTTGTTGCAGAAAGCTCTTTGAATGACTGTGCCTGCACTGTGCTTTTAATCTCACTGATACGTTTTAAAAGCTGTTTATATTGGTGGTGCTTTAACAGGATGACTTTTTGAATTGTTTTTAAAAACTTGCTCATTATAAGCGGTGCGTTGTTTTAATCGAGGTGGCAAAATGCCTTGGGTTCTATGTTGGGAGAAATTAATTACATAATTTAAAAAAAGACGAAAAAAGAAAGAGTCTGGAAGAAGAAAGATCATTAGGAAGACCGCCATACAGAGGCAAAGACTTTCCTCTTGGCCTGTTTTGCTTGCACTCTTTGCCAATGTGGATTCTCTCTCTGTGTCCTCTTTGGTTTCCACAGGGACACCAGAGGATCTCTAGCGTTGCAATCCTGCCCGGCTCTGACCTCACAGGGGTGCATGTGGACCCCCTTCTTGCTGCACTCCTCCCACTGTCTTCTGCATGGATTGTTTGACTCTGTGATCCCAAAGAAATAAAGAGATCCATACCTTTGTTGGATGTGCTTGTGTTATGCATCTTTGAGATCAATGAAATGCAAGAATGGCATTTGCAAGAGCCTGCCTTTCCTTCCGTCCTTCCTTCCTTCCTGGACTCAGTGGCTGATGTCTCTCCAGCAATGGCTAACAACTCCCATGTCAGTGGGATGGGAAAATCATTTTAGCCCCCTTTGTAAAGGAACTGTACAGGGTACTGATTCTATTTTGGGGAAGTGGTCAGCAGGGAAGATGAATCCACTCTGGATTTCAGTCCAAACTTTAAAGGAACTCTGTTGAAGTTGCTGCCCCTCTTTCCCCCAAATTAGACCCAGGAATTTTGACAGAAATCATTTAAAGTTTAGGCATTTTGGAGTGGACTCACATTGCCACAGATGAGGGAAGCCAACAGTTGGGGGTCCACGCAAATATCACTCATTGGTTTTATGCCCAGGTCAGAAAAGTTCCTAGCCTGCAACTCCCAGAATGCCACTTCTCCTCAGGAAGCATGGCCACACCAGCTGTCGGTCATTCTGAGAAGTGTTGTCCAAAGAAAAATGAGTGTCCTTTTGTTCCAAGCTGCGGAGTATCAGGGATGAGGGAGGAAGGGCCTGTGGAGGTGCAGGAAGGAAAACTTGGAGGAGAGCAGAAGGAAGAGGGATAAAGACCTCCCGGCTGGGAGAAGAAGAGGCGCCGAATCTCAGTCCCACGCCAGGGGGACAAGGGCTGTGCTCCAGATCAGGGGTATGCAAAGGGGCGGCCCATAGACTGGGTCAACTTGTGAGCCATTGGTTGCCATTCCTGGGGGAGTTTCCAAGAAAGAGGAAATGGTTGCAATCAAAGGGTACAAAGATGATGCTGGCGCCCGACACACTGGGAAAAATAAAACTCTGATGGTCCCATGCTTCATAGAATCACAGGATCTTAGGGCTGGAAGGGACAATCAAGGGCCATCAAGTCCAACCCCTTGCCCTGCAGGAATCCGCAACCCAAACTCTCCCAAGAGCTTCCCCCCAACCTCCAAAGACTGGAAGTCCAGCACCCTCTGAAGTCCCCTCTCATTATTCTGCTCTTGAACGACTCTTACAGTCAAGATGTTCTTCTTAAGGTTTGGGCGGAATACCTTTTCTTGTAATTTGAATCTACTGGTTCCTATCCTACTATCTGGAACTGCGGAAAACAAACTGGCTCCATCTTCTACCTTCTACGGATGGAGCTCCACCTTCTATCAGATAGCTCAGGAAGCTCTGGTCCAGATTTTAGGAAGCTGTTTTAGAAGAGGAGCAGTCTTAAGGTCCTGGAGTTTTCTCCACAATTAGAACCAGCTAAAAGTGTGTGTGGGAGAGCCCGGGTGCTATAGTGGTTTGAGCATTGGGATATGACCCTGGAGACCAGAGTTTGACTCCCTGGATATTTCTAGCTAAGCACTGGAGTCTCCTTAGTTTGCAAGTTCCTCCAACATGAAAGCAGGGATGAATCCATAAAGAAATATCAGAGCAAAAAAAAAATAAAGACTTTATCATGCCAGGAAATTAAAGAAGATCAGAAGTTGAGGAAGTGAATGGTTGCCAATGAGCACTGAAATCAGCCGGCTAGCAGAGAGGTGTTGATGTTCAGTTGTGGAGGGTAAGTTTGTGTGCCTGCATTGAACATGGCATGTTTGGGACAGATAGCAAAATGGGAGCTTGTCAGGACCTTCCTTCTGTCTGGCTCTCTTTAAGGTCTCCCTGTGAGTTGGGAGAGCTGGGTGGGTGGATGGACATTGACCGCCAATCATGTGGGCATTTAGTGCCACGTCAGAGGATTCCTGCATGGCCTTGGAACCCAGTCCAAACATTCTCTGGCACAGAGTTCTTCCTTCTGAGATGCCTCCTACTCCTCTTTTGGAAGCTGGTGGTGGGTCGCAAGGGGGACAAAGAGGGCCTGATCCAAAATTATCTCCTTCAGGTCTGTGCCAAACAGGTCAGGATGGTCACAGCATGTCCTGGACTTTGGGGGACATGGGTGATTTCTGCAAATGACTCAGGCCTTTCTCTCCACCTCATTGTTTTTCACTCCATGCAGATAAAAACCACCCTGGAGACAGGGCTCATTCGCTCAGAAGAACCTTGTGGAGAAGTAAGCCCAAGGAAAGAAGAAAGCAAGGCTTCCCTGGATCTTCCAGAGACTCGGCCGGAGGATTGTGGACAGGATGAGAGTGCTGGTGCTGAGCATCATCTGGGTCCTTGCTTGCTTTTCTTGCACGGCAGACGACGTGTCCGTACAGCCAGGCTTTGATGCCACAAAGGTAGTGGCAAAAATGGCCACTTAGCCAGGGTGGGAATGTATCCTAAATGGCATGAGAGAACAAAATTTTCCAAAAAGGGGATCCAGGATAACACTGTTTCCTTCCCATAAATATAATAACTTCCCTGGTGGGGGACTTTTTCCTTCTTTGAAGGACTTTAGGCAGGGGCTGGGTGGGCATTGCCCGGGGGAGCTGTAGCTGTGAATTCCTCCACGGTAGAGAGCCAGTGCGGGGTAGTCCTTTGCATGCTGGACTATGGCCCTTCTTGGACCTGGGAAGTCACTGGGGGATTTGGGGCGCATCACACTGTCTCAGCCCCATAAAAAACAGTGTTAGGGCCTCCTTAGGGTTCCCATAAGTCGGGAGCGACTTGAAGACACACAACAACAACAAATAGCCCCTTGGGTCCCTTCCTGCTCTAGGGTTAGTTCTGTGCTTCTGTTCTTTTTTCCTAGTTTGGTGGGAAGTGGTTCCCAATCCAGTTAGTGATGGATAAAGGGATCATGAAGAATATTAGACTTGTTGGAAGAACAGCCACGCCCTTGGACAATGGAGACATAGACATGGATGTGGAAGCCCTAGAGTAAGTCCCCTTGAGTGCTCGAGGTGCCCCATTCCTTTGGGAAGCCGTGCCCTTTCTCTGCTGGCTTCCCTCTCCATCTCCTGCAAGCTTGCCTGAGCAGAAATTTCAGCAACGTAGAAAACAGCCTCTCTGCCTCCTTTGGATGCCCATCCTTCGAGGCAGACTCCCCACTCCCGCCCTGGCTGCCAGTGGGGTTCCAGGGGACCCGGGTCTCTGGGTGGGTGTTGCCTCCTTCAAAGCCCTATAAAAATTATGCCTCTTTCCAGCCAGGGCGAATGCACCATGAAAGTAACCAGGTTTTTGCACACTGACCTGCCGGGTAAATTTACAACAAAAGGTATGATGTGTGTGTGTGTGCATGAGAGAGTCTCTTACTGGTGCAGAAGAGAATTTGAAAGGCAGTGTCTGGTCCACCCTTGTCTTTCCTTCTCCTGGCCTGTCCACACTGCGTACTTACATCAGTTTGATACCTCTTAAACTGCCTGGTTCCATTCTTACAGAATCCAGGGATTTGAAGTTTGGGGAGAAAGCTCTTAGAAAGCTAGGGAGCCCTCATGCTCTCACTCAGAGGAGAATAGCAAACTGACAATCCCAGGATACGGCCATGACAGTTAAACTGGGTTGAAACTGTGCTAAGTGTGAGTGCAGATGAAAACTCTTGGAGGAACTAGAGGAAAGCTACTGAAACAATGAGATTTACCTAGGTCTTGGCTTCCCATTCAGCAACTGGGTCCACTATAGTTGGAAACTGCTAACAGTGATAAGGTGTGAATGGATGGACGTGTGTTTTCTAAGGCCATTTCCGCACTAGACTGTTATAGCGCTATTATTCCACTTTCAACGTCCTCTGGAATCCTGGGGTTTGCAGTTTAGGGAGGGAACCCCAGGATTCCATAGGAGATTGAAACAGTCTAGTGCGAAAACGGCCTAAGACAGAATAAAGTGTGCATTCCGTTCTCCAAGCTCAATCTTTTTGTGGTTTTCTTTGAAATGCAGCGGGGAGCATCATCTACATAGTAGAGACGGATTATGAGAGTTACCACATCCTTCTCGTTGTGACCAAGGTCAACAAAGTCCTGCATTTAGATGGTACGTCTCGTGAGATGCTGGGGGAGGAGGATGCCGTGGGACCGTGGGACGTGCGGTAAGGTGGGAGTGGGGAGCAGGAGGGGGGTCTGGCCTGGAGAAGAGAAGGTTAAGCGGGGGGACTTGATGGCTATATTTAAATATTTGAAGGAACGTCACACAGAAAATGGAGAAAATTTGTTGTTGTGTGCCTTCAAGTCATTTCAAACTTACAGTGACTTTGTCGCAGGGTTTTCTGGGGCTGAGAGTGTGTGATGCACCCAAGGTCACTCACTGGGCATCCATGGCCAAGCAGGGAATCGAATCCTGTTCTCCAGAGTCATAGTCCCAGGCCTCAAACCACTACGCCACGCTGATCCCAAATCACAATTACTGCAGGATAATTGCCTCTTTGGCTGGAACTTATCACATGAAAAGCATTTCTTCTATTAACACACACAAAAAATCCACTAATGACTTCCTTTGCAAAAGAAACGCTTTCCAAATGATCTCCTACCAGGAGAAGAACAGAAGGAGGTAATATAAGTCCCAGCCAAAGATGCCTTTGTCCTGCTTAATTGCAATTTACTTGTCTAGCATGGTAACTTCCTCTATTCAGGACTAACAACAGGATTTAAACCAAAGTGTGGTTTGAACATTGGACTATGACCCTGGATTCGAATTCCTACTCGCAGCCATGGCAATCCACTGGGTGATCCCAGGTGAGTCACACTCTCTCCACCTCAAAGGAAGGCAATGACAACCCCCACCCCAACAAATCTTGTCATAATAGTCAAAATTGTCAAATTTTGTCAAAATAGTCAAAATTTTGTCAAAAACTTGTCAAAATAGGGTCACCACAAACAACTTGAAGGCTCAGAAAGCTGTTGCTTTGGATACAACCAGCCGTTCAGCTTTTCCGTACGTAATTTTCAGCTTTCCTCTCCCCTTGCTTCTGAAGCCAGGGACCCCCAACCATCGGCCAGCATAAAGAAAAGATTCATGGCACTTGCAGCCTCCATGGGATTCCCTCTGCACAAAATAATCAAACTACCCAAAACAGGTAAGGGGGAGATCATTGGGAGGGGGTACCAAAAGCCCAGCCAAAAAACCCGGGCTTCCTCCTCATACCCTTCTCTCCGGGTCCAGCTCCTCTTCTTGTGGGGCTCACCGTCTCTTTTCTTCCACAGAGTCCTGCAAGTAGTGAGAGAAGAGAAGCTGAGGGGGAACCAAGGGAGAAGACAGGAAATGTGGTGTCTCTGGCGAAAGGGTGATGGGGTGGGCAGAGAAATTAGCAAGAGCAAAAGCATTGTGAAAGACAGACTGCATGGAGTGACGCGGAAGGACTTCTGGAATCCCCCTCGTAGGTCCTTGCGGAGGTCAGAGGTTCTCTGTGCAGCTGCGCATCATGGAGTTACGTGCAACCCCACTGCAATCTCCCAACAGTACTCCCTGTCCTTTCCCTTGCACTCTGTTTGTTGTTGACTGCCATCATGCTGGCTTCAATTTCTGGTGACCCCATAAATGAGACACCTTATTATCACCTTATTATCAATAAGGTCAGGTCTTGCAAATTCAAGGCAGTGGCTTCTTCGATTGAATGCACCCACTCCCTCTTAACCAAACATTATCAACTTTTTCAGGGCATTATGTCATCTCATGGGATGCCCAAAATATGGCAGCCTTGGTTTGGTTATTTTGGCTTCTAGGGAATGTTCAGTCCTGCTCTTGGACCCGTTTATTGGCCTTTTTGGCAGTCTTGGGTATCCACAGAACTCTCCTCCTCCAGCATCACAATCCAAATGAATTAATTCTCCTGATGTCAATTGTCTTCATCATCTGCTCTCACAATGATACACAGAAATCAGAGACTTGATGGCTGTGACAACCCTGTATTTGCTGTCCAAGGAGATATATTGTGCTCTGTGCTCCACGTTACATTAAAGATACCGAATGGTATCTGTATTTCGTGTGCAGGTCTGTGACTGTGGGCATGTTTGAAGAATGCCTGCAGTCAGAACTTGGCTAAGTTACTCTTTAGGCCTACAGCTCCCGAGAGCCCATTGCTGCCACTAAACACTGGCCTTTTTAGCTGGTGCATTGTGGGAGTTGTAGTCTAAAATAAGTGACATTCCCAAACTCTCAGCTGGAGTGATGAGTTCTTTCTTATTGCTGGATGGGAATGGCATTTACCCCTCATGGTGCCCAACTGAAGAAGAAACTCAGCCTTAGAGAAACCCCCTTTTTTTGCTGGTGCCCTCCCAACCCCTGGGCTGCAATTCTAAGAGAGGGAATGAAATGGGAGAGGGGATCCTAAAACAGAAGCCTCCACTGTTTCCTCAAACATCAATAACTTGCTGCTTTTCCACCCAGAAGGAAATTGTTGGTTGAAGTCCGATATCAGGGTTGTAGGGCATAAAAATCCACGTGTGGTGCAATGCATTGATTGTTTTGTGCAGCCTTTGGTGAAGGGCAAACTCTTTTGGAGTTCTCCATGTGGATCTCTTATGCTCCTTGCAACCATATGTAGGATCTTCGCCAAAAACTAGTCCCAAATGTCCCACTACTCCTTAGCATGCACCAGATCCCAACTTATATCTTCAAATCACAATGAAAAAAGTGTCCATGCAAGGAATGGATACAAACTCAGAAGGCTGAACTCTTTATATTAATTAATTGTTAATCTTAACAATTAAAATAAACATAAAATGGAATGTTATGCGAAGGAGCAAAAAACTTCTTAATACTCAAAAAAAGAAAGTTATGTGGCTTTTTCAAGGAGATAATAAAACCTTTGAAGTTTCATGATTAAAGCCCAGCAGATGGCAAGGTCTCTTGGCTGGAAACACACCAGAATGAAGGCGAGAAGTGGGTGTGAACACACTGAGCAGTGCCAACAAAACTAGAGGCTGTGTGATGGTGCAATACTTGATGGTGCACATACCTATGTGTGTGCAATACCACATACATGGTGCCTAGGTCAAGGGAAATAATAGTGTAACTCTATCCTGCTTGAGTCAGACCTCACCTGGAATAGCCCTGCGTCCAGTTCTGGACACCACAGTCCAGGAAGGAGATGGACAAGCTGGAAGGTGTCCAGAGGAGGGCCACCAAATGGCAGAAGGCCTGGAAACCATGAAGCCCTATGAGGAATGGCTTAGGGAGCTGGGGATGTTTAGCCTGGAGAAGAAGAGAAGGTTAAGAGAGGGGACAAGACAGCCATGTTAAAATGTTTGAAGGGATGTCCTACAGAGGAGCAAGCCCATCTTCTGCTGCTCCAGAGACTAGGACATGACAGAGCAACGGCTTCTAACTTCAGGAAAAGAGATTCCCCCTTACTCCATCTTCTACATGGCATCTGTTCAGATATTTAAGGATGGCTTGTTGCTTGTTTCCACTCGGTTCAAGATCAGCCTTTCTCCCTTCAACCTGGCATAAACCACAAATAAGACAGAATGACTTCATCTCTTTCCTTTAACTGTTTTTCATGCAAGATAAAATACATTACAACATTGGGATTTGGTTCAAAACATCCTCAGTTGTGATAGATTCCCATTTATTGGTCTACATAAGAGAAGATATACTAGTGTGCATGGATTTTCTTCATTTAAACCACATGTCTGTGGTTGCCCTGGGCCACCATGCGTGTGTACCTTGTGCATAGTGTCTGAAAATTAAGGAGTTTATTCCAAGCATGGGAATTCGTTGCAGTCCTTGACTTACTGCAATCCAGATCCATGCTTAAAAATTTGTGTGGTACAGATCTCTAGACCCCTTAGATCAAGAATCATTGGGCTTAAAAGCAAGATGAGAAGTTATAATTTGGATATCTCACCCACTTGGACTTTTTACAAGGCTCTCCTGGGCCCTTGAGGTTATTTGGCATTAAATGAACCCACTTCAGCCCTTCTCAACTTATGTCTTTGCAGAATCGGCTCCTCCAAAAAGGGGCCTTTGGCAGAAAGGGCAGAGCTTAAAGGAAGATTTTGTAAAGAAAGGAATTATTAGTTTATTTGCACACTTTTAAAAAAGTTATTCTTTGCCTTTCCAATTTTGTTTTGGAGATCCTTACACACTTTATTTATTCCAGAATATTTTCTGCATTCTGCCAGCTCCTGGTATGATGAGAGCTGTTTCTTTAATCGGCTAATTCAAGACCTGACAGCTCTGCCCTCAAGGCACCTGTCGGTCCTAACTCATTAACACTCATCTTTGCTCTCTATATAAGGGGGAATCTACCCCACATTTATGGTTTTCCCCCCAAGTTTTGTTGTTTAGTGTTTCACTTGTGATGTGGTAAGTGTGCTTCATTTTTACTATCATATGTTCCATTTATAGTTTTCCTTTTTCCTTTCAAGGGACCCAGGGTGCCTTAGAAATTTTAAAACAAAAGTTTAATTGAAATTATGCTCTTATAAAAGTTTTTAAAAGAAGTGAAACACAGCTCTGTTAAAAATGCGTAGTTCCAGTTGTTATTGGCTCTTCTTTGACCTTTTGATGTTCAGCTAAATCATATCCCTTCTAAGCTTCTCTTGTTTATAAATTCTAATAATCTACCTGTTCTGCCTTCCCTTCAGGTTTCTGTCGTTCTCCATTGCTTACTGTGCTATTAACGCTTTTTTTGCTTATTTGTTTTGAGTCTCTCCCTACCAAAATTCTGTTTTTGTGGCTGGCTTATTTGGAGACTTTCTCTTATTTCTTTTTGCTGAACTCCCCCATCCCAGGTCTAGCAAGCATGCTATAAGGGTGAAGAATGCTGGGAGATGCAGTCCAATGGGACTGGGAGGGCTGCAATTCTGGGTGTGACATTCTCCCCTTTGTTTGCTTTGATGGTGTCTTCCTGCACCGAGACGAGAGACTTCTGGAACTTAAAAGTCATACTTTAAGATTTGGGTGGCAGGGTTATCTTTGACCACACTGTCCACCATATTCCAAGTTTCTGGGTGCATTTGATCACAGTCTTGATAAAACACAAGTGCTAGTCCTCATTGTGAACGGTGATCCTCTCCCACACTTTGCAATGGGGTGGATATCTGATCAGGAAAATGTCCATTGAGTTCCTGGGGAAGGCAGATCATTCTAGGGCATTCAGAAGATGCCCATCAGAGGAACAGTGGCTTCTCAAAGCCACCCAATTATCCTTTCCTCCCAGGTAATTAGCTGTCCGGACGCAGGGTGGGGGACTCTTGCAAACTTTGGGGACGTAAACGGAGAGTTATAAAGTGAGGCGGCACAGAAGGAAACCCTCATCCACCATCGGCTGGCGTGGAGAAGGTGGCTGCAGAGATGAACGGGGTGCCCTGGCGTGGTCTGTTGGCCAGTTTCCTCTTCCTCCGAGTTGTGGCTGCATTTTTCATCCAGCCAGAATTTAGGGCTAGCAAGGTAAGGGTCTCTGAAACGACATTTCAGTATGGCTAAATTTAATTCCAATTTCTCGGGCATTGAACGGTGCTGTGGTTGGGAGAACAGAATTTTAAGTTGGAAACAACTTGAAGGGACTGTGGAGTCTGTTCTCACCTGAAGGATCCAAAAAGAGCAGAAGCCTTGCAAGCAATCGCTTGGTTCTGCCAGGCTCAGGGGCTTTGCTCGAGGAGCATTGGGGTCTCCCCTTTTCTCCCTGCCTGCCCATATCCTAGGGTGGGCAATGCCACGGAGGCAAGAGCGGATGGGAAAGTGGGTGCTTTGGCGCTGACTCCCAGGCCCGCCGGGATCTCAAGATCTCACTCTCCCCTCTTTCTAGTACACTGGCAAATGGTACACCATTGGGATCGTGCTGAGCCAGGGTGCCGTGACCAGCACCAACAGCCACCAGGTGACGGTCGAGCAGGAGGAAAACGACAGGCTAAGCATCACCGTGCGGAAGCCGGAGTAAGTCTTGTCTTCTCCTCCAGCGGGGTTGTGATCATTCCCTTTCACCAGGATCCATTCCACAGACCATTTTCATGGGGGGGGGGCGGGTTAGAATCCAAAGATCATCGAGTCCCCCACCCCCCGATCAATGCAGGAAATCCAGCCAGTGCATCAGCTCTCCGGCCAATTTCTGAAGATGTCCAGAGAAAGAGAACCCATCTCCTCTCTAGGCCACTGCTTCTGTTGTCAAACTGCTCCTATAAGTTCCTTCTTACGCTCAGTTGGAATCTACCCTTCTGGAATGTAAAAGCACTAGAGCCGGTCCTCCCCTCTGGGGGCAGAAAGCAAGCTTGCCCCTTTGTCTCTGTGATAGGGCTTGGGGAATTTAAAGAGGGCCACCATGCCTCCTCTCCATCTTCCCTTTACCAGTCTGCTCAACTCCTACAACCCCTCCTCATACGTTCTCCATACTTCTCATCATCCTTGTGGCCGTTCTCTGAACACATTCCAGTTTGTTCATATCCTTAAAATGAGGATTGAACATGGTACTCCAGATGGGACCTGTCTAGTGGGACTCTTCCCTCCCTTGTCTTGGAAATACAGTTCTATTAATCCAGGCTAAAACAGTATTTGCCTTCTTTGCTGCAGCATCACACTGCTGGCTTACGTTCAGCTTTCTGGAATGTGGTCCGTGTTGGCTGGTAGATACTGACATGTTCTGGTGTTTCTTTTGCAGGGATGGCTGTTCAAAGATAGAGTTTGATTTATATGAGGGTGAGAAACCAGGACAGTATATCCGTGGTAAGAGGGTCTGCGTTTGCCTTTCTCTCTCTGTTTTTTGGGCTTATAAGGGTGGCAGATAATTACAGAATTAAAAAAAAGAGGAAAGATAAAAAAAACTGAATTACAGTAAAATAAAAATTAAAAAGTGCAGAACAGAAATAAAGGAAGAAGAAGAAAGAGTGAATTCTGATCTTCCTTTTGGTGATTGTGCACGCATAATTATTTGTACCTCTTTTTCTTCCAAAAATTGCAACGTATTCCCTTCTTTCAGTAGACTATTCTTTCTAATTATCAGTTCATTTTTCTATTTTTTTTGCCACAAAAAGTCTGTGAGAGGTCTCCTGTCTCTACAGAATGTTGTTACTGACTTTTCTTTAACCAGTGTGGACAATTTGTCCATTTCTGCTGAGGCTATCAGTTTTAGCAACCGTTCCTCCAAGCTGCTCCAAATGTGGCCACGCCGTAAGAGTGTTTCCAGCGTGGGGCCGAATTATTTTTCTCCCCCAAGGACTGTTTGTGGCTCAGTTTCAGGCAACCAGAACAGCACCATCACGATCGTGGACACCGATTACGACAGCTTCTGCATTCTGGGGACGGAGACCCCCTACCTCAGCGCCCTCCATCTCTACGGTAAGTCCCAGGAAGGGCTGGAAAGGAAATGGACTCCCTGTAGTATTTCGGGGCTGAATCACGTTGGCGGCACAGCCAGGTGCAACATGTTCTTGCTTATCTCTTCTAATTTTCATCGCTGGTGCCAAGCATACTATGGGCTTCTACTTGGTGGTTTCCAACCATGACCTTCTTCTGAAGCTCAGAGAGTGTGACTTGGCCCAAAGTCACCCAGGGGTTTCTGTGGCCAAGCAGGGATTTGAACCCTGGTCTCTCGAGTCCAATGCTCCAACCACGCTGGGTGGGCCTGTTACTCAGTGCAGGGGTTGTGTAATTATGTGGGTAGAAATTCCCTCTCTCCGCTGGAGTGGTGTAGGATTGCATCCACTGAGTGAGCCTCCACCAGCTGGAATCTGGGATCCCCTATCCAAGCTTGGTGCATCACCAAGCCCATCACCCGTCTTTAGCATTGCTGTTTTCTGGCGAGGAAGCGCAATAGCCACGGGGGAGAATGAAGCCAGAATTCCAAGCAGAATGTGTTGGGCAGTTTATCTCCTTCTTTCTTTGCCATAATTTGCAACAACCTGCCATCTTTTTGGGCTTGAAGGCAGAAATGAGGACGTATCAGACGATGTGAAAGAAAAGTACGTGTATTACGCCAAGTGCACCAACTTTCCTGCCACCGAGATCATCTACTTAACCAAACCGGTAACAGAATTGACTTTTGGGAAACGGTTGTCTCCTTGTGTCACCCCTCAACTCTCCTGATTTGTCAGGAAAAGCTCCCATTAACCCATCCCTCAATTTCATCTGCATTTAAAACATCCCAGTTTCCCTCTCTTCCTCCCACTTCACCCCTTTGTCCCTCTTATTCCCGATTCTTGTGCCTTTCCCTCAAGCACTGCCCCACATTTCCCCCTCATCTTTCCTCCCTTTTTTAAAAATGGGAGATTTATCTTAGAATTTAATTTCTAAGTATGATGAAGGGTCCAAAGGAGCTGGACTTCATTGCACAGTTTTTTGGGGGCAGGATGTTGAAGAAAAGAACTGAAAAGAGACTGGAAACAAAAAGATGTTGGCAGACCTGGGTGATTTCAATTCCACGTCTTCCAATTATCCTAGTTTTGCAAAGACAGCCCAATTAATCCTGTGCCATTCCACTTTTCCAGCTGCTTTTAAAATGTCCCGGTTTGTCTCCTTCTCCCACTTTATGCTCAGCTTTCTTCAGTTGCTGCAAACTGGATTTAAAATGCAAAAGTACTTCTGGAGTTTTAATTTGGGAAACCTTGGAGGGTGTGTGATTCTCTGTGTCCAGTTTGTGATATGAAGACACCCTTCCTTTCCACCCACAGGAAGCCTGGTGCTGAGACAGGTATTGGAGGCATTCCCAGAACCTGGAAGCACATTTGGATTAATAATAACATGGAGATAATCCTACAGTTGCGGTTATGAGTGAGCAAAAATCAAGCAATTTAGTTGCCCTTGCCACTTTCTCCAAAAGGAGATCAGCCTTTAAAGGCATTCAATGACAATAAACTAAAACAAAGTCAATTAACTCTATGTATTTTATTATGATCACAATCAGTTTTAATAACAAATAAAGCCTTCAGAATCACATACAAATGCCTGAAGTGTTTGGATGTCTTTATAACACCAGCAAAAGCCACTAACAGGTAGGAACCAAAAAAGAACTGGAATTAGGTGGCTGAGCAGATAATATTTACAGAAAGGAATTTATGCAAGAACACAAATCTTACAGAGTAATACCTAGCTATAATCTCTCCATAGCAGTCAAAGCAGCAATAGAGATCCAATTGGTGCAATTAATAATTTGCAAAATATTTGATGTATAATTTGCAATATAATTGCGAATATACATTTTAAAAACACAGCAACTTCCTGGATGATTTTAATATTGTGTCCATTTCTGTGTATTGAGAGTAACAACTCCTTGGAATGGCCTCAAAAGCCATGCAGTGGAAGTAAAAGCAACAAAACACTGAAGCTGAAATGACCTCTTGTTCTCTATGCCACATCTGGCTGTTATGTACCCAAATTGGACTGATGTCAGTTCACTTCTGGAAATGCTCACAAAATCATGGGTATTTTTGCTATTGTGCTTTTACTGTTGGGGGAAAAAAATAATAATTGTAGTGTATTTATGGCATTTATTTGTCACCTCTTGACCTGCTGGAGCCCTTGAGGTGATGCACAGTGGATAGAAACACTTTAAAAGCCTCAATTAAAAGCCAGTTGGCACACACTCCAGGTTCTCTTTAGAAATAGCCATAAAACCAAACAAAGGGTTTAAAAAGCAGAGTATGGTCCTAATTTGAGGATCTGAAGGCCAAGGGAGAGGGGACAGTCTTCACACTGCCTGGTAGAAGCTTGGAAGGTGTGGAGCCAGATTCATTCCCCTTGGAAAAGAATTCCACATTCAGGGGGCTGCTACGAAGCCCTGCCATGTACGCCCACCAGCCTAGCCTCACAGGGGGGTCGGAAATGGAACGGGGCTTTGGCTGAGGATCTGGGACTTTGGGCTGGCCCCTATGGAAGGAGGCAGCCTCTCAGATATCCTGTCATTGTTCAGCCACAAAACTCCCTGCCCTAACCTAGCATCACTTCTGGTCACCATTTTGAGAAGGAACATAGATGAAAATGGAGGTGTTCAGCCTTGCTTGGGTGGGGGCTACATTGATTCCTCCCTCCCACACATTTGCTGTCTGAAGGAGCAGATTGCCCCATGTGACCCTTTTTGGGTTTCAGGATCCTAAGAGGAGAATGAGTCCCTCTTGCATACTGGACAAGAGAGTGAAAGCAAGCCTTCTCAGCAGGGAAACAGAGAAATCTCACTATCCCCAAAGCTCCACCTGAGAAGCATTTAAAGTTCAGACTAAGATCCGGAGAGGATTAGTCACCTCTGCTGAGACTGGAGCCACCAACCACTGCTGCATATCCCAGGAACAGTCCTGAGTGGTCTCCTGTCACCCACTTTTCCTTCCTCCCTTGAGGGAGGTTTGGTTTGCCTCCCCGGTTGGCAAGGACCTCCTTGCTTAAACAAATCTTCAGCCTTGAACTGGGGGGGGGGCAGTGCGGCATCTTGTTATGTGAGCTGCTTTTAATGCCTCATATAGATTCCATGCATTTGGGTTTTTAAAAAAGTATCTTATTTAGTTGGACTGATGGGTTTCATTCTTTTAAAACATTGTTTTTGCTACTTTAACTGACACTGCTTTGGGTCCCATTTTGGGAGAAAAGCAAGAAATGAGTCAAATAAGCCACCTTTGGCCAGTGCTGTTTAGGTGCACACAGAAACACTTGGCGCTCAAGGGCTTGGGGTTATCCTGATTCCCGTCCCCGCAGGGGTCTTAAGGGCTTTTGGTCCCAGTCCTGACAAAGGGTGCTAAACCTCACCGTAATTGGGCACACAGGCGCCCTTTGGCAGAGGGAGGATATCCGATCAGGGAGACATCCTCCGAGTTCCCTGGGAAGGCAGCTGTTCTGGAGCGCTCAGAAGGTGCCCGTCAGTGGAACAAATTACTTCTCAAAGCAACCCAATCATCTCCCTTCTCCCACAACCCCCAGGAATTAGCTTTCTGGACCCAGGGTGGGTGTCCTTGCTGCTCTAGAGGCTAGGATACAGAGCAATGGATCCAAACTATTGGAAAAGAAATTCTACCTAGACATTAGGAAGCACTTGCTGATAGTAAAGCAGTCTGACAGTGGAATATACTGCTGCCTGGATGGAGTGTGGTGGAGTCTCTTCCTTCTTTGGAGATTTCTGAACAGAGGCTGGATGGCCATTTGTGAAAGGCGGTGTTTTGATGGTATATTCCTGCATGGCAGGATGTGGTTGGACTGGATGACCCCTGGGGTCTCTTCCTATTCTCCAATTGTACAGTCCTTTGATTCCAGGGCACTCCCTGCACAACTCCACTTCTGCAAGCTTGAACCAAACGAGGACATTTGGCCAAAATTCCCACCTGTTTCCAGAGGGGAGCTGAGGCATGCATGAGACACAACAAGGATCTGAGCCCCAGGCGTGAGTTCCTGGGAGACCCCTTTAAAGTGCTGGATTGCAATCCACAGAGTGGAAATGTTAATGGGGAATGAACTTGCCTCATCAGGAACATCATGGATGGTCCTTGGAGTAATTAAATTCGCAGCACATACTGTTTACGCCCACACAGATGTGCTTGGACTAAGACTTGGAAGATGTCCTGGTTTTGCTGCATCTGAAAGCTCTTAGCTGCATTTGATCACAGTCCAAATCACCAACACTGCTAGTCCTCATTGTGAACGGTGATCCTCTCCCATGCTTTGCAACAGGGTGGCTATCTGATCAGGAAAAAGTCCGTGGAGTTCCCGGAGAAGGCAGATCATTCTAGACTGCTCAGAAGATGCCCATCAGAGGAACAGCGGCTTCTCAAAGCCACCCAATTGTCCTTTCCTCCCAGGTAATTAGCCGTCCGGACACCGGGTGGAGGGACTTTTGTGAGCTTTGGGGACATAAATGGAGGGTTATAAAGTGAGGTGGCACAGAAGGAACCCACATCCACCATTGACTGGTGCAGAGAAGATGGCGGCAGAAATGAATGGAGTGCCCTGGCACGGGGTGTTGGCCAGTTTCCTTGTCCTCCAAGGTGCTGTTGCCTTCTACGTCCAGCCAAACTTTAACGCCGACAAGGTAACAGCTTTTAGGGGCCCCCAATGGGGACAGTTATGGAAATAACCACAACTGGGTGCTGACCTTCAAACCCTGGAGAGAGGCTATTTCTTTTCCTCACTAGTGGCAGGTTCTGTAGGGATGTGGCAACCAGAAGGACAGGACTTCTTGACCTCACTGATCCAGCAAATTGAAATTCTGACGGCACAATTACGAAATGGATCAGCACCACCTTTCCCCAAGGGGTGGCAGTTTACTCAGAGGTTGAATTTTGGGGCACCTTTACTTTGCGCTCAGGTCTTGTGCAAGTATTTTCTTCCTCTCTCAACCACAGCTCCCAGAACAACTTCCTTTTCAACTGGATGCCCCTTCCTCCTCTTCCACTTGATCTTCTTCCTCCTCCTCCTTTCTGTCATTCCCCAACTCATTCCCTCCTCTTCTTCCTCCATGTCTCTTTCTTGTCCTCCTCAAGTTTTTCTTTCTCCTCTTACCTTCTTCATTTCTTGTGGTCCCCCCCACACACTCTTGACCATCTTTTTCTTCTTTTCTCCTCCTCCATCTCCTTCTCTGTTTCCCCTCTGCGTCGTCTGACTGAGACCTCAGGGAGAGGGGAGGAGAGAACTTCAGTGACCCCGTGCGACCAGATGGCCCTCCTGGATAACAGACTGTTTCCTTTCCCCAGTTCCATGGGACCTGGTACACCACTGGCGTTGCGATGGAAGAGCGTGCCAAGACCAGCCACCACACCTATCGCCTCTCAGTCGAACCTGGGATTCAGGGTGGCCTAGTTCTACGTTCAAAAATGCCCGAGTAAGTTCCTGAGCGTGGCCTTTGCCTTCCACCATGCTACAAGATGGTTTCTGGTCTGCACGCAAGGTGCTTCTGGTGACATTTCATGCCCCAGCTGGCCTGGGACCTCAATACTTTAAGACATTCCTCTTCTTCTCTTGACCTGCCTGAGGACTGAGGGTTGCTGGTGGTGGGTCCCACCCATGGTGTTCATATACTGAGTGGGGATGCAGGAACAGGGCCTTCTCAGTGGTGGCACCTTGGCTGTGGAATGCTTTCCCTTTGCAGGCCTGATTGGTGCTAACACGGGCTTTACTTTAGGACTCAGGGAGCCTCGGTGCTTTCCAGTCCTGAATGTGGGTTCTCCATGGGAGCTTCCCTATTCTCTCCTTTCTTTCCAGAGAGAACTGCAAAGACACCGTGGTCCAACTGAAGTTTGCAGGGAAGCTGGGGAAATATCAAACAGGTGAGCTGGACAGTCGGACACCCCCCGGCTCCCCAACAGCCAAGGCCATTTCTGCACTACATTATTCCACTTTCAACATCCTATGGAATCCTGGGGATTGCAGTTCAGGGCGGGGCCTTTGAGGATGGCCTTTGGGGCTCCTCCCTAAACTGCAAACCCCAGGATTCATAGGATGTTGAAAGTGGACTAATACCACTATAACAGGCTAGTGCGGAAACAGCCCAAATGTTAGGCTGGAGAGGAAGGACTGATTTCCCCCTCCAGCTCCACTCCCCACAGTCACATCATAGATTTGGGTATTGCGTTGCTGGAACAGGGCCAACGGGATCCTCCCCTTAAATCCTCTTCTCTTGTTCAGTTGCAGGCCCTGTGAAGAGCACCATCACGATCCTTTCTACAGACTACTTCAGTTACGCCATTCTGTCCACGGAGAATCCACATATAAAGATCCTGAACCTCTACAGTACGTGTCACGTGCGGGAGAACGGGGTCCCAATCCTCTTGATTTAGTCTCAGCTGTAGCAGAACCCAAAATATAGGATGGGGGACCCTAGGCCTGAAAGCAGTGCTGGTGAAAGGGATCTGGGGGGGGGTCTTAGCAGACCACAAGCCAAGTGTCAGTCAGTGATGGGATGCAGTGGCCAAAACATATCTGCAGTTAAGCCATCCCTGTGAGGTAGGCAACCAAGACTTCCAGCTTTCCAAGGCAGCTGTTTTTACTCTCAGGAAGTTCTCTAATGTTCATCCCAGGGGACAAGCATCACACAGCCCTACAAGGGGTTGTTGGGCTCCCAGCCAATGCTGAGGGATGTTGGGTGTTGCAGTCCAACCACATCTGGAAGGCAGCATGATTCCCATCCCGGCCGAAGTCAGAACCTCCTTTCTTCTCCTTGGGAGTGTGTCCATCTCGGTGTTCACTGTGCCTTCTCCCCTCTTTCCTTGCCACAATCCGCCATGTGACGCCTCGCTTGGGTCTGAAGCCCGGGGATCAGAACCATCGGATGACATCAGAGAAAAGTTAAAGAAGTTGCCAGGTGTTCCCGGTTTCCTGAGAGCCAGGTCATATTCCTCGATCATTCCGGTAAAAAAACTTTTTGGCCTCTTCCTATTTATTCTTCCTGGTGACTTCCACACTGGTAGGTGTGAATCCAGTCTGGATTTTAGTCCGAACTTTAAAAGAACCAGCAGCTTGGGCACCTCCTTGAAAGTTTGGCTCATAGGCTGAAAAGCACAGATAGCAAATCTGCCTTCAGTTTCATTTTGAATTCCAAAATTGTTCTTCAGCCTCTCCCCTAAATAAGCTGTCTCTCTCCACCTCAATAAGCTCAGCACTTTGGATGTGTCCTTTGAAGTTCAGACAAAAACCCAGAGTGGATTGACTGCCTTGCTTATTTGGGAGCCACAAAGCTCTACTAATTGTTCCCCAAATCAGGGTTGGGGAGGAAAGTAAGAGATGGTGTTACTGATTGTATGGGTTTACTTATGAGTAAAGATGATAGCCAATGCAATGTAGTGGTTAGAGCACTGAATGACAACCTGCGACCCGGGTTTGATTCCCCACTCGGCCAGGGAGACCAACCGGGTGCATCACTCTCTCTCAGCCTCAGAAAACCCCATGATGTTGGACTCTGGGACTTGTAGTCCAAAAAAACTGTAACTTTCTCTGCACTTTCCTGCATCCTTGTCAAATGACAACATTCCTCTTCCCTCTGTAGAAGTCTGTGAATAGGGATAAAAGTCACTTTGAAATGCCCCACGCTTGGAAGGAACATGTCTTGCACTGGGTCGTAAGAGTGAGAAATGGACCATGGGTTACATCAGTCGTATTCTGTCTCGGAGAAAAAGAAATAAAAACACTGAAGCCACATCCAATCCCTCCAGATTTTCTTTGTCTTTATAACACCAGGAGAAGCAAGTGTCTTAAACAACCTCTGCAATGGAATCTCCAGCCAGTTTCCAAGTGTCAGCTCCCTTGGATAAACTGATAGAAATGTTTGTGTTGCGGTTGTGTGGCCTCCTCACAAATGTTTGTTTTCCTCCTAAGAAGACCAAAGGGGTGGGCTGGGGGACAAAATAATGAACTCTTTAGTCTTAATGCAAATAGAACAAGTGTGGGATAGGGGTTGAAGTGTCGGACCAGGACTCCGGGAGGCCCCCAGGTTCAGTTCTCTGCTTGGCCATGGAAACCCACTGGGTGGCTATGGGCAAGTCACACTCACTCAGCTTCAGGGGAAGGCAATGCTGGCAAACACTTCTCCTCCGAAGAAATCTGGGCGAGAAAACCCCATGATAGGCTTGCCCGAGGGTCACTATAACGAAGACTCTACTGGGTGAAAGGAAGGACAGATTTATTTAGATACCAGGCAAAATGTAGAAATAATAAACAAAGTCTTTGCCTAAAGCAGGTCCCACAGAGCAACTCATGCCTCCTATCAGCTGTTGGGACCAACGGTGCAGAAACCCCGGCCAGCGGTGTGCCAGCTCTTCCGGCCTCACCAAACTCTCCCAGGCCTACTTTGCGGGGGGGGGGGTATGGACAGATGCCCCTCCAAACTACCTGTGATCCTGCAGTCCCTACTGATAACATCTCATCGTCTGCTGGACACGTGCTTCCAATTAATGGCACATGCGTCTGAGACACAATTCTAAGCAAACTAATAATTCTCGTAAGAGACTGCATTTATGTCTAACGGGTCAGGGATGGGTCTTAACAGCAGGTCCATAAAAGTTCTTCCCTGAGCCCCAAGGCCAAGGTTGGTGCTGATAGGCGCCAAGATTGTTTGTTGTTAACTGAGGTCAGGTCGAGTTCAACCTATGGTGACCCTCCAAATGAGAGACTTCCAAGTCACGTTCTCATTAACCAGCCTGCTCAGGTCTTTCAGACTCAGGGCAGCCATTGTACCTTCTTAGATTGAATCTATCTACCTGTAATTTATTTTAATCTGTTGTTCCCTGCCTTGATCCACAAGGTCCAACCATTGGGCATTCTGAGTCTGCCGCCCAGCTGCCATAGTTTCTTTGCTTCCATGATATCAGGACCTGGAAACCATCTAACAGCACAAGAGAAGGTTATGTCATAGGGATGGACTCCAAGAGAAACTCTCTCCCCTTATAGAATGATAAGAGTGAGAAGAGACCACAATGCCCATCGAGTCCAACTGCCTAAAAGACAAAGCACCTTGTCTTTCTTGGAGTCCTCCTCCAGTTGCAGAATTGTCACTCTAGATGCCAAGTCCAGTCAGTTCACCTTCTGCCATTCATACCACAACTCATCTTTCATGGTTGGACACACTGCTGTGGAGCAGCCCAATTCTGGGTGCCAAAGTTTAAGCAGGGCATTGTGAAACATGCCCTGATGAGGGTGACCAATATAGCCAAGGGTCTGGAAACCAAGAAGAGGAACTGTGGAAGGGTTGCATATGTGTACCCTGGAGAATAAGATGGAGAGGGGATGCTTACATGAAGAATCAGTGGAGTCTGGTTCTTAGTGACACTGGTGATGTTGGGAAATAGAGTTATGAGGTCCTAGAAGCCAAACAGAAGCTGCTGAGTAGGATGAACTAAAAATATGGACAGGAACCAACTCCTTCAGAAAACTACAATGGATTAATAGTAATGATTTACACCCCCGCAGGCCATGACATTGAGGATGAGCATGTCCTGCCCTTTCTAAGTTTCATCTGATCACAGATGATTGAAGGTGCTGGAGCTTATCTCGAACCATCATCCACAACTTGGAAACCTTGGTTGATGGTGAGATATGGGACCACGGTGCTCCTCCTTGGTGTTCTTGGAGAAAGCAGGCTGTTCTAGAGTTCTCACAGTTTGTCCAACGGTGGAATGATGACTTCTAAAACAATCCAGTCATGTTTTCCCCCAGCAGGTAATTGAGATTGTGTGGATTTGCTTGGATGATCATGGAGGAGACATCAAGGGAAGGGTATAAAGCAAGATGTTGCTAGAATAAAACTCAGCAGCAGTTGATGCAAAGGAAACCCTTTCAAAGATGACCAAGACTGGCTGAGCCAGATTGCCGTGTTATATTGGGGTTTTTGTTTCCTTCCCAGTGCATGTGAGATTTCCATACAACCAGGCTTTGACTTTCAAAAGGTAATACTTTTCAGGGGCTCCAAGTGGGATCTGTGCAGAGCAGAGGTGGGCAAAGGCAGAGCTGGTGCCAGTTAAACCAACAGTGGATTCACTGCCTCCCATGGATGGAGCTGCCGACTGCCCCTCTATCCAGCTCCAAGGAACTTTTCAGTTCTTGTCTGTGTCATTGGAAGGAGCTGGGTAATTTAGCAAGGGTATTTTCTATGCCCCTTTGGGCAAAGCAGGGCAGAGACTTAGGCTAGGAAGTCTGGGAGCGATAATTTGAAATGCCATTTCTGAGTAACAAGCTAACTTCTTCCTTTCCAGTTTTCCGGGAATGGTACCCCGTGGCAGTGGTAGCCAAAGGAGGGAAAGTGCGAGTATACAGCACCCACATGGTCACCTACGAGGCTGAATCAGATGGAAAGCTCTTCATGTCACTCGATTATCTTTTGTAAGTTGTCACGAGTTAGCAGCATCGTTTCTAGTGCAAGCTGAATTCAGGAGAGGTTGCTGGGTCTGAAAAACCCAGGGTCTGAATTCTGTTTGATTGTCCCAGCCGCTGCTCCCAAGACCAGACAAATGCATTCAGATTGCAAGACCAGATTTCACCTAAGCATCTGGAAGAATTTCTTGACTATAAGAGCTGTTTGACAGTGGAACAGACTTTGCTGGAGGGCACTGGACTCTTTTTGTTTTGGAGAGGTCTTTAAACCATCCCATGGCAAACCTCCTTGCAAATGGAAGACCAGGGGCTGGAGGTGGAACAGAACCCTGTCATACTAGATTTCTACTTGAAGGGTTTTTCCCCTTCCGTCTTGGCAGTAGCTCTCCTTTAATACCAGGTCCAGCTGGGTCTGCTTGCCAGGGAAACTTGAGGAATAATTCCTTTCTTTCTAGGAAGGGACTATGTGCCAAAAAATCATACCGCCTCCACGAGACTGGCCAGCTGGGTAAATACATAATGAAAAGTAAGTAGGAGAATCTCCCTTCCCCTTTGGCCTAAACATGGCATCAGGTGGGTGAGATTCCCATCCGTCTCTTTTCTCTTTGAAATGCAGATGGGCACACTGTGAGGGTCATCAAAACCGATTACGACAGTTACCATGTGGTTCTCATTGACCAGAAAGAAAAGCGGACTCTTCAGCTTTTCAGTACGTGGTACATCAGGCCTTGTTTTACTTGTTTACAAGCTTTGTTTGTTGCTCCTCGGCCTGCCAGGGTTCCTAAGGCGACCTAAATAAAAAAATTATATTCAAAACATTAATTATAAACAGATGAAACAGGGTAAACACAATGGCTGGGATTCTGTTAGTAACTTACCCTGGGTCCAACTTAGAAGAAAGATGGGGCAGAATTCTCTTCTGCTGTGATGCAATGAGCACAGCCCCCCAAATCTGCCTCTTACTGGCCAGGGGGAGCAGGGGGCATGGGAGAAGTATAACTGGATGCAGAGCAATGGCATCACCTGCCCAGACTTCCCGGGGTCCCTGAGGGGTCCCTTGTCCTTGCTTTGCCTCCAGCTACAGGGAAAGAGATGGAAGCTTTGCTGCCACCCAACTCTCCACCGGGCAGAAAATGCCCATTTTGGGGGCAAACTGCACTAGAGAAAAGATGTTTTTTGGGGAGGTGGAGGTGCTGGTTATCCATATAAGCATTGTGGAGCTTCTGCAATGACTTTCTTGCTGTTATCATTCAGCCTCACTAGTGATGCTGGGTTGTGTTGTTGTGTGCCTTTAAGTTGTTTCCAACTTGCAGTGACCCTAGTCGACCCTATCATGGGGATTTCTAGGCTGAGAGTATGTGACAAGTCCAAGATGCTAGGTACCCTCATTAATTTTGGGGGGGGGAGGGAGGGAATTCAACATTCAGCTGTCCCCCAACTCCTCTGGAGCCGCTCTGGGTTTTGAGGGAGCCCTCCCAGTGCTGGAGCTCGGAGATACCGGCTGTTGCGAACCATGTCAGAGCAAATCTGGACCTTGAGACCCCCAGCATCTTTCTGACGTGCCCACCCATGCCTGGATTCTCAGGCTGGTCCTCTTCTTCCTTCTCTTGGACTCTTCAGGCAGGCAACAGCGGGGAACCAGAAAAATGAAAGACCTCTTCAAGACTCTGGTAGCTCTCCATGGATTCTCCATAGATGATATCTTCTACCCCTTCGTACAAAGTAAGAACTGTGGGCCCTCAGGGCTATTATGTCCAGAGGTGGGGGAAATTGTGTGGCCATCCATATTTCTTTGGGCTGCAGCTCCCAGCAATCCCTAGCAAACACTGGTGAGGGATGATAGGAGCTGCAGTCCAACATCAGGAGGGCTGCCAGATTCCATCTCTTGCCTTAGAGAGCCAATAGCCTCCCATTTCCCACGGAGAATCCTCTCCTTCCTGCTCTGAGGGCACCTTGTACCCAACAGCTACTTGGGAGGAGTGTTGGAGGGATAGGTAGCCAGTGCCCCTTTTGCTCTCCAAAATAAGGCCACCCCTGGGTGCAAATGGATGGGGACCCTCCCCACCAAGGAGAGCACAGCTAGAGGGGATGAGCCTTCCACCAGCCCCCTCCCCAGAAATGTTGACTTTGTGTGAATGCTTGTATTTATGCAGGGCAAGGGGCTCTAAAATGCACAGGATCAGGGGCCAGGGGAAGCAGTTGGCAACCTGGTGGGGTTTTTGCTCACTGAACTCTTGCAAAAGTGTTGACTCTCTCTCTCTCTCTCTCTCCTTCCATAGATCCTTGTCTAACGCTGAAAATTAAATAGTGTTTCTCAGGGATTTTCACCTACCCCAACCTGTATAGTGAAGGTGAATTGCAGTTCTTAATAATCTCTAGCTGGAAAGAACAGAGGAACCGACAGAACTATACATACCCTTTAAATTTTACAAAACAATGAGGAAAGATGAGTGTATTAATCCCACCAAGTTGTCTTGAAATTCAGGCATAGGAGACAACTGGAGTAGCTTTAGTAGCACGATGTCCATCACAAAGCACTGTACTAAAATACTACAATATCTGCTAAAACCAATTTATGGCAGTAGAATGCTTATGTGTGACAAATAAAAAAAGAAAGGCAAATGTTTGCATTATAAATATATTTTGCTACAGGCTAGCGTGGGCTGTGGCAGCAAAAGCAATGGATCTCCTTTGCACCCCGCCCCGACGTCTTCGGAAATTTGCAGAAATTTGGGGCTGATATTGTGAAGGTGGTAATTGTTACTGTTAATGAGGGTGAAGGAGGAAAAACTGGAGGAGGCACCTGTACTGTTAATGGTGGTCTAGAAGAGGGGATTTCGGCCAGTGTGGCCTGTTACCGTGTTATAGGACAAGCCACACCTGCTGACATCCCCTCTTCCGGACCACCACTAGCAGTACAGGTGCCTGCTCCAATTTCTGGAGAATTCTAGAGCTGGACGAGACCCCCAAGGGCCATCCAGTCCAACTCCCTTCCACCATGCAGGAATATACAATCCAAGTGCTTCTGACAGATGGCCATCCAGCCTCTCCTTCTTTGGCCAGAATGAGGGATGAAGCCCCAGCCAGCCCAGGCTCACTGGGAGCAATCCTGGGTGCTGATTTGGGGGCCTGGAAGGGTCCTCATTTCACTTAGCCTGGTTTGAGCAGAGGTGCGGAATGCCACCATGGGCTAGAGGTGGGTGGAGAGCCTTCTTTCTCCTCTGTACCTGTTCCCCCTGTGCTTTTTTTGGCATTGCAAAATCTGAACAGGTGGACGAGGGGTGGATAGCACAGTTTTAATTGCACAAGCAAGTGAAGAGTTTCACCTTTCTCTTGCTTCACCCTGCAAAGTGGGCTGCCCTGGGACATGGCCACTTTCCCCGCAAAGCCACTGGTACAACCCCCTCGTCCTCCTACCCCATGGTGGCTAAGTTGAACCCCATGGGACTGGGATCATCATGGGACACAGCCCTTTCTGTTTGCCCCAGACCAACCACTGTAACCTTTCTCTTCCTCCTGATGTCTTTCAGAGATTGCAGGGCCCTTGGGGCAGAGACCCTTCCTGCATGTACTTTGCAAAGCCCTACAGGCACAGGTTTTGCGGTAGGTAAAGAAATGAATAACATAGACCTACTTACGGGTCTATCATTGGGCAAAGGCTGAGCATAAAACAGGCGTGAGGTCTCCATAGGAGGAGTGAGCAATGAGGAAATGGACAACACAGCCCCAAAAGTCCATGAAATGCCCACTGTGTAGACCCCGACCTTGCAAATTGCACATACCAACACACACACACACCAAATTGTGGACCGTCTGTTGCCATCCGCTTGTAGCCTGCAGCAGAAGAGATTAACACAGTGGTTCTTAACCTTTTCCTCACCATGGACCCCCTTTAAATATCTTCTGTTGCCATGAACCGCCAAGGCTTAACTTGAGGTGGTCTCTGGCTGTATGTGTGGTACGTGCAAGAAAAGTCGTGTGCTATTTGGGCTGAGAGAGGGTCACTCGGGGGCCTTCTGACTGGAACAGAAATGTGAACCCTGGTCTCCCGAAAACCTAGCCAAACGCCCAAACTACCTCTGGATCCCTGACTCACTTTTCCTTCCTAGGTGTCTAGTTTCTGACTGCATAACCCTTTTGTGAATATCTGAAGTTACACAAGGAAGATTGCATTGGGTAGCAATTTGAAAGATCTATGTTCTCCTCCAAAGAGAAGCAATCAGATTCCAGCAAAGAACTACTATTGAACCCAACTGGAATCATTGATAAAGGAGACTCTTGCATTGGCAGACAGTTGGACTCAGTGGTTTCCTTCCAACTCTACGATTCTGTTTTTCTATCTTGGCCCCAAAAGTCTAGATACTGGTGGACAGGGCTGGCCCGACACAGTTTGACGATGCAATGCATTTGTACGGGTTCGGATATGAGCGTGAATGTGGCAAGGCGATTTTATAGGCGGGTATATTAGTGCAAATGTGGTAAGGCGTGAAAGACGGGACGGGGAGGGCGGGGCCGGAGTGGAGCGCACTGGCTGCTGATTGGCCAGAGCGAGAGAATAGGATGCTTGAAGAGGGAGTCGTGAGGAGTGACAGTTGCAGATGGTGAAGGTCTGGATCAGGAGGTGTGGAGGCGGATCTGGTGGCCAGGAGGGGTGGGGCCAAGGGGGTGGTCATAAGTGTGGCCCTGGGGCCCCATGTGGTCCCCCACGCCTAGTCGTGTGGCCCTTGGCCCCCCCGATCCTCCGGACTGCCCTCTCCTTGGACAAGGAAGGGGCTGAGTCGTCTCTCCGGGGGCAGAAACTCAACCACCACCATCATCATCATCATCTTCTTCTTCATAGAGCATGGAGCCCCTTGGCTGATCCCAGCTAGGGCAGACCCATTAAATCAACTGCTGGGCCAATGTGGTCTCACAGTTGGAGTGTTGGACGGGGACTATGGGAGGCCAGGGTTTGAATCCTCACATGGAGCTGAAAACCCACTGGTTGACCTTGAGCAGGCCCAGCTCTCCCCACCTCGGAGGAAGACCTGGTGGCAAAGCCCAAGGACTTGCCCAGGGTCACCTCGTGGGCATCCATGTCCAAGCGGAGATCTGAACCCGTCCCTCAGAGTCTCAGTCCAACATTCAAACCACTACATTGTGCTGGCTCTTGAGAACCACTTTTGCACTGCAAAAAGAAATTAGCGACGGGGAGAGGAAGAAATCTGGCAGCTTCTTTGAGGCCAACCCTTCCTTCTTTTCATAGCAAAATGGGCTAACGCCGTCTAACATGGACTAACACACCACGCCCAGATGCTCCTGCCACGTGCAATCTCAGTGCCCACAGAGACACTGTTACGTCAAAAGTCTAAAATATTGTCATGAGATATGTGTGTGTCACGCATGCACAGAGGTGTGGATAGCACTTGTGTGGTTAACCCCAGATGCTCTTTGCAACCTGGTGCCATCACACACCAGTCCCATCCAGATGTGAACCCTGGATTTTGTTGGAATGCAACAGGGGCATCAGGTACCAGAGAGTCCTCTTTCTACCACAACAGGCTTCAAAATATTTTAGATTTTGCAAGACTGTCTCTTCTCATTGCAATCTGCCCAAGCTTTAAGATTTGCAAGGGAGATCCTTCTTCCTGTTCCACCAGCTTCAAAGATCTTGAATGGCTTTAATTCTCGTGGTTTAAGACTGCTTTGATCTTAATTTAGTGTGTGCTTTTTTTTTAAAGATCTATATTTATTCATTTTAGCACAAAAATGAATCCAAATTGACATATTTAACTTGAACTAAAATTAAAACACAGTACTAAATCAGTGAGCTAAGAAGCAGGGAACAAACCTGGAAATATTTGATTAATCCCTCTCTATGCATTTTGTTTTTTTAATAGCACAACTGGATTCCTGCAGTACAGATAAACTTTGGGGATGTGAAGAGAGAGTGAGAAGTCTCGAACCTTTGGGAAAATATTTTTTTGGCTGGTGCTGCAAAGAAGCCCCTTTTGCAAGGATGAAGGCTGCACTCCTGAGCATCACACTTTCCTGTTTGTGTGCAATTTGTGCTGCCGACGACATCCCTGTGCAGGAAAATTTGGATGTAAACAAGGCAAGTGTAGGGAGGGATGTGGGAAAGGCAGGGTTATTTAGCTGGACACTAAGATATCAAAAATAATGACCATAGATGACTTGCTGTTGCTGTGTCCCTTCATGCCATTTCCAACCTATGGAGACCCTAAGGCATACCTGTGGCAGGAAAGCTTGCGTAAGGGGGTTTGCCTTTGCTGTCCCGAGGCTGAGAGAGTGTGACCCACCCGAGGTCTACCAGTGGGTTTCCATGGCTGAGCAGGAATTTGAACCCTGTTCTCCAGCATTGAAGTCCGATGCTCAAACCACTGCACCTCATGGGGTCTTTCATAAGGACTATTATCCCTGGAAACTTGAAGCAAATGAGGGGAAGCTTCTAAACTTTGTGAAAGCTCTCATTGCTACCCTATATGTGTAGCCTTCTTGGTTTGGGGGGCGGGGTTGTACGCCTTCACTCTCTTGAGAGATCATCCAGAGTTGGTACCCAAGAGTTTGGCCCTGTTGCCTCGAGCGGCTTTGGAAAGGGCTGCCTGCACTCTACTGAATTGTCTGAATGCATTTTTTTACTTTTTAATATTAGATCCTTTTTATTTTTCCTTTTTGTTCGTTCGTTCTTTCTTTCTTTCTTTCTTTCTTTCCAGCTTGCTGGGAAATGGTATCCCATCGCTACAGCAAAACACGAAGCCATGCCGAGGCCGACCTACGCGTGCACAATAGAGCCCCTGCAGGACGGAGACATTCTTCTCAAAGTCGAAATCCCCCGGTGAGTTTGTCGCTGGTGACAACGGTGCTCTAGATGTGTGTGCGTGTGCTTGCCTTCCGTTATCCCTGTGCAAAGAGGCACTTTCCACAGTTACACGCAGCATTGCAATGGAGTTCATTCATTCCACCATCACACAATACAATGAGCAGAACATTTATCTATCCATTTATTTATTTGGATTTATGTTCTGCCTTTCTCCCAAATGGGGTTAGCCGATTATATTAGGAGTTCAAAGAGCCAGTGCAGTACAGCGGTTTGAGCATCAGACTATGACCGTGGAGACCAGGATTCAATTCCCTGCTCAGCCATGGGAGCCCCCCGGGTGACCATGGGCAAGTCACGCTCTCTCAGCCTCAGAGGAAGGCAAAAGCAAAACCCCTTTGAGCAAATCCTTGCCAAGGAGACTCTACCACTGAGCCAGAGTTGACCTGAAGGCACCAACTGCAAAATCCCTTCCTTTCCAGATTTGCAAAATGCAAGGTGAAAAAGGTTCCTTTGAAAGCAGTGACTCCCGGCATCTTTAGCCTGGAAGGTAAATGTAGGGGTTTCCCCATCTGGGGGTCGGAGGAGGGAGGACGGGTGGTCAGCTGTGGAGGGGCCCCAGCACAGGAGGCCTGTCTGTGGGTCTGGGTGTAAGGGAAGCAAGTCTCCCTCAAACTCTCTTAGACTTATTTGGGGAAGTCCTGATGCCACCTTCCAGGTGCATGGAATGTATAGTTCTCCCCCTGTGCAAAAAAATTATCTGTTTGTAGGTAAAGGAGAACTCTCTTGCACCCTCCTGTTTGAAGAGGAGGCTGGTCAGAGATGTTGGGAATTGCAGGACCAGTTATGGGAGTCGGGCTGGTCAAGAGACCTTGGGTTTTATAACTTTGGTTTTCTCTCCGCAGACGGCCTGTCCACTATACACGTGGTGGACACGGATTACGACACCTACCTCATCAGCCATTACGTGAGCGGGGGCATCGTCTTCCTCAATCTGTACGGTAGGTGCCCAGGGGGGCGATCAGGACGCAACGGGTAGGGCAGCGAAGCGCCCAAAGTTCCTGAGGGCATCTCCTCTTTTTTGTCTTCTTCAGGCAGGCAGAAAGACGTCCAAGACAAAGTGAAGCAAAGGTTTATGACTTTTGTAGAAAAGCTGAATTTTAGCCCAGATCGCCTCTTCTATCGTCATGAGATGGGTAAGACGGGATGAGGATTTTGACTTCTCTGAAGGGAAGAAGCCCCCCCCTTGCTAACTGTACAAAATAGGAGCAGCAAAAGGAATATACGTTTTGTGGACAGCAACTCCCCAAAGCCCCCCTCTACTGATCAAAAAAGGTGTGGGTTTTTTCCACCAGGGTGTTTTTCAAGAGGTTTCTAAAGTCTTTAATGCAAAAACAGAGAAACAGGCAAAGAAATAGAAGTAAATGGGGATGGGATAGGTTTTGTTGCAAACAGCCTTGCACCAAGTCTCGACAAAATAAAAGAAGAAGGTGGAAGCGGGCAGGCAATTAGCTGGAAAAATGTCAGCAGCAACCGCTTGCTGCTGACATTCAGGGATCCTCAGCTGGATATATTTTCTCATAACATGGTGATAACCATCACAGTTTCTCTCAGCTTGCAAATGTCTTCCAGTCATGATTTTCAGAGCACAGGAGCATGGCCTTTTTAAAAGCTGGCAACCTTATCAGGTTCGGCTCCCAGGAGGAGATAATTTCATATCTTCTTCTCTTTCCCTTCACAGATCTGTGCACTGACCCGCCGGCTGGAAGTTAGGTAAAACGCACACAAGTCAAGAATGGGGTGTGGGCTGTTGATGTTGGTTTTCGGGGAGTCCATTGCAAAATCCCCAGCCGGTTTTGTGGGTTCAAGATCCCACTTGGAGAGAAATTCACAACTCAGTAGAGCAGCAGTTCTTTACAGCTGCAAAGGAGAGGGGAGCCCACACATTTTTGAAATGCAGCTTTCTAGCACCAGCTCCTGAAATGCAGATTTCAGGTCTGCAACTTTGAAAACGCTATTGAGAATCTCTGGCTTGGAAATTGCATATTTCTCCTGAAAGGAGTAAAATGGTGAGAGGGGAGGTAGGCAGATGAAACATCCTTGGAGCTGTATCTTTAAATTAATAGAGAAGGAAAGAAGATTAACAGATATAGTCATACCGAACAAAGATCCCCCCCCTTCCATTAGATTTCATTCCAGAACCCCTAAGAGCACCTAGTTAGTTACCATTGGGATGGAACATAAGAGGATATAGAAGGGTGCAAATCGTCTCTCTTGTGCCAAATTTCCAAAGGCCCTGTAAGGTGATGCAGGTCTTGCAGCTCTTTCCTGTGATCAACTTGTGCTGATGTGGGAAACCTAACCCCAACAGGGCACCGTAAAGACCTGAAAGATCTGTATCGCCTCACCTACCCGTTAAAATTTTAGGGCCAGGGACATGATTTGCACCTTTCTGGATCATGTTGCATTCTGTCCCACCCATTCCCCACAATGACGTAAATGTTTTATACCTGAGCACTTATTATCACTTTTTACTGCATCGAAGGAAGTGGGTTTACATCTAAGAAAGGTCAGGCTAAAATAAAAACCAGCTGGTCTTAACGGTGCTGCCCCATTTCTCCCTCCCTTCCTCCTTTTTGTGCCGTAAAAGATTCAACATTGATTAAAACAGAAGGGCTGCTCTCAGGATCTCTCTTTCTCCTTTTGCAGAAAAAAACCCTACAATGCCAGAAGCTCTCCAGAGAGTCAGTCTGTACACCTTCCAGCAGGGCCCAGAGGCAGCTGCGGGGCTTCGTTCCCCACTCTTTCCTACCCTCTGCCACAAGGATTTCCTTCCTGGGCTCTCTAAATCTGTTTTAAATAAATACAAAGACCCAAAACACACCCCTGGGCTGCCTTCTTGCATGTCTGGTGAAAGGACACTCCAAGATGCTACAGCAAAATTTACAAAGGATTTCTCTCTCTTTTCCTCTTTTTCTTTTTCTCTCAACATAATGCATGAGAAAAGCGGCTCCCCAAATTCCCAACCTTTGCATTTTGAGATGAACTGGGAAAGAGGAGGGTGAAAGAGAGAGGGGTCACACGCTACAAGCAACAAGCAGAATTGCCACTGTTTTACACTTTGGGGGTGGGGGACGTTGTGTACATGTGTGTGTTTGGAATGTGCAAACGCAGGGGCCAGAAATGTGGAACCCTGCTTGCCCTTGGGGCCAACACTAGTCAGGCTCTGCTCCTTGACCCTCCTCTCCCTTCTGCCCATCATCTCGGGGACACCTGGCTACCTCACACCCTCCATTTGTCCCAACTTGGCCAAGACAGTCCTGATTAATCTCCTGCCACTGCACATTCTCACTTGCTTTCAAAATGTTCTCTCTCCTCCTTCCAGTTCCCCATTTTGTCTTCCGCTTGCTTCAGTTTTCTGCAAACTGAGTTCAAAGGTGGAAAAACGAGTTTGCACTCAATTATTTCTGCAGGAACAGAGGGGAGGATGGGGTGGAATCTTGCTTTTCTCAGGAGGCTCAAGCAAAAGCTGCTCTCCAAGATCATCTGTTGTTTCACATTAATAACTAATTAATTAATAATTAAGAAGCAGTTGGATGAGTTTCTCCCATGCAGAATGGCTGCATTCAGTTCAAGGTGTTGTTGCGCAGCTACTGCGTAACTCTGCAAACATGAAAACACTCTCCTTGATGTCTCAACGAAGGGTTCCACACAAGGCCGGATCGAGGCGGTTAAGGCCCTGGAACAGTTCCAAAATTAGTGGCACTTTTGAGTCAGTGACGTGGAGGCTCTTCCCGAGGTAGTGGTGCAAAAGTTAAGCGAACGCACAGAGCAGCAGCAAACAAAATACAGAGCACAAGAGGAAACAGCAGGAAAGGGGCGCAAGCCCCTTTTTAGCTGGACAGCTTTGGGAAGAAACGAGGACTGATCCTGTGTGTTTTTCTCTATTACTCAAGGGACGCACAACACTGATGGTATCAAAAGACACCAGAGATTTGGGCAATGACCAGAGACAAGGCAAGCTGTGCCTTTTCCTTTAGCAACTGAGCCATTGATAATTTGACTCTATGGGATGCAGTGGACTGTGGTGGACAACATGTTCCAAAGTTCTCCAACTAACGCCCAGCACAAGTGAGCCATTTCCAAAAAGAATCTCTCTTCTCTCTCTCTCTCTCTCTGGGTCTCTTGGAAAACCAGCATATTTCACCCGGAGCAGAGTGGCTTGCATGGGCTTTGGGGCGGGATACTCAGCCGAAGATGGTAAAGCCAAGCAGCATTGAAGGGCCGAAGGGGCCCAAAATGTCCCCCAGGCATTGCAAAGCAGGGACAGGTTCATGGATGGTGAAGCCCAACAGCCACAAATCAGGTAAAATCTGACAAAATGGAAGGACTGTGGTGCGTGTGGTCATTATATTGGAGTATATTTCTACAAGCTGAGCTCAAACATCTGAATAAAGCGGAAAACTCTCTCTCTCTCTCTCTCTCTCAATTTCTCTTTTTTTGCACGGAAAATTGGAAGTCAGTCCGGGCGTCAGGGTGCACAGATCCTTTCTGTTTTCTTTCCACCATCTTCCAAAAGAATTTCCTTCTTGGCCTCTGTCACCTCACTTAAAAAAATAAACAAATCCCCAAAGAGCATCCCTGGGCTGCATTCTTGCGTCTGGGTTCGAAGAATTTTGCAAAATACTTGAGTGGAATTGGCTTCTGCGGCCGAGCAGGGAATTGAACTGTAGTCCAATGCTCAAACTGCTACATGATGCTGGCTCTCAATGTTGAATTAAGCGATCCTAAATACCCTACAGATCATCAGACACTGTCTGATCTTGGAAGCTAAGCAGGGTCAGCCCTGGTTAGTATTTGGGTGACAGACCACCAGAAAATACCAGGTGCTATAGACTCTGTTTCAGAAGAAGGAACTGACAGAACCACCTCTGAGGATTCTTTTCCTCAGTGAAATTCATGATCTTGTCATAAACTGACAGGTGACTACATCCTCCCGACAAGATTCTATTACATGGGCCAAACTTTCTTGATTTCCATTCCAGTTCGAAGCAACATAACTTTTCAAGAGCTGACATCACAAATCCAAATCCAGAGGCAATATCTTGGTGATGCACTCGAACGTCCGCATCCCCGAGCAACCTTAGATCGCTACTCAAAGGGCTCCTGACTTTGGATGAGTGAGCAGAAAATAGCTGGGGCATTTTGGTGCAACCGATCTCTTTCAGATAATGCCCCGGAGGACACTGCGTACAGCAGTTCTCAAAACGCACCCACCTGTGAAAAACAATTCTGAAAATAACCTTTATTCTCTGACCTCCTTGTATAAAAGGTTTCCCACACATGGGGTGGGCTGGCATGGGTCCTCTTTGGGGTGAGAGGCTCAGCAGAAGTTTACGAAGTCCAGCATCATCAAAGGGCTGAAAGCTCTTCACAAACCTTCCCCCAGCTGCTGTGAAGGAGGGACGGTTTTGAGCATGGAAGCCACACGGCTGTGGAGGATCGTGGTGGTCTATCTGTGGTTGTACGGGGATCAGTCCAGCGTTCTGGCTCAGCCAGAGATTGATGTCCAAAAGGTAACAACAGCAGGATCTTTAAATCCACAGGATTTAAGTGGAAAGTTGCAGAAAGATACTTCCTCCTCGGCTTCTTGTTCCTTGCACTGGTTCTTGCATTTTGAACCATGGAAGCAAATGGTGGCTGCAGCAAAATAGAATATTTCTCTCTTACGTAGCTGATCAGAGATGCCTGGAACCCACTATAATATTGGTGAATTTTTCTTTCTTTTAGCCCTCCAGTTTTGGAGAGTGAAGGTCAGTCGCCTTTGGGCTTCTGTGGACCCAGAACAAGCAGAGAAAAATCGAGTGGCGGTCCCAGCCTTCCTTTATTAAGCCCGTTCCCCCAAACTGGAGCTATTAAATGCTATGCAAAGTCAACTGGAAGTCTTTCTTGGGCAGATCTAATCCCACCAGATGACTTTTCTTTTTGACACGGGGGCCATGGGAGGTCTCCATTTGTGATGGTGCAAGGCAGACATTATAGCCTCCATCACAAAATATTCCAGGTCTGAATTTTGAACAGGCTTCCAAAAGTCTGCGAATTTTACTTCTATCTCTTTCTCACCATTTTTGGAGAGTGCTCCACATGGGTCTCCTCGCCTTCTCCAAGAAGCAGGCATTGGGTCGGGGACCCCTTTGCTTCTGGACTATTCCAAAATCTCAGCATGAATACAAAGCAACAAAGAAGGTTGTTTCACCGACTGTGTGCTGTACTGAATTTTATAGATAACAAATTGATCCCATGCTCCTTCCTTCTTGTTCTAGCTTGCTGGGAAATGGTACCCCATTGGTGTGGTGAAAGACCAGCCGCTGAAGAAGGCGGTCTATGCATACACTATAGAGCCCATCGGCCACGAAGACTTTGTCCTTGTAAAGAAGATCCCTCAGTAAGTTCTCATGAGCCGCTGTGCTCTTTATTTTATATTTCAATCAGTCCCTTGCACCAAACAAAGGACCGATAAGCATGCCTGAATTTTATTGAGATTTTTCCCCACTGTAAATATTCCTCAACTCATAACATTCAATTTGCTCTTATCCTTCTGCCTGTCCTCCCACCCCTCAATCTTAGTGTTTAGGGTTCTGTTCCAAATATTTTGCCCATTTTTGATGGGGTCAAATGGATATTTAAACAGAGCTTGAGGAAAGTTGCTAATTTTTTGTACAGTGTTTCCCAGCTGGAGGTATTCTGGACTCTAAAAATAAAGTAATGACTCCAAGCTGTTTTTAAAGGTCTTGGCTTGGATCTTGGTACATTCAATATTATTCTCTGAGAGGCTCCTCCTCCTTAACATCTCCATGATAGGAAGGTACAATGTGGCTTTCTCTATGCTAGGAAGAACAACCACATCTCTTAGAACTGTCCAGAACAGATGGTGAAGAATTTCAGTTCCAGTTCATTTGTGAAAAATTTGGCGCTGTTTGCAAATGTATTTTTGGGACAGAAAGGTTCCAGAAATGTGAAAATGGGAGAAAATGAACCTGGTGGATTTCCCCAATTCTACCTACAACAATTCCCATAAGCCCCAACCAGCATGGCAAGGGCCAAGGATGATGTGATGTGGTGTGGTGGGAGGAGGCAGCCTGCTGTCAAAAGCGATCATATTTCCCTTTCTTTCCCAGCAAGAGAAAGTGCAAAGAAGAAAGAAAAGTTTTGCATGCTTTCCAGAAATCTTTCCGGACATCAGGTGAGTGTGACATACACGGAACATGTAAATTCCCTTTAACCTGGAGACAGAGGATTTTGGGGAAAGTATCAGAAGTCCACACATGATGAAAATGGATGTGAAATTGCTCCTGGTGAAGGAACTCACCCCGATCTCTCTTCTTATAAACAGGCTTCTGAAAGACTCACGTGGCGCATTAAAAGGCGTTCAAGTTCCCTGTTGACTTATGGTGACTCTATGAATTTTTCACAGGGTTTTCTTAGGCAAGGAAAGGTGGTTTTGCCAGTCCCTTCCTCTGAAATAGAGCCTACAGCACCTGGTCTTCATTGGCGGTCTCCCATCCTAGAACTAACCATGGCTGACCCTGCTTAGCTTCCAAAATCATGTGGGATCTGGTGCACCTCAAAAGCAGCACTACACAGTATGAATAGCCCATCCCAGTCACTTTGTAAACTTGCTTTTAGCTTGCTGATGGAGGGAGAGCAAGGACGCAGCCATTTTGGGAAGGAGGTACAAAGTCCGGGAGCAGCTGCAGAGAAGGCCCTGCCTGCCATGTTCCCACCAACACAGCCTCAGGAGGTGGCAGGGCGGAGAGAAGGGCCTCTCCAGAAGCCCATATAGGGAGACCAGGGTCCTCCGAACCTCCCAAAGCCAAGGTGCCCATGGAAATGGAATGCAAATGTGCCTCATTTTCCCCCTCTTTCTTTGGGGGCCGGGATGCATAAGTTTGCATTTCAGCTGAGCATCACTGGCAGGTGTGTTCCTCTGGGAAAATCTCGGAAGGACGCATGGGAGTCGCAACACCCTTGACTCTTTTGGGGTCTTGCTTTCCTACAGATGGCAAGGACGTCATTTGGTTTCTGGAGACAGATTACGACAGCTACCACATCGCCCGGGTTGAGAGAGCATCCAACACAGCTCTGTTTCTGTACGGTACGTGCTCCAGAAAGGGGCGGGTCTGTTGCCATGTTGTCTGGGGATAATGGCCATTGTAGTCCAGTGATGGGCTATTGAAAGCTGCCAAGAGTGCCGGGGGAACTTCTAAACTGGGCTGGGTGTGTGGGAAAGTTTTGGGTTGGCTTTGCTCTTCCTGTAATGTAATGCTGCTTGATGTTTGAAATATGGGCTTTATTGTGTTGTAAGGGGATGATGGAGTCAAGTGAGAAACAGCATGCTGGGAACAAGGGAATGTTATTTTAATGATCCCTGATAAGGATTAATAGATGCAGCTGCAAGGTCAGCTGGCTGCGTGAGAGTCTGGAAAAAAGATTGTTTTAATTAGCTGTCAGACAGAATGCTAGTGCATGCTAATTTGCAACGTTACTGCTTGTCAGATACTGCAAACCCAATAGCTCTTTAGTCTTGGCAATTGCCAAAATGTGCTGCCATTTCTTTGCTGTTTTAAATAAAACTTTTGAAACCTGTTCTCTTAACTCAAAACCAGCCAGTATCTGAAAATAAGTGTCAGAAACTAGGGGACCACATTCGAGGTCTGCACCCAACTTCACCTCCTCCAGCAAAACTCTCACAACGTTTGCTCCCAAAGACCCTTTAGGGGATCTGCGTGAATTTTTTGCAGTTATTGGGGTGGCGAGGGGTATCCATTTTTAGGGCAGGTTGTTATCAATCTCATGGGCAAGTATGCATCTCCCCTTTCCACTAACCAGTCCTTGTTGTCATGAATTCTCCAGCACTCATAGGATGTCTCCTTTGCCTCTTAAGCCAGGACAAAAAGGGTATCTGGAAAGGTGAAAACGCAACTGAAAAAGCAAGCCTTGAAGTGGGGATTCAAGCCAAAACAGATCGTCTACAATCCTCAAACTGGTAAGAGTGGCCTGCCCTGGCTTCATGTGCTTCAGTGCCAATTGTGTGCCAAGGCACGGCACACTGATTACTCCACCGTTGCCCAATGGAGGCCCATATACGTTGCCATGTCATTGTAGCATACGGATGTTGCAAAACAATTCACTTCAATTTTGCACGTGCATAAAGTCATTTATGGAGACCCATGCAGAATGCCAGCTGTGATTTTTTTATGGTTGAATATATATTTAAAAAGTGGTCCACAACCCAAAATTCTCTGAATGCTGATGGATGTCTCTCTTTTTCCATCTGCAGGTCAGTGCCGAAGACCACGTGCAGTGTAGGTAAAGCCCAAGAAACTAGGAAGTTGTGCGTTGAGCTGGCAGAGCAAGAAGTCCAGATTCTGCCTTCTGTTTTGCAAAAATTGGGGATAAAAATTAGAGAGATGGGGCAGGACAGAGAAGGCTGGGTTGCATTATACACCCTGCAGACCTGAGTTGTGTGGAAGCACCAATTTAAAAAGTCTTTGCAATCAAGACGCAAAGTGTTGGCTTCTGTATCCTGTGTGTGTGTGTGTGTGTGTGTGTGTGTGTGTGTGTGTGTTTGTGCCTTCGATCTGCACTGCTGCATCTTTAATAAGGATTCTTAGCATTTGCACAACCCGTTCAGGGGCTACTCTGAATACACTAGCCTTGTTGTTCTCACAACAGTCTTGCAAGGGAGGCCAACACTGCTAACATCTTCCGTTTGGGATATTCTCCCTAATGCTTAAGTAACGCATGGCAGGGAGGTCAGAGTTCTTTCATGTACTAATTAGTCATTAGTTAGGTTGTGTTTATGGTAATAGATTAGTCTTTTAGTAACATGTTATAGTTTTAGCTCAGTTTAGGTTTAGCTATACATGCACATTGTACATATGAGCCAGCGTTGTACAGTGGTTAGAGCACTGGGCTACTATCGATTCCTTTTCAGCCATGGAAGCCCTTTGGGTGACTTTTGGCAAGTCACACTCTCTCAGCCCCAGAAGACCCTATGACAAGGTTGCCTTAGTGTCTCCATAAGCCAGAAATGACTTGGAGGCACACAACAACAATGCAATATATTGCTTATCTATACCTCTTTTCTTTTTCTCTTTTCCATTTTTCCCCCCTGAATGTAGATTATCCTTTCATAAATCAGTTTCTCTGTATTAACGTTAATAAAATATGATGCAAAAGAAAAAAGACCACCATATTCACGGATCCTGGAAGAGGGGAGCAGGAGGGGACAGGACTCAAACCCCACAAGTAGACTTTGGGGGATTAAGTCCGTTCCCCGAAATGCTCCCCAAGGTTCAGATATAGATGAGGAATTATTAATCCGGAGGGTGCCAAATGATCATTATTCTGCCATTGCTTTCATGGCACTCAGATGGTTTCCAGGATCTGCTGGATGAGGAGGGGAAGGTGTGTGTGTTTTCATACTTTTGTATAAACGTACCTGCAAATAATTAAAATTAATAACTTGCCTGCCAATGTTGAGCTCCCTCTGCCTTCGAAACCATTTTGGGGGCCCCGACCGTATCATTGCAACGTCTTTCTTCCCTGTTTTGTTTGTGTTTTCCAGCCAACTCAATCCTCTCTTAGCACGCCATCTGCACTCGCTCAAGGAAAGCAAAACCATTCCAAAACAGCCACCCAAAGACACGAGGGTCAAGGGAAAGCTTTTTAGGTGCTATCACACGTTCATCTTACCTTATTATATGTTACCTTGGTGGCCCGGAGTCTGTGATCCTCTCCCGATTAAAAAGACTAAACAGTATCTCTGTGATGTCCTTTTGTATGCACCCCCCCCCAATTATTTGTTTCTTAGCTTTAACACAAACTGGCTCACAATCAAAGAAATACATGTTTAGAAAAAGAAAAAAGGAAATGCAGACAGAAAGAAAACAGTAAAAAAAAAACCCTTAAAACTAAAACACATTTCCTTGGACACTAATGCTAAACATTAACTTACCAAAGCACAAAATGGCTCTTATTCATCCCCAGCCAACCTATAATAAAAAAAAAGAAAAAAGAAAAAAACATTCTCTCATTGCAGATGCAACTAATTAATCCTAGTAGAACTACTAGCAAACACTATGGTTGTGTACCTCCAAGTTGTCTCTGACTTGCAGAGATCCCATGTGTTGAAGATGTAAGGACAGAGGGGTAATCCACAATTTGAAAATGCAGGCCTTTCCCAGGACAGTTTTTAGCAATGCTCCCATGGAGATTCCGAAAAATGCAATCAGCTTGTCGATCTAAAACAATTTCTAAGTGTCCTCACTTCCACCACGAGCAGCTCTTTTGCAAAGCTAGTGGCTTTTGCGCGCTCATGACCAAAGCATGACTTGGGACTTCCACAGGGATAACTCATAACAACACATCCTTGTTGAGAAATCCATTTCCACTTCCAACTAATGTGGGCTTCGTTGATTATCGGGACTGGGGGCTCTGGAGGAGGGGGTGACAGGTAACGTGGTAGCCCCTGCTCACCAAAATCACTTGCCCAGGGTCTCCCGGTGGGTGTCCATGGATGAACAGGGATTTGAACCCAACTCTCCAGACCTGAAGTCCAATGCTAAGACCACTACATCACACTGGGTACTAAATATCTACACGAAATACCGTGTGGCCCAACCCATGTGTCACTCCGGATGAAGAAACACGTGCCTGCAACCTTGGTGTGGAAACCTGGCCCTCGTCCGGTTGTGGGGAAAGAGGAGATTCCAGGGTCACGCAAACCAGCTGGATTCCAATCTGCATTCTCAACATGATGTGACACTTACATTTTTTAAAAATAGCTTTCTTTCCTCTTCCAAGCCACGATGCCTCACTTCTCCCCTCCCAGAGGGAACACGCCCTGCCCTTCAGAGAAACGAGGCGCCTCTCCTTAGTTTTACCCCGTTGTGAAATGGGCTAAATCCCCGTCAACTTTCTGGCCAAACAGCCAGGGCCAGACGCCGTTGCGGCGGAGGGTTGTGGCTTTGCTGTGTGCCAGCATTCCCTTAATGACAACGTTAATTTGTAGGTTTGCTGTCCAAGCCTTCATCTTCTCCCACACCCGTTCCCCCGAAGGCTGCTGTGCTATTTAAGCCACCAAATCCATCTCCTGCCCAAGGAGACGACTCCAGGAGGAGCAGCAAGAAGGTAAGCAGGAACAGTTTTCTAGCGTTTACAAGTTTTCCCTTGCAGGATTTACTGTTCAGAGGAGGTTAGCCTTTGCCATCCTCTGAGGCCGAGAGAGTGTGGCTTGCCCAAGGTGGGTCTCCCAAAGAGTCACAGTCCTGTGCTCGAACCGCTGGGCTGCTCTGGCCCACTTGGATCAGTTCTAGACCCTCTAAATGGATTGCTGGTTGGCCAACGCTTACGTAAAACCCATTGAGTCCATGGGCATGCCCTGGCCGGGGAGTATGGATTTGGGACTGAAAATTACGGTTGCAAATTGGATGCAGAAAAGAATCCCCTTCTGAACGTAATCCAGCTTTTCTCAGCCGGCTTTGAGGGGGCAGAAGGATGGCGACAGGCAACAACCTGGAAAGGAATTTCTCTTCCTGGAACGTCTTGTCCCTGGAACGGGCACCCGGTAGCTCGGTCTCTCTTTTGGCCCACTATGTTCCTGCATTATCTCTCTCTCTCTGTGGGAGGGCTGAGGTTTTTTCCCCATTTTCCCCTCCATTATTTGGATTTGCATGGAAGACTCTGCTATAAAGCCAGCAGGAAGCACTGAACAGAGAGGGAGCTTTAGGGAGCCAGGGTGGTGGTGTGGTTTGAATGTCAAACTAGGGACCCCAGGAGACCTGGGTTCGAATTCCTACTCGGCCACGGAAACCCACAAGGTGACTTGAGACAAGCCTCAGAGGAAGGCAAACCTCTTCTGAAGTCCGCTTGCCAGTGCAGCATAGCGGTTTGAGTGCTAGACTAGGGCTCTGGGAGACCAGAGTTCGAATTCTCACTTGGCCACAGAGATCCACTGGGTGCCCTTGGGCAAGTCACTTTCTCTCGTCCAAAGAGGAAAGCAAGGATAGCAATCTTCCACTGAATAAATCTCTCCAAGAAAATCGTAGGAGAGGGTTGACTTAGGGTTGCCTTAAATCATTAACTCAAAAAGCACGGCACCAGAAGAAGGACTTTGCAAAGTAAACACTTTTCTTCATTCTTTTGGGTCCCCAGTTGCTGGTGAGAAAGAGAAGAGACCCATCATCCACGATGGAAGCTGCAGTGGTGCTGGTCCTGGGCCTGATCCTTCCCGGGGCGCCCCATCTGGCCACCGGGATCCCCGTGCAGCCGGGCTTTGAGTACAAAAAGGTAAGCAATTCCCAGAAATTGGCCGGGTTGGGGGGCTCTTCTCCCTAAAAAGAGCAGAGCTGCACATAGAAAGGGTGGCGAATAGACAGAGAGGTAAATTTTCAGCTGATTAGTTTTGATAAATAACTGATTTTGATTAATAATTCATTTTGTCCCCACTGTGAAGGAAAACGGATATTCCTTCAGAGCGTTCTCCAAGCATGCTGAGAGTCACGCTCTCTCAGCCTCAGAGGACGACAATGGTAAACCTCCTCTGAACAAATTTTGCCAAGAAAGCCCCCCATGATTGGGTCGCCTAAGGGTAACAACTTGAAGGCTCGCAGCCACAAACTCTATCCAGGATTAACAATGGGATTTAGGCAATTGCTGATAGAAGCAACACAAAATAAATGTCAATTGCAAAATGAGAAGCCGGCTAAATTTCTAATTGTTTCTGTCACTACCATCTTCTTTTCATTTATCTGGTTCCATAACATTAATTAGTTGCTTCTCATCCATTTTTATGTTGGAAATTTATTTCATGTTAATATGGTTGGTGTTCATTGTAATATTCTCAATGTTTTCTCATCTTATAATTACCTTTTTTTCACATTACTTTTGTCAGATCTATACACAATACATTGATTTTTCACTCTTGTTATCCTACTCCTTACATCCCCTTCCTTGACTTAGTTTTACAGTTGTTTGCTTTCTTGGATTAATGTTGAATTTTTTTATCAGTCAAGAGCCAGACGCACATGCAAAGAAGTAGACATGACAGTACATACATACCAAATTATTTTCCAGCTTGGATCCCTACCAGTCCAGCTGGTTGGGGGATGCTGGGAGGTGTAGTTCCCCCAAAGCCACCTCTCCAAGCTCTTGCATATACAGAGCTCCTGCTTTTCCTCCCTTCCCGTATCGTCACAACAGCCCTGTGAAGCAGGCCAGGCCATGAAAGAGAGAGAGAGTGTGACCCAAGGTGACCCCCAAATTTGCGAAATAAGTTATGATGCAAGTCCTGAGCCAGAAAGCACCCCACCCTCCGGGACATAAAAAGCTGGATGCCGCCACTCTGCATAGATATGTATTGTGCAATTCATTTCTCTGGCGTGATATGACTTATTTTGTGTTTTTAACCCCGTGGCAAAACTCGTTCTGCCAGTCGTGGGGAAAGACAAGGAGCCGTTTTGGGGTTTTGAAAGGGCTTCCTCTTGCACTGGGAGCAAAGAGTCCCCCTGCAGGAGAGGCTTTCTCTGACGGAAGGAAGAAATGGGGGGATCAGTAGAAAAAGGGTGTGTTATAGTCATTAACTGTCTGATTAACCCCAGTGTATGTTGCATTCCTTTTACTAGGAAATTCCCCACTGCAGGCAGGAATTAAGGAGCTCCACTGCTAAACAGTTGTTCACTTTTAGGTGGAATCTCCTTCCCTGAAGTTTGGCTCCATTGCTCCAAGCTTGCCCCACCTTCCATAGGACATCCTTTCAAATATTTAAATGTGGCATGTCTTGAGCCTCTCTTTTCCAGGCTCAGCATACCTGGAGAACATACCAGGTACCCTGTTGTAATTCTCAGTTCCTCTCTTAGCGTAGCTTGGGAGCTTTAGTTTGGGGAAATTCACCAGAGTTCTCTAGCAGAGAACCAACATGGTTTTGTCATTTGAGTGTTGGCCTGCAGGGTTCAGTTCCCCACTCAACCCATTGGATGACCCTGGCTGCATCACAGACTCTCAGCCCCCACAACCCCCATGATAAGTTTGCCTTTGAGTCACCATCTTGAAGGCATGTAACAACAATTCTAGCAGAGAAATCAAAGGCCATTTCTGCACTAGCCTGTTATAGCACTATGATTCCACTTTCAACCTCCTATGGAATCCTGGGGTTTGCAGTTTCGGGAGGGGCCGGCCGGTCCCTCCCGAAACTGCAAACCCCAGGATTCCATAAGGATGTCGAAAGTGGAATCACAGCGCTGTAACAGCCTCGTGCGGAAATGGCCAAAGTCTCACCAAACTGTCCGTTCCAGAACTCCATAGGAAAGGGGCCATGTGAGATCACCCTGTTCTAACAATGCAATGCAGACCCCCCCCCAAGGTGGGTGCATGGAACCAGATTGCCTTGTGCCTCCTTGGAGGAGTAACCGGGGCCCCTTCTTCCCAGATGGAGGGGCTTTGGCACCGCGTTGCCATGGTGGTGAAAGGAGAGGACCAGTCCATTGTGGGACCCGAAATCCAGATTTCCCCCATGAGAAAAGGAGACCTCTCTGTCGGAAGGAACTTCATTGTGTGAGTATTGGCCAGGGCTGAAACTGGGGGGGCCTTGAGGCAGGAACGCAGACTCATGAGCCACCCCCAGAACGAGGCTCACACACACCCTGGCCAACTCCCAAGTCGCCAAAAGGGCCCCAACAGACTCTCTTGCTGGTTGTGGCTTAGTCTGCCTACGATTTTGAATTCTCAAAAAATTGGGTTGAGAAAGAGGAAGCAGGTTCCTCACACCTTATTTTGAGAGAAGGTTGTCTAACTCAGATCAAAACTTCTGCGTCCCCATTTCTCCCTTCCAGGAGACTAGCCTGCCGGTTCATTGACTTCCGATACAGAAATGCTGGCCGGCCCGGTGTATTCAATGTTTTCCGTGAGTGCTACCCACTGTGGTCTCCCTCATTAAGTTTATCTGGAGATAATTGCTTTCTGTTTAAGTGTTTCTCTTTAGCTTTCAGGGTTGGGGGGTCAAGAATAAAATGCAGGGGATTATAGATGGAGATGCAGAGATAAAGAACGTACTTGCAGAAATTCCACTGGAGGTCAAAAGGGGTAGCTGGGCAGCTGCAAATCGATTGCCCGGTGCTTTTAGGAAATCTTTGCTGACGTCTTCCAAATGCTGCTGCCCCCCCACCCATCTCTAGGGCTTCTGGAAATGCTGCCCTGCAATGGTTTTGGGGGAAACAATCTTGGTTGAGCAAATTTGCTGAAAATGCACCAAAGAATAGAGTAGGAAAAGATTCCCAAGGACCAGGGGATTCGTCCACCCATGCCTTCCCCTATTGGGCGTCCTGGCATCATCTCGAGGTGCTTCTGGCCTTCTCTAGATCCTTTCCTTGGAAATGTTATTATACCAAGTGGAATACAGGTAAATCACTCGTGTTTTGTGTGGCTGCAGATGCAAATGGGGACCTGAGCACGATCCACGTCGTGGACACAGATTACAGCAGCTACCTGGTCCTTCACACTGAGACTGCTGGCAACTCTGGCTTGTTTCTCTTTGGTAAGCAGACATGGGAAGAATACTCAAAAATATTCCAAAAAATGATCAAAATGCGGGTTTCTTAAGTGCCAGGAAACTCTGAAGAGGAGAATCCTAGAGAAGTGAGAATCTTTTCAATACAGGACTTACTTTGCATAAAAAATGCATGTGACATTTTTGGCACAGAATATGTTTGTATACCAAAAATAATGTTTCAGTATTTTCTGCACAGAAAGTAACATTTCTACACAAAAGGCCTTTCTGTGCAGAAAACTTACTTTCCCTGCAGAGAACTTGTTTTACAGGCAGAAAATCCCATGCACGCATTTTTATTTATTTTTTTTGGACAGAATAAGTTCCTAATTGTGAACAGTCCTCTAACCCTGTGCAGTGTTCAATGACCAGGAGAAAAATGGTGAAAATATTCTTCTTATGTGTGAGAATAAAACTTATGAAGATTTACGCCCCTCCTGATATGCAATTTGGAAATGCGAGAGAGAGGGGGTGGGTGTGCCAGAAGAATCGTGTATAGCTCTGGGGTCTAGCATTCAATATTCAGTCCTTGGCATCTCAGGTCCAAATGCTTCTGCCTTGGATGATTGTCCGAGTCGAGCTTTTGTATCTGAGCTGCAAACCAACCGCTTTACTGACCCCTTTGTGCCTCTCCGAAGCTCGGGGAACAGACGTGTCAGACAGCCTGAAGAAAAAGTTTGAGGATCACGTCCAAACACTGGGATTCTCCAAAACGGATATCAAGTACCCGGGCCGAGATGGTAAGAGAAGACTCCCTTTTGCATTTATGGCTCTTTGGGTTCCTTCTTCTTCCTTCCTCTTTGCATTTCTCACTCAGATCTTCCTGTGAAACCAAACATGTCACTGCTCTCTCCAAATCAGTTTCTCAAATGATTCAGAAAGGTACCCCGTGTCTTATCCCTCATGGCACACTCGTTTTCCTAAATGCATGGGATTATATTATCTGGAAGAGCAGATAATATAATACCTTTCAGTCCCGCAGACTCCTACTTATTATCGTATGTGGTGCAGACGCCCTCCTTTTCCTGGGATAATCTCTCTCTCACACACAATTTCTGCCTGTTTTCCCTCTACAGAGCAATGCCCGCTTTCTCAGCCACTCCCGAAGGAGAAGAAGAATCCAAGATGAGGTGCCGAATTCTTTTATATCTGGAAGCAGATGGCCAGAACAGATTTTTTTAAAAAAATGCATAGTTTTACAGTCAGCAGACCAGAACAAAATCAAACCATGACATATATCTTGCAAAACCATAGATAGCGGGTAATGTGAAAGTTGTTAGCACAGCCCTCCTCAGAGTATTGCAGGAGCACCAAAACCTTTCTCTTTGCATTTCCATCATAACGGATATTTTGCCTCCATTAAGAGACACGGCCCAATTTCTCTCCAGCAACAAAAATTTAGACAATTATGCAGATCAGTCAAATAGGGCAGAAAGCAGAAGAGTAGCCAGGAGTTCTGTCAGCTGGAAGCACAGCCTGACTTCTGCTACAAGCCAAAATGGCCACTGCAAAAAGAAAAGACAGAAGATACTGCCTGTATCTCAAGAAGAATATTACAGGAAGCTGGTGGGGAGGCTAGCTGGGGAGCCCAGTGTGGAAAAGTTACATTTTTGAACTACAAACCCTACAATCCCCAAGCTATCATGCTAAGGATTCCAGGAATTGTGGTCCAAAAAGGTAATTTTTTTTCCAACAAGAAACTCAACATTAGGAAGACAGAAAGGGCTGTTGAGCAGAACCAACTGCCTTGGAAAATGGAGGTCTCTCCTTCTTCAAACAAAGGTTAGGTGTCCCACCTGTCAGGAATGGTTTTAGCCATGGATTTCCTGCGCTGGCAAGAGGTCAGGCTCAATGACCCCTTGGGGTCCCTTCCAATTAAGTGATTCCACCATCCTTGCCAGCACTGCAGGACTCCATCCCTCAGTACGGCTGCCTGGCTTTTAAGGAGGGATTTTGGGGGTGAGATCTGGAGACAGATCTTGCAGCTTTGTGTCCTGTGCAGGATCGAGACCTTTATTTCTTGGAAATAGCCCAATAAACTTCACAAAGGCACACAGGTCCACAGCAAACGGTCTTGCAAGAAAGCCCAAGAGGTGCAAAATTACTGTTGGAGTAACAAAAGCCCTCTCCATCCGTTGTCAGTGGTACTTTTACTTCCGGGCTGCACAGGCTCAACTTGTAACACACACACAGGGATCTACTAAAATAAAATAAGGGATAAGTGGAAAAGCAACTTATTTTTTCCTTTTAATTAGAAATGCTAAGAACTTCGGCGGGAAACAACAGTTCACATTTGATATGGTTCCATATCCAAGGGGGGAAACGTCTGCTTTCTGCTTGGTGATGTGACCAAGTCCGAAGCCCATGTTTGGTGGATTGACTCCATCTTGTCTCGTGCCTTACGATCTGAGCGCAGCCAAGAGGTCAGAAGTCAGGATCCAAGCTGGCTTGTGTTTCTGCTGACGGAACTCCCAGCTACTCCATAACATCCCCATATTTGTTCTTTTTCATGCTGGCTTCTGCCTTCTCTTTGGGATTTGAACTCGCCACTTTCTCTGCGATAGGAAAAAAAGAATAAAGACTAATAGTCTCTTTATTGCTATCTCATCCAGGGCCTCCAGCCAAATCTCCTTCTAGACTATTGCAATCCTAAGGGTTGCAACAAAAACAGCAAAATTTTTAGCAACTGTTATTAAAATAAGAGGTAGATTTCCAACCATCTGTATGGCAATTAGATAATTAGAGAGACGGAGCCAGCATGGCATAGTGGTTTGGGGACTATGACTCTGGAGACCAGAGTCTGAACACCTGCTGGGTGACCCTGGACAAGTCACACTGTCTCAGCCCAGAAGAAGGCAAAGGCAAACCCCCTCTGAACAAATCTTGCCAGGAGAACCCTGTGATAGTCTCGTCTTAGGGTTGTCATAAGTGAGAAACAATGTGAAGGCCAAGAACGTTAAAAAAAAAAAGGCAAACCAATCCATTGCTAAGAAATTCTGACCATCTCGCTAGAGCCATCAGCAAGCCTCCAGTTCTAGCTTTTGATCAACCATCAAATCTACAGAGATGGCTAATTAAAGTTGTCCTGAAAAATACGGCCAGCAATCCAGGATTGCACCCACGTGATTCAAAGCAGTGCATCACCTCTAAGGACCAGACCGTCCCTTTTAGGAGCACAGCAACTGGCAAGATCTTAAGCAATACATCGGCTGCCGTTCTTGCAATTCTGGAATACCTGCACTTGCATATACGTACATGCTGGGATATTTTGGAGATGCGACACAAGATATCTCATTATGTATGTACATGGCATTACCACCAACGCAAAATTACCTTACATATATAGCCTGCAGCTAATTTTATACAATTTTTAAAATAATTTTGTGCATGAAACAAAAGTTTGTTCACACTGAACCATCAGAAAGCAAAGGTGTCACTGTCTCAGCCCAGCCATTGAACAATTTCAGATTTTTGGATAAGCGATGCTCCACCCGTATTAAAATCAACTCAGTAACCTTACAGGAATGTTAAAGCTATTCAGTTATACTGTTTATTTCTGTTTTAGTTCCAGAGATATATTGTGGAAATAAAACTGTTTTGGTACGAGTACTAGCATGCTTTTATGTTGCTTCCATCTGCTGGTATGTGCTGTTTTTTCTAATGATCACAACGTCCACTGGCTTGAAGCAAATAAAATTCGATTTGATGTGGCTTGAATAAAGAAGCTGAAATGGCGCACACACAAAGATGGGAGTGTCTTCAAGAGGGGACCTTGGGAACTGGGAGTTCACAGGCTAGAGTTGTCCCGGAGGAGAGAATTCCAAGTCTCTCTCACCAAACTACGAATCCCAGGATACCACAGTGGTCTATAAAAAAGGAGATGGAGTTGTTGCTGTGTGCCTTCAATTCCAACTTGTGGGGACCCTAAGGCGACCCTATCGTGGAGTTTTCTGGGGCTGAGAGTGTGTGATGCACCCAAGGTCACTCAGTGGGTTTCCTTGGCCAAGTGGGGAATTGAATCCATGTCTCCAGGGTTATAGTCCAACGCCCAAACCACTAGGATAAGCTTTCTGGATCTCAGATAAGAGATGTCTCTTATCAGAAGGGATACCTGGCAACCTCATGGCCATACAGCACTTCGTTCACACCCTCCCCAGTGCTCTGCTCACCTTTGGACACGTTTTGGGGTGCCTGCTGTTCCGTCTCCAGAAAGATCCATAAGTCAGAACATTTTTGGGTCTCCCGTTTGGTCACAGCATAGCTGGCGACTGAACCTATCACTGAAAGCAGAGCATTGGCAATCAGGGAAAGATTTGCACAAGATTTTAAACCAAGCTGACTTGGAAATAAAAACCCACGGAACACAAACATGGCACATTCCAGAGCAAAGGGCAGGAGGGTGAGATTCTTTGGATTACCACTCCCAGAATCCTCCCTTCCATTGTGGATTTGAGGAGCTGTAGTTCAAAAAAGTAACCTTCCCAAGTTCCAGCTGATTCCCAAGTTATCACACAAAGGAACTGCCATCTTTGCTTGCAGGAGGGGAGAACTCTGCAGTCAAGTGCTAAATTTGGACATCAGAAGCTAGATTGTATAATATTAACAATTCATCTGATTTCCAAGTTTTTTATTTATGTTTACATCAGAATCCTGCGGCTGCCAATTTCACAATCCAAGAAAAAACGTAATTTTTTGGACTACGGATTTCAGGATCCTTCCTGCCAGCTTGCTACAATCTCTTGCGTCAAAACTGGGGTTTGGCCCAGATACGACAAAGGTGCACAGGACAGGAATTTTTCAAGTATGAATCCCTTGCAATACCAACCAAAGGAGACCAGGATGTTCCACTGGAGTGGGTAAGGCATCTTCCGGTTGAGTTTCTGAAGAACAAAGGCTGCCCCAGAGCCTGTTCGGATGACAGAGAGCCAGATTAGCACAACATCGCAACTCCCTTTGCAGACACACACACACATCTAGCCTAGGACAAGCTAGAAATAGTTGGTTGTAGCCAAGGGGGTAAGTTTCCAACAGAGAACAGGACTTGGAGAATCTACCGAGAACACCACAAGATGCTCAGAGATCTTGAGATGTATGCAACTTGTGATAAAGGTGGAAAGATAAGTCCAGGATTCCTCCTGCAGCTCTGAGGCCCCATTGCTCAGAAAAAGCAGGTATATTTTGGGATCGGGAGATGAAAAGACAGCCTTGAAACTTCCTGGGCCTGGGAAAGGTCCGTGGCACGCAGCCGCAGGGAAAAACGCTTGCAGGCCAGAGGTGCCAGTGGCAAGCACCGGCCCTGGTGTGGCCACGCTTTCAGCAAACAGAGTTGCCAACCCGGAAGGAGCTTTTAACAAGTTTGTCTTCTACCTAAATAAACAATGAAGCGTACAGATTGCGGTTAGCCTAGCTACCTGTTTCCGTGTAAAATTAACATGTTGCCCATGCCCATAAACTACGCACTGCTTGCGTTTCTGTCTTTGTAAACAGCCCAATCCCCAAAATATGGGTTGTTGGGTTTTTTTACATCTTCCTCGGTATCTGTAAAATGAAAAGCTTCCCAACTCTCAAATAGAGAATGTCCCTTACAACGAGGGGCACCCGCCAGCCTTACAAAGGGACAAGCTTTTTGGCTCTCAAATCGCCACGAGGAGTGGCAACCACGAAGCCCTGTGAAGAGCGGCTCAGGGAGTCGGGGGTGTTTAGCCCGGAGAATTCTGCAAGGGGCACCCCTTATAAGAAGGGGCACCTGGCAACTCTCAGCCACCCCCACCCCAATGTTACAGCCAAGCACAGCCTCCCCTCTGAAACCCAAAGAACCCTACGGCCAGTCCAAATTGGTTTCGGGCAGCTTTCCTGCACTCCGTGACCGAACTGCCCCACCTGGTGCAGGGGCCCATCCCCAATTTCCACCCCCCAGGGGGCTCACCTGTGATGAAAGTGCCCACGCCCTTCATGAAGGCGTAGGACTGGCAGGCGGTGTACTCCTGCAGCCCCTGAAAGCAAGAGCAAGGGGGTCATTCTTCCCATTAGAAACCGACGGATTAAGGACCGCAGCGCCAGCCTTCGGGTGAAGGGGCTGACATACACCGGATTTCGCTGCGCTCTCCCGCCCAACCCCTCCGGCATCCCGGCAGGCAGGCAGACCGACCGACCGACCGACCGACCGACCGCCCCTTGAAGCAGAGGCGCCGCTTCCCTCCTCCGGCCCCCGAAGATGCGCTGCCGCGGGTCTGGGGGTTCTATCCAGTAACTGCAGCCGACGCACTCTTTCGTGCTTCCTTCCTTTAAGCCTCGCGGGGAGGAGGGGAGGTCACAGCTCACCCCTCTCTAAAATTTCTGCCCAAAGCCCCCCCAGCCCTCGCCAGCCCGGGCTGCGTTCAGGCGGACGATGGGATCCACAGTCCAGAAACAGCAGGAGGGGTTCCAGTTGCACCGCCTCTGCAGCGCAAAACGTTGGTTTGGAGTAGGGCTTGGGAAAGTTGTGTTTGAGGACGAGAACTCCCAGGACCCTGCTAGCCTGGGGATGCCGGGCCCTGTAGTCCGAAACTCTGATTACAACGAGGTAACTTTGTTCTCAAATTCATTTCTTTAAAAACACAGCAATCCCTCCTTCCTTGCCAAAGTCGTGCACCGCCCCCCCAATGTTTTGCGCCCGGCTTCTGGGGGCTTCAGTGCTGGGGAGGGCGGGGGAGGGGGGTCCGGGGCCCCGATCCGCGAGGGGAGACCCACCGGGTGCCTGGCGGCCACCGCGTCGTCCACGCGCGAGAGCCCCACGTTCACCATCGGCTTATTTCTTAAGACTCCGATTCCCAGAGTCCTCCCGCCACCACGGCCCCTGGGAGTTGCAGTTCGAGAGCGTCACCGTCCCAAATCTGCACGACCTTTTATAACTGCAACCTCCATCAGTCGCTTTGCAGGGAGAAAGAGGAGTGCGCCCTGGGACTTGTAGTCCTATTTTTGGAACCACAACTCCCAGAGCTCCTCACGGGCTGGAGGTGATGGCTATCCCGGGATTTGTAGTCCAAAACTGTTCTTTAAAAAAGGTTCAAATGACTACAACTCCCAGATGCCGGACCGGTGTGCCCTGGGGGTTGTAGTCCAATAGAAACAGATGGCCTCACTCTTATGAGTTTTTTTGAACGCCGGGAGCTTACAACTCCCAGAATCCTTCACTGGCGGGGAGGTGTGTCCTGGGAGCTGTAGTCCAAAAGGCAACTTTCCCATTCTTGGTAAATCGGTCCGGTGGTTATTGTTTGGATGCTTTCCTTCCACCCATTGCAATAACGTTCTGCAAAGGCAGGAGGAGAACACGGGAAAGAAGCGTGCAGGCGCTCACACGAGACGTCCGGGCATTCACGTGTTAATTTTGACGGCGCGCATCTCCCTTCCTCGCCGGGAGACCCCCCTCGCCGACCCCATGGCGCCCCCGGGGCCCCTCCGCCTGGTGGAGCGCGAGGGCGGGGGGCGATGCCTCCTCTTCCTCTCCGGCGAACGAGACCCCCGGCTCCAGTGAGTGCCCGGCGGGGGGGTCCCGGGGGTCCCGAGCCCCTGGCCCCCAGCCCCTTTTCCTTGCAATCAGCCCCCAGCCCCCCCTTGTTGCGAGCCGGTGCTGCCCCTCCCGTGTGCTTCTGCGCGCCCTCCTGCCCCGGAGGGGCCCGGGAAGCCCCTGGCGGGGGGGAGCCCTGAAGGTTTTTCTCCAGGGCAGGCGGCGAGCTGGCGCTTATTTCCTGCTGAAAGCTAAAGGAACCAAAACAGGTTCCCAGCAGGAAACAAAGAAACCACCGGTGATTATTTAAAACAGTGTTTCCAGGGCTGCGAAGTTTAAAAACCTCCCTGGCTGTCGGTGGCGCGCCTCCTGGCATTTAGCAGAGGAAACCAGGAGGCCTTGTGGCCCAGAGAGGGGCCGGGGGCGAGGGGGATTATTAATGAGGAAAAACGCAGACACTTGGGCCGGGGGGGTGTGCAAAAGTTTCCTGTTGCCTCAGCCTCCTGGAAAGGACGCCATTTTCGCTCTCCTTGCTTTTGGTCCCAATGAGTTAACCCAGTACATAGCAATTTTGCCATGTGAATTTGGTTTATAGCAGCCAAAGTTAAGTAGACTGCAAAAGGGGAAAGTGGGAGGAGGAGAGAGAAATGGGAACATTTAAAAAGCAGCTGAAAAAATGGGAGGATGGTGAATTATTTGGGAGCATTCCTGCCAAATCGGGACAGTTGGAAGGTACAGAATCTCTCTAGCAAATGTGAAAAACCTATGCCTCCTCCACCCATTTAATTAATTAATCTACTTGTACCCCACCTTTCTCTTAGCAAGACACTGGCAGCCGCCTACAAAAATTTAAAACAAAGTCCAGCTAAACTTGCACTTGCAAATGCTAAACAAAAACACCACCTAATTAAATGGAGAATTCTATTTTAAAAACACATAGTTAAAACAAAATGCAAAGTACATGGGAGATGTATAGTAATTTAAAGATAAAACCACAGCAAGCTACATTGAAGACACCCTTTGGTCTCATGATTTAAGCAGCAAAGTCCTGCCTAAATGAGAGGGGCTTTGCCTTTGCTGGTGGAACGACAGCGGAGAGGGGCCGATGGGACCCCCAGTGGAAGGGAGTTCCACAGGCATCTCTTGAGGGAGATGCTTTGGCTGTGGGTTCTTGGTTGGCAGGGGGTTGGACTTGGGGTCTCTGGGGTTCCTCCTAAGCTTATGATTCTACTCCAGACAAACACAGTTGCAAAAGTACCTTGCCTTCTCTCACCTGGGGTAATGTCTCTCAGAGCAGCCCCTGGATGGGGCAGAAAAAAGGCCCAGAATTTGGGGTGGTTGTGAATTTCTCTGCAAGAGCCACCTCTCCTGCCATTAACTTTCTGACCTCTTCTTCCCACAGTGTCACCAACGCTTGTGAGATCTGGAGCGGCGACGTCACTCCAGACAAGCTGAGCGGATGGGTAAGTATCCAAGTTTCTGGCTTTGGATGCCCGCCTGAAACAGCCCCTTCCAAAAACTATTTCTCCTGAGCAAAGGGTTTTAATTCCCCTTTCTGATCTCTTCTCCTGGTGCTGGTCTTTAAAGTTCGGCATCTGAATTTAAGAGACCTATTTACATTTCAAGACCAAGGGCAAGTTCAATCCCTCCATCAGTTTCATGAAACAGAAAGAGAAAAGCAGCTTTCCTTCAATATTGCTATCTTGAAATGGAAGTCAGTGTTCATATTCAGGACACAATTCTACATTTCAAGTTCAAAAAAAAATCACCTGTCTCATTAAAAAGTAGAATATTCTTGCAAGCTAGGGTGTCTATTGTCATACGGCTTCCAATTATAATAAATGGAGATTTAAACTATATGAACCCCCCTAGAAATTCAGAACCAAAGTCAGCCCAGTCTAGCTTCTCATTTTTTCCATAACTGAGCAAGTTATTTCATTCTTGCTTGGCTGAATTTGTGCTTCTTTCTTTTAGCGGTGTTCTGAGAATGGGCTGGATTCTTCCAAGGACGGCATTTCTAAACTGAGGTGATGATCTCCAACTCGTACTTCTTTTTCTGATTAGAAGACCTTAATTCAGGTTAAAATTTAGGATGTTTACTTACCAGAGTGTGGAAATGTTAGCTTTTTGGATTTCATTTCCCAGAACCCCTTGGTCTGACTTCTGTTTTATTCCGATTGGAAAAAAAGGTCTCTCTTGGACCTAAAACCGCTCAGGCAGACCACAAAACATGGAGACATTGCCCTCCATATCCACCAGGACATGGGTGGACTCTACTTTTCTCCCAAAGCCCTTCATCTCACCATTTTTTTTTAAGAAGCATTATTTCTAGCCAATTTTTGTTCCCAAACTATTGGGAAGACTCTCTCCAAATGCACGAAAACACACACAAAAAAATCCCAACCCCACTCTCAGAACCTTGTATTAACCCCCCAAGGATCTCCATTTTCATCTACAGCCCCTCTCAAAATGGTGACAGGATATTATATAACATCACTTCCTGTTGCCATTTTGAGAAGGAGCACAGAGGAAAATGGAGGTATTTTGACATGCTGTGGAAGGGGGACCCCTGGGGTGGGAAAATTGGCCCTCGGCCCCGTGCAATTTCACACCCTACCTTAAGATTCATGGGAGGCTTTGAAATGAATTTAATATTTGATTACACCCTGGTCCCACTCCAAGATGCCCACTCCAAGCTCTAAGCCTTGCCGTTGGCTTTGTTTTGCTGAGCTGAGTGTCACGAGGGCTTTGTTCATTCCACCATCTCACCTCCCTGTGACAGCTATAACCCTGGTCTTTCCATAGGGAAGCCCTGGAGAGCTGGACCCCCACCCTGACCGTCCGTGACATTGTGGCCACCCTACAGCTCCAAGATGGCCAGCGAAGCTTGACCTTCGACCTCTACAAAGTGCCTCTCTCTGAAGCGAGGAAGCAACTCCAGGACTTGATGTTTGGCTTGGTGGAGTGGATCCACGCCCTGGAGAAACGCTTGGAAGGTCCGGCCTGTGCAAGTTTACAATGCTTCAGAGAGGCAGGTGGATCTCCACCGTAGTCTCCACTTTCCAATACCTCTGAAATGTCTCCTTTACTAAATAAAAAATGAAGTGTTTCTGTAGAAGAGGTCTTAGATTTTAGAAAAAATTTTGATACTTTGAACTGTGCCTTATTTTTAGCCAGTCCTCTTGTGAGCTGCCTTGAGTCCCAGTTTTGGGAGAAAGGCAGGAGGAAGAGCAAATAAATAACCATTCTCACCCCACCCCATCCTTGCAGACGTTTCGGCAGTCCCGGCTCCCTCACCGGTCAGGAGCCCCGAAAAAGCCACCTTAAGAAGCCAGATTCTCTTTGCCCCAGGTAGGTGCTGGCATCCAGTCCAAACAACATTTTTTCCATGTGCTGTGCTCGAGGGGAGGTTTCTCTGGTTTGCGGCTGTGTGCAATTTCTAAACCTTTCTGCTAAAAATAAAACACAACACCTGACACCTCCTCTCTGCATTCATCAGGAGGACTTGAAAGAGAACCGGTTGGGCTAGAGACGAATGTCAATTTTCGAATAATCTATCTACCACACCCACATCCACCCATCTTGGTCTTCTTCTTATCAACCTTCAAGGGCAACTTTCCTTTTTTCAGTTTTTTTCTTCTTCTGGACTTTTCTCTTCCTGCCAGATATAAGTCCCCCAAAACGTAAGACCGGAGCTGGGCAAGCGTCAACCAAGAAACGGCTACCTGGGGAATCGCTTATTAACCCTGGATTCAAAAGGTAAAACTCCCTCCAAATAAAAGGAACCGCTCTGAATTTTGGACACATCTGTGCATCAGAACTCCTGGTGCACCATGACACCTCAGGGGACGGAAACCCCTAAATGTTCCATCTTGCAAAGCTGAGCAAGAGATTCTCATTTTCTTAGATGTTATTTTTTGGCTCATGGCCACACAAAATAGGGGACTGTCTTGAGAGATACCTGCTGACCCATGGAGATATTCCTTGCTGCTCTTTCAGTTGAGACTTCTCTTCCTATAAAGCATACTGGTCTCAGCCTTAAAAAGGGAACTGAGGTTCTCAGCTGTGAATTCTTCACACACACACACACGCACATTTTGATATTTGCAATTTTCCCACTTTTGCAAGGATCTTGCTCCCCCTAACCCGAGCGAAAGTGGGGGGCTGACTGTATTTCCAGTGCATGCTGTGCATTCATAGAATCTCTCTCTCTCTCCATCTCTCTTTTTTGCTCTAGTAAGAAGACCCCAACAGGGGTGGATTTTGAAGACTCTTGAATACATCCCAGATTTATCCCAGAAGAGCCGCTTCCTGGATTGATTTTAATGAATTATTTTAAATATTTATGTGCAAATGAATTTTTAAAAACAATCACACATGGCAAAGCCTATTTGTGGCTTGTTTTACATATGTATATATATCTATTTAAAAAGGCACTTTTTTGGAAACAAGATGGATCTCAGAGGGAATGTCATAATATAGCCCGGGTTTCCTGTCCCTTTTAAGATGGAAGTATGCTTGAAACAATAAAACTAATTTTTTAAAAAGTGTTTTTTCTGAGTTTTGTTTCCTTGACCAGATGCTTGCAAGACCTGAGCACGGCAGCTGAGGAGAGGGTGTCACCATAAGTTGATTTGATGGCAATTAACAACGATGCTAAAAGCTCTCAGAGTGCCCTAAAAGTAATAAAATTGACCCCACGAGGTGTAGGAATGGTTTTTTAAAATTGCATCATCTAGTAGGAGGGGGTGAAGCCCCCAACAGTTGCCCACCCCTCTGCAGTCACAGCCACGGCTGAAGGACGAGATGGCAAAATGGTGCAAGGCTTGTTTCGGGTTTTGGAGAGGGTGGACCCACATCAGGGACCCCGTTCCATCTCAGGCTGGGCCAGTCTCTCTCTCTCTCTCTCTCTCTCTCTGGGCTTCCGTGGCTATGAGGAAAGAGAGCAGAGGCAATCCAGGGGGCAAGTGGGAGGTCCGGTTCGCTTGCCCAGGGGGTGCTGGCTATTTCAGTGGCCGAACCACACTGCGGTAGGCCTGGATGATCTCCTCGCTGTTGGGGCAGGTGTACTTGAACTCCTTCACCTCGGCCGCACTGTCCAGGTAGCGCCAGATGCCACGCAGGTCCTTGGGGATGCCCGATTGCTGGTAATGTTGGCACACGACCTGCAAGGGAAACAACAGTGAGGTGACAGCCAGGGTCAACGGAGGGGTAACAACCGCTCCACCTCTGAGCCTACACAGCAGGGGCGTGGAGGATATTTACCGTTCTCTTGTGCTGGAAAAGAAAGTGTGTCTTAACCTGTCAGGGCCCCTACATACTCCCATGGGGCATAGAAGAAAAAGAAAATGATCGGCAGCCCCCAGACTCAATTGGAGGCTGCAAGACTTACGTGGACGATGTTGAGTTTGGGCAAGAGGCTGCAGTCGGCCAGGGTCATCTGGTCTCCGTCCAGGAAGCGCCGCCGGGAGACGGTGAGAGTGGGGTCTCGCACCAGCTCATAGTCCAGGGGGGCGTTCAGGTATTTGTCCAGCTTGAGGAGGGCCTTTGTGAGGTTCTTCTGCAAGGCTGGAAGAGACCATTGCCCCCAAACAATGCATAAAGCCCCACAAAAATATTACATGAAAATACTCCCAGTCTACCCCATAATACCCCTAAGTACCCCCAGTTTGCCTCTGCAGTTCCTCTCAAGCTACAGACGGGAAATGATGTTGCATCACTTGCTGTTGACATTTTGAGAGGGTGGCAGATTTTGGGTTCTCCAAGGCAAAATTGTCCCCAGATCGCCACATAATTGACCTCTCTGCTTTGGTCCAACATCCAAGAGTGATCAGCAAGCCATCCTAGAAAGTCACCCCAAAATGTCTGAATTCCTCCTTCCCGAGTCCACCTTGTGACCCCCCACTTCCACCTGCCCCTCCCTCCGCCTTCCCCTCGCCTCCCCTCACCTTCGTCCTGCGCGGGGATCGGGTTCTTGATGTAGGCAGAGAAGCGATGGAAGATGTCGTTGCCGGCCATGTTTGACTCTTTGTACTTGGGTTCAAGGCTGGGGAAACTGTGTTGGGGCGGGGAGAGAAAAGGGGGAAAACACACAAACAGAGAGAGAAAGAGATGCTGCAGGGTGGTGTCTAAAAGGCAGCTGGGATCAGGGCCAGAAGGCAGGCCCCGCAAAAGCGGTTGAATGTTTTATGTCATGCACAACTTCCACATTCAGTCCAAGCTCCAGAAATGGCTGCACATTTGGCTAATTCGTTTGGCCGCTTCAGCTGCACAATGGAGCCATTGGATGCAAGGATCCCTTGGCACAATTAGTACATCACTACACGGGTGGAGATTTCTGCTCCACAGCTCCCCTGCTTCCAGCCCTCAGCTCTGCCGGGAATCCACTTGGCAGCCTTTGCTAAAGACACCCTGTATCTTGGCCTCAGTCCTCCCATCTGCAAGATGGGCATACTGACCTACCATGTGAGAATGCTGACAATGGGTGGAATAGTCTTCTCTGTTCCAGGCTAAACAACTCCCTCAACTGTTCCATGGCAAAAGGTCTGCTGGAAACCAAGACTTACAAGAAATGTTTGAGGGGCTTGGGTCTGTTTAGCTTGGAGAAAAGATGAATTAAAGGTGATTATGATACAACCAGGTTCAAATATCTGAAAGGCTGTCAGGTGGAAGATGGCTAAGTTTGTTTTCTGCTGCTCTAATGTAATTTTCTAGGTATTGATCTCTCTTTTCCTTCCAATCCCATCTCCTCTTTAATTTCCTCACCAGGAGGATCTGGTTCCATATAACTTTCAATTGCAGATTCTCTCTCTCTCACACACACACACACACACACACTTGCTCTCTTTGGGCTGGGCACTTACTTTGGGGGCCCCAGGGTCTCCTCCAGAAACTCCTCGATTTTGAGCGTGTCCGTTTTGGGTTCTCCGTCATACAGCAACACAGGGAGCTGGGCTCCTGGGGCAAAATCCTTCAGCACATCCAGGGACCTGCAAGTTGAGGGCAAGGAGAAATTGGGCAAGCTGGGAAGAGAGGCTGGCTTGGGAGGCTGGTCCTTTGCCGAGACCACAACTGGGCCTCCTGGGTGCTTAGCTCCAGGCAGGAAACAAAGGAGGGGATTGCTGAAAAGCTGCACCAACATCCTTCTCTGCATCGCTCAGGCTTTCGGCACCAGTCCTGAAATGTACAACAGCCAAGGAAAGAGCACCCCTGAGAATATACAGAATGCCTGTCCTCTATTATTAACCCACTGCTATGTCTAGGATATAGGGATTTTCTAGATCAAGATGTGACTCCCCCTGCTATTCTTGTTTTTACAATGCACACAGGTAATGCTAGCGCTTGGAACAGCTACCTTCTGGACTATAAAGTCCCCAACCAGCATGGGACGTGCTGACTTGGAAAATCTCTGCAGCTAAATCCAGTGGTAGGCACTGGCTTTGATTGTTCACTGATGACTGGGATTCTGCACATTCTCAGAAGGGCTCTTTCCATGGTTTTCCTGGCAGAGGGTCATTCAGTATACCAGGGAGTGCCCAAGTTGGCAAGTGTCCCTGCCCTTGGCGCGACTGGGGGTCCCTCACCTCTTGGTGTCCACTGTGGTCAGCGTAAAGGGGACTCCTTTGAGGAGCAAGATCATGAAGAGGCGCTGGCAGAAGGGACAGTGCCCGATGGTCTCTCCATCGTCACTCGCCTAAGGAGGAAGAGGAGAAGATCATAAAAGAGGCTCAGTTTCCACAGCCCTGCAACAGTGAAGATGCCTACAACCAGAACAACCGAGACCAGAGCTCTGAGTGGGATTAAAACAGCCACTCCCAGTTTCCAAAGGGGAACTGTCGGTTTATGAAGGGGAGGTAGGGGAACTCCTGAAATGAAAAATCCCCTGATCCTGCACCAAATCTTTGAGGGTGGCAGGGTAGCAGGGCAGCCAGGAGAATTACACAGGTGTGCAAACATTGATAACGGTTGTAGGTCAAGCACATCTTTTAAATCAGAGCTCAAAAATACTGCGGTAGCTGTTATGTGCCTTCAGCTCAACTCCAACCTATGGGCAACTTCTGGATTCCCAGCATCCTAATTCAACCCACAAACCACCACTTCATGTTGGCTCTCTTGTCACTTGCCCTGATGTTTATTCAAGTTTATCCAAAGGAGTAGCAGCAGCAGCTACTTTTCTAAGGATGCCTCTTTGATCTTTGTGCGCCCTTTGGCACTGCAGTTCCCTTCTCCATTTGGACGGCATGGAATTTTATGCCCACAGAGCAAGGCCCCCAACGCAAAAACAACATTTCATTTCCCCAAACCGAAGCTGCTGTCTTTGACCCCTTCTGCACCTCTGTGTTTGTGGATGGGGTGAGCGACACGTTCTGCCAAAGGTCCTGCCCACATTCGGGAACCTCATTTGGGGAAAACCGGTTTGGGTGAGGTCTTTTCCTGTGCACATTAGATGGTGTGGGGAGGGTGTGCAGAGCATGAAATGCACATGACGGGGAAATATTGGTTATTTTCTGTGCCTGAGTTTGCCCCAGGCCTGGGCGGACCTTGCATCTGATTCCCTCTCCTCTCTGTTTCTGAAATTAAAAATAAGAACCCATATAATCAAGAGAAAGGACACTTCTCAGAGTATTGGAAATTGCAATAATTGTTGTTGTTGCAGAGGAAGTTCATCAAATTGATCTACCATTTCACAGTCAATTAGAGCTGAAACAAGTAAACAAACAAGGCAGAAGCTAACAGGCTGCAATTAAAACCAGACCAGATGCTCAAGAGAAGAATGAAGAGAAGGGAGATGAAAATCTAAGCTGGGGACCCTGAATGGCACCCAGGCAGCCTTATGGAGGGATTCTGGAAGCCACGCTGCCTTTGTAGCAAGTTTGGAAACTCCAGCTGGTCCAAAATATGGCAGCCAGATTGATTTCTGGTACAGCAAGGAGTGTGCGCATCACACCGATATTAAAATCTCTCCACCGGCTGCCCATCAGTTTCCAGGCAAAGTGTTGGTTATTATCTTTAAAGCCCTCCATGGTTTGGGTCCAAGTTATCTGCAGGGTTGCTTCCTCCCATATAATCCGTCCCGTACACTCAGTCTTTTGGGGCCACTGACTTAAACTGGCCACAACTGGACAAGCAACGGTCACCCAGAGGACCGTTTAGTCAGTCACCCCTGGACTGTGGAATGACCTGCCAGAGGAGATTCGACGGCAACGTGTGCTGTCCAAATTCAAAAAAGTGCTAAAGGCCTGTCTCTTCCGGCAGGCCTGCCCAGTTGATTTTTAACTGTGAATATTAAATTGATGTATTTTAAATGGTTTTATGCGTTTTTAGTTGTATTTTAATCTATGTTGTTATTAAAATTTGAAGCATGAGATTACTTTTCCCCCATGCAATAACCCACAGTTAATGCAAAAGTACCCTCTATCCCAGCAGTTTGGACAGAACCGATGGCCACTTGCTGTCCATCGTGACGTCTTTGAATCTGACAACTTTCTCATCACTGTCACCGCCACCACCAAATTCTGCTCTCACCTTGACAAACAGCTGGAGTTTGGAGCTCTCCGCCATCCTCTTGCTGTCTCCCCAGGAAAAACAAAGCCGAGCTCTGGGCCCTCCTGTCTCAATCTGTTTTTAATAAACCAGACACACCCTCCCCAAAGCTCCACCAGCAGCATTCCACCTTCTCTCGACGCCCTGTTTCTGCAGCCGCCTGACTGGAGAAACTCCCTCTCTCACTCTGGCCCAGAGAGAAGCGGAGGAAGAGTTCCGTGTAACTCCCAAAGCCTGCAAGCACCTACGTCAACAGAGAGCATCCTTTCTAGCAGCTTTGATCTCATAGAGAGAGTCCTGATTAATCCTCTGCCATCCCACTATTTCAGCTGGGTTTAAAATGTCTCTGTTTCTCTCTCCTCCTCCCAGCTTCCCCTTTTATCCTCAGTTTTCTCCAGTTGCTGGAAACGGATTCAAATCACAAAAGTAGTTTGCACTCAATTAACTCAGCAGCAGGGCGATTGCCCTTCTCTGCAATCTCAGACAAATGCAAAATGCTGAAGTGTCCCCCAGCTTTTCTGTTCCTCCTCTTTAATCTCTTTTGCCACCCTGACCACATCCTGACGTTGCTTGGCCACACGTCTCTCAGTTTCCATCTGTGCACCGTTGGAGTGGATGTGGCAGAGACAGTTTGCCAGAAGAGGGGTCTTGCTTTGCCCTGAGCATTGCTCTCGCCAGCTGTGCTGCCTTTCTGTCTCCCTCTTTGCTAGTGGTTGAACTTCTGCTGTGTTATGGATTACTCACAAACATTCCAACCTGTGGAGTGAAGAGGTTCTCCGGTCTTCCTTTGGTGGATCCTTCCCTAGTTGGTGGGAGGAAGATGGAGGAAAGGTGCTGATAGCAAGAATCGGAAAATTTGCAAGGATAACGAAGTGTGGGTGTGTACATATTTTGCCTCCCCAGTACACATCCGCTAAACCTGCCCTTGGCTCTCTCCATCACACAAGGTCAAGGGTGCCATTCCAGTTAGGGATGCACAAACAGCAGAACAGTTAATGGGTGAATGTGAATCATTGTGTGACCCAGCACAACTCCAGCGTAACTTGGGCATAGTCACACTGGTCATAATTTATACTACAGAGATTCAGAACAGGATCCTCGCCAAAGTCATGAAGGTACTTCTGCAGCAGATAGAAAGTTGACTTTCAGAGGGATGACAACCAACATGCCCCCCCTGCTACTGGAAAAAAGGGGATTGTTTTCATGGCTAAAACAGGACTGAGGACACAAAGAGAACCCTGGCCAAGACCAGAAGGGACCACCGTCCTGATACTGGAAGTCCCTTTTCGGACAGGGCAGCGAGAGCTATTCCTTCACCTTTGCACACTGTCCACAAACTTCCCACCACCCAGCATCATAGCTGAATTTTGAAGGGTAGCTTTTATTTTGCTAATCTGAATTTTTACCTCTTTTTTGGCATTATATTTTAATTCTGTAAATTTTTCTGGTCAAAATTCTGCAACATCCTCTTTCACCATAGTTGCCATGGGAACATGCCCCGTGCCACGCTTTGACACCGGAATTCTCCTGCGTCGTCCATATTCCTCACGGTGTTGCTCAGCACGAGTGATGTGACTTTGCTGCACTGATGGGAACAACGTGCCTTGCGGGAACCCGGCCCAGCCACTCCTTCCTCCTATATATAATAAACACACTCCATTGCCCCACCTTCTCTTTCACCACCCCTGAAACCAAAAGGGCAAGATCCACACCTCTATGAACATAAAAATAGCCATAATATTCCTGTCCTGGATCATATGAGTCAACCGACCTTTCAAAGACAGGCAGAGATTAATTCAGCAGCCTGTATAAATAATATCCACAGTCAAAGGTTGCCCAGAGATCTATTCTGGGAGAAAACCAGACCCGGCATTCACAAGTCTATATTTTGCACATTCGTCTCAATTTTCTTTGTATGTGTGAATTCCATGAATTTTGCAAAAAAAAAAAAAAGGAAAAAAGAAATTTGCCCCATAAACAAGATAACAAGAAAGAAATTTTGCACAGTATGCAAATGTTTTTGGACAAAACCACCAAGGACTCAAACACTATAGAGCTGCTCTACTGAAGTAATAAACCCAACAGAGTTTTAGGCGACAAAGCACTTTCCTTTCCTCTTTCCAGAATAAAATAAAACCAATCCACAAGTGTTGCAACCTTGCAATTGTATTCAGTTTTTTCGCCCTGTTGTTATTCCGCTTTGCAAACGTGAGCGACGGACTCTCAGAAGGACTCGGTCATCACAGGTTGGTTATAACATTTTTATTAAAACAATAATTATATTCACAGTTTGTCTGCCTGGGTCGTACCTCCTTCCCATGTTTGTTGTTGTTAACTGCTATTTCCCCTTTTTTTTTTGCTAGCAATGTACAGGCTGTTGGACAGCCCTGCACAACAGGGCTGGTGTTTCACATACAAATTGGGAAATTCAAGGGCGAAGGGAGACTCAGAACCAAAGAAAGCCGGGAGGTTTTAAGGCAGAGCAGGGAGGGGAATCAAGAACCAGAGATAAAACAAAGCTGGAGAAGTGAGGGGGTCTCCAACCCCCTCTTAAATTGGATGCAGCAGGAAGCCCACCCCCCATGATATTCCAAATTTTCAGGGGGGCAACAAGGGAGAGCTGGAATCCAAAGAGTGGATTGCAGACCTACTTATAAGTTGGAGCCATCAAGCTCTGGAGTCAAAAAGCACATTGAGGGAGAATCTCATTGAATAATAACAATAAAGATACCCTCCCGTGAATGCAACTGGCCATTTCCTACTGACTTCCCTTAGAGCTGGAGGAGAAACCATCCAATTCTGGACTGCAGCTCTCTGGGGGTTTCTGGGAGTTGCAGTCCAAACAAGGGGGGAACTTTCCTAAGCTCTACCTTGGCCTAAGGCAGGAACTGTATGGCCCTCCAGATGCTGGTGGACTCCAGTTCCCAGCATTCTTCTCCACTAGCTGGCACTGCTGGGGGATGCAGTCAACAACGTCTAGAAGGGCACAAGTCCTGGCCTTATCTATTGCTCTCTTTCTCTCTCATGCGGGCACACACACACACACACACACACACACACACACAAAACACATCTGCACAGAATAAATAAATTAAACTTGTACTGGCTATAATTGAAAACTGTACATAAATATCTACCCCTCCTGTCCCACCCAACCCCCACTGCAAATTCTCAAAACACAATTCATATTTAATGCATTTTACAGGACGCAGTTTGGCACAGTGTGGGTCCAGTTTTTAGAAGGAGTGTGAGAAGCCGCCTTGTACCGAATGAGATTCCCCTTGCCAGATTGGGAATTCTGGGAGTTACAGTCCAAAAAAAGAGTAATTTCTCCAAGCTCTGGGTAGCACTGATGGGGGTGGCCCCGGTGCTTCTGACTTGTAGTACCAATTCAGAATGTGGATGTAGAAACTGAGTAGGATTTCTTTTTTAAAAGAAATGCATGGGATGTTTCCTCCTGGAATAACTGCAGGGCATCCAGATGGTTGAGGACGGAAGAGACTGGTTTCCTTGTTTTGTTGCAAGGAAAATCTAAGGTTGACACAGTGCATCGAAGGACAGTGGCCCAAATTCTATTGCTAGCCCTAACTGGAGTAGACCCACTGAATCAAGGGGTTGACTTACCACTGATCCAGTTACTCCACCTCAGCAGGGATTAACAGGAGGGGTTTAATGCAATTCTCCTTCTCGCAATCACTGCCATTCATACACATACATGCGTTCATAACAGATGGTATCGGAGCGACCCTGAAGATTCCTTTTCCTAGAGATGGACCCATACCAAATTTCACCAGAGGGAGACCTCTCTCCCCACGCACCAGAGACACACACAACCTCTGCAAAGCAATTCCCAGGGATCTCCCCACAGCTACGAATTTCCCAGCAGCTCAGCCAAGCCTCCACGGCCAGAAGCAGTGCCCCTTTCTCCCATCACGCTCTCCCTCTTTTTGCCTGCAAGCTTCCGAGCCAGTTGCTGTTGGAAACAAAAATGGGACGCGAGAAAAATGAGTGATCTGCGCCTCCCCTGCGAGAAGGGCCTCGGGACACGAGGAAGTTGCTTGGAGAGCCAAGGTCAGTGCCCACTGTCTGGCCTGGAGTTCACGAAGCAGGATAACCCCCACCCCCCTCCCCAAAATATAAATAAAAACTGCTGGTGCAATGCCTCCCTCCCACCACTGTCACGCTGTATTGGTGTAACAGGTCGCTCGGAGTTCTCCGAAGTGCAAAAGTCGACCAGATGCTTGGTAGGACCTCCGAGGCAGGTGCAGGCAGAGGATCCTTGGGAGGAAAGGATCCAGAGGGTCCCAAAACGGAGCCGAGAAATCCCATTCTTTCCCCCAGTCTCGTCCAGCTGCAAAGCCCTTCTCTGGACGTTTCTGCCTCGGAAGCCGTTTCAAAGCAGAGACGCCTCCCCTGTTCTCAGCCTTGAGGACCAGCAGCATTAGTAGATGTTTTTTCATTTTTAAAAAAGAAAAACAACTAGTTGGGGGGTAGATAGTGAGCAGCATTTCATGATCAGTTCATTTTCCCCCACAAGGTAGGAGGAAGGACAACCAGGGAGGCGAGAGCTGACCCAGCAGTCCCAAGATCCAACACCGCTTTCTTTTGAGCAACAAGGTCCAAGTGGAGCAATTTGCAAAACTCTGCAAGGAGCACAAATCCCTTTGGGCCCTGGGTCAAGTGACAGAAAAGAGGGAGAAGTGAGAGCGAAGGAGGCTGGCCCCACAGGCCTATCCTGCAGGGAGAGTGGTCAGATGCTTGCCTCCTTCTCAGCTTCTTCTTAGAGGGTTAGCCTCTCTTCCACCTTCTAGGCAACCCGTTTTCCTCCCAAGCCTTCCCCAAAATCCATAAAGGCAAATTATCCCATTAGCCAGCTCTTCCCTTATTTAGCGCTGAGTGGAAATGTACAAATGCCCCATGGGCCACGTGACGCCACGCCAGGCAAGCAAGAGACATCTGTGACTGAATAAAAGACACACTTCCTTTCATTCTGACACTTTGGGGGCCGTTTTGGAGTGGCCGGCAGCAGCATCTCCTTTGAAAAGCCATCCCGATGATGGTCAATGGGAAACAGACACTGCAAATGTGTTGTTCACAGAACCAAACAAAGGGGGGTTGTCCTGTTTGTCCACCTTCTATGTGGTCAAATCATGGCCAACGTCCTCCCCGAGTGGCCGGAGAACAGAGTTACGAGGTTGTCCTTCCCAAAACCTCTCCTTCATTTGACCGCTTGGGGGAAATGTCTATCGAAAAGGCTACTCTCTTCCTGCACGGAGGCAGCAGCATCTCTTCAAGGAAAGCTCTGGCCCTCCAAGATGGTTCCTCCTTCATGGGGCTGGCCGGTCCACAAATAAATGCCCACCAATGTTGGGCACCGAGGGGGCCGGTCTGCCCCTTCTCTGTTGGCCCCCCGCCTCCTGCCAAGCGCCGCTCAACTGAGGTTTCGGATGTGAGTGGCGGGGGGATCAAGTAAGGCAGGGGGCCCCAAAAGAGGAAGGAGTCTGCGGTTCCAGAGGCAAGGGAGGGCCCCGGGCCCCTCCGCTCCTCAACAGAGGGTGTCGGTGTTGAAGGAGAGCTGAGCCTGTTGGAGGTGCGAGGAAGAGGAGGGAGAAAGAAGAGGGGAGAGGAAGAGGGGCAGGAAAGGGACAGGGAAGGGAAGAAAAAGAAAGAAAGAAAGAAAGAAAGAAAGAAAGAAAGAAAGAAAGAAAGAAAGAAAGAAAGAAAGAAAAAGAATAACCAAAAGTTCATATGTGGTTTTCAAAAAAATAAATAAATACAGGAAGCAACCTCCAGAGATGCACCCCCTAAATTAATGCTTTGCTTTAGTGAATCTTCTCTAAGTCCAGTCTTCTTGGAGTTTTCCAGGAGACGCAATTCTCGTTTTGCTCTCCAGTGACGGTGGGCCTGAGAGCTACAAGAACAGCCTTGGGGGCCACGTGCAGCCAGCCCATGCCATTCCCCCCCGGGGCCTGTGACCCACTGCTAGGCCCCGTGTGAGGTTTTCCCTGATCCATTTCTCTCATCCACCTGCCCTTCCTGACACTGTTTCTCTCCCTGCGTCATCCATCTTCCTTCTTCCACCTCTGTCCTGAAATACACCTCCTGTGCCACGGTGGGCATATGCTCAGGGCCAAGGACCTCCTAGGACTGCATGGGTGGCCCCAAACCTTGAAAACTCCCCCCCCACCATTATTATGTTGGCTCCAAAAGAAGCAGCTGGGGGTGTTTGGAGAGGTGGAGGGCCAGAACATTTATTTAGCTAACATCTGACTTCCATTGCCTTTCTGTTATCCTCTCCCCTGGTTCCCCACTTCCACTCCCGCCTGTTTTATTTCTCCACCATTCCCACCCTTGGAAAGTTCTTGTCCTCCTCAGGCTGCCACACCAGACTGTCAGCCATTTGCCTAGTTGGCCAAGCAAGACAGCTAAGGGCGATGCAGCCGCCTCCAAGGCAGCGTTGGGTTGGCCTTTCTTTCGGCTCCTCACCCGTTCCTCCTCAAAGCTGATCAGTCCCTCGTCGTCGGTTTCCAGGTCCTCCGGCTCCTCCACCACCAGGGCCCGCAGCTCTGTCGGGGCCGCCCGAGGCCGCAAGAGGTTCAAGAGACGCTGCAGAGGGGACTCCATCGAACAGGCCGGGCTGCTGGCCTCCTGCTGCTCCAAGTTGTCGCTCTGCTTCTTTGCAAAGTTCACAAAGACCTGGATTGGGTCAAGGCGAGAGCAGAGGAAAGAGAAATGGTTTTCCTGACACCCACCACCACCATTTTTCATCAGGGTCTTGGACGAAAGCTCTGCCCCCACCCAATTTCAACCGTCCACACTCACGTTGTCCAGCGTGGTTTGGCTGACGGAATAGTCCTCAATGCCCAAGACGTCCACCACCTGCTCCATCTTGCTGAAGACCTGGGCCAAGGAGATCTGCTCGGACTTCAGCTGGTACTGCACCTTCGTGTGGTGCCTCTCCTGAGTTGGGGAGGGGGAGAAGGGGGGCCGGGTGTGTTTGGGTGGGGAGAAAAGCGGACATCAGCTTCTGGATCGGTCTCACCCAAATTCCCTTCCCATCCCCAATCCCCCCTCGCTTCAACCACTCGGTTGCCATTAAGAGGTGAATATCCAATTCTTGATTTACAACAACAAAGCAAACAAGGGCCTGGCATTCTCAGCCTTTGGTTCTCCAGATCAGAGAGTCATAGACTCAGACGGGACCCCCAACGGTCACCTGGTCCAGCCTCCATCCCTGACAGGTAGCCATTCGACACCTGTGAAAAATCTCCTAGAAACCCACAAATCATCTCTTCAACAAGGAGAAAAGAAAAACTATTTTTCAAAGCGAAAAATGGGCATCCGGCCCCTTCTTGGTTCTTCTTTGTTGGTGTGGGTCCCTCCCCAGTGGCTCCAAGGGACAGATAACTTGGATCTACCAGACCGTCCCATCCCTGTTGTACATGATCCCCGCTTCTGCTACCTTCCTCTTGCCCTCAAAACAACCACTCTGCAAGGTGGGTCAGAGACTAATAAAGTGGCCAGCCCAACCAGTCCACACCTGATCCAACCATCCTCTGCAAAAGTTCCCTCATTCCCTCTGTGATGGATGAAGACTCTCCAGAAAAAAGAGAGGAAACCAGTTTTCCCCTAGTTGTGCTGGACTACAACTCCCATCGTGCTCCACCTACATCCGTCAGCAGGCTTTTTACCTCCAGAGTGCCCCAGGAAGCAAAGCTTTTTGGAATTCCTTTGCTCCAAACAAGTCTCACCTTGAGAACGGCTTCTGGGAAGTTCCGGTTGAAGAACCGAACCACCTCTTTGACGTTCAGGCTGGATTTGGTCCGGACCGTGATCATGTAGCCATCCCCAAACCTGGTCAGGATCAAGGGGAATATCATTCATATCTAAGCTCCAGAGCAACCAATGCAGCCCTCCCAGGATCAGCAAGAGGGGGAGAAAGACCCTGCCCTTCCCCACACTCTCTGGTGCTCCCCCAATCCAGCCCTTCCTCTCACCTGTTCTTGAGGTGCTGGATGCTCCCCAGGCACTTCAGCCGCCCATTGACCATGATGGCCAAGCGCGTGCAGAGGGCCTCACATTCTTCCATGCTGTGGGAGACCAGAAAAAAAGGGGGGGCTTTTAGCATGTGGAATTTGGGGTGGGGTGTCAGTAGGTAACTAGCCAGGCTGGGCAGATCTAAAGGGTGTCAATCTTCACATACTTTGTGCAAAATAAAATTTTAAAAAATAAGTTTTATTCCTTGTCTATTTTTTTCAACTAACTTCATGCATTTAAAATTTCAGGACTTTTTTTTGGTGAAAACTTCTGAACACGGTGAACAATTTTTCTTGCACGAGACATAAAACAACAGGTCTGTCAAAATGTGCTGTTGTGGTGTGAGACAAGACATCTTCAGAAATGCCAGAGAGCACCCATGCTGCCATGACAGCACTAAAGAAATCACTTTTAAAATGGTTGGAGATGTGAACGAAGAGGCAGGAGCTGGCTTGCGAACGTGCCATGTCTAGCGCCAGACCCGCAGAGCGGGACAGCCACTGGCAAGCTTTTATTCAGCTAAACCACTGCTGGTTTGGTTATTCTGACCCATCTGTCTCCAAACGTCTTCTGCTCTGCGTCTTTAGAAAACAAGACAGCTGGTGGTACAGGTCTTGCTCACCTGTGTGAAGTCAGAACCACCGAGCGGCCCGTTTTGATGATGTCCAAGATGAGGTTCCACAGGAAGCGCCGAGCCTTGGGATCCATCCCAGTTGTTGGCTCATCCTGACAAAGAAACCGACCAGTTATTTTAGCCCTAAGGCTTACATCACTGTGCACTTACCTATTCTTTGTATAGGAAAGAGCATTTTCAGGAGGGAATACAATATTTCAATTCAGAAATACTGATCTCTGTGTGGAAAATGCTCTTTTCCATACACAAAATACTGTTTTCTAGGCAAATCAACCATGTGCAAATTTTATGCAGAATAAATCTCCAATTACAACCTTTTCTGTACAGGAACTAGTATTTCTACACTGAAATATTATTTGCCACACAGCAAGTGCTGTTTCCTGCACCAAACCACAACATGTGAATTTTGTGCAGAATTAGCCCCTAATGGCAAAAATATTCTCGCCAGTCCTGGATTCTTCTCATCAAGGTTTCTCAGCACTCAGAAAAAACATGCTTGACCATTTTCCAAATATCTCTGAATATTCTTTCTATCCCTAATTGGTATACATCCTGATAAGCCCAGCTCCTCCAGTTTGCAACATATAAATATTATGGTTATAATTTGGCATCAGAAATTCTGGTTTTCAAGCTTGTTTCTTCCATAGAAGAGAAAAACTATTTCATTTCTGTAATTCCACCATTCTGTCACTAGGTGTCGGGAGAGAGCTGTTGGATCCAATTTGTGCCAAGATCCAGCACGGGCACCAAGCAAAAGAAAAAGCATTGCCACCCAGGTCAATCCTGAATACCATAAATGATGGTGCCAAGCATTTCACCACCCTCACACTTTTGTTCCTCACCAGGAAAATGAAGGCTGGGTAGCCAATCAGGGCAATCGCTGTGGAGAGTTTCCTCTTGTTGCCACCACTGTAGGTGCTGGCAGGTTTGTCAGCATATTTGGTTAATTCGAGCTTTTTCAGTGCCCATTTCACAACCTGAGGGGAGAAAACCCAAAGGTCAGCCAGGATCCGAATTTCCACCAACCAGGTGCTTCTAGGAAGCCTGCAAGAAGTGATTCAGAGAAAGAGTGCCACCAAATTTGGAAGTTCTCTTCTTTGTAGGGGATGGGGAGAGAACTTTAGAACTGATTGCATAATTTCTATAAAATAAAAATAAGCCCAATGGTAGACCAGCTCAAGGATCAAGACTCTAGGTCTTCTTCAGATTTCTAAGCAGACCAGATCCAGAAACTGACTCCTTGTGTTCCTCAAAATCCTAGATGCAGTCCAGGTTCTAAAACCTAAATGAACCAGTTGTAGTCTTAGGGTCTTCCTCAAAGTTGTATGTGTGGTGATGTAGGTTTTGGGTCATCCTTGATGCTCTGAATGGTCTGGTTCTAGGTTCCAGGTCCTCCTTAAAGTTGAATCTTAGGTTGTGTGCTCTAGGCCATCCTTGAAATTCAAAACAGGCCAGACCTCCCTCTTATTTCTGAGCGGGCTCTGGCTCTTTCAGCTCTGGGACATGCAGGCTAGATACATCCCAAAATAAACCCTCTCTCTTCCTCACCCGTTCCTCATCCTTCCAGGGAATACCACGCAGCCGGGTGTAGAGCTCCAGGTGCTCTTGGGCCGTCAGCTCATCAAAGAGGGCATCAAACTGCGGACAGTAACCCAGGCTCTGCTGCACTTGGAGAAGCTCCTTCAAGATGCTATGGAGATGAAGATGCTAAGAACATTCCCAGGACTCAAGCCCAAATATTTTTTTTGCTATTATTTTCCCCTTAAAGTAAATATTTGGTGGAAAGTTGGGAACACATTGCATGAAAATAATAAAACGTGTGTCCAACTCCATTCTAGTGATTGTTGCCACATCTTGTGGCAGGGAGTTCCCCAAGTGTGATAAAAAGAGGAAGCACAAAGCGATTAGGTTGGTGAAGAACCATGGCAACATTTCAGGTTGGATTCCCTGCAGGAACAGGTTGGGATAGACCCAGCATCTTCTCCGTGGCCCCCACAAACATACCTGTGTCCATTGACAAAGGCTTCACCCCCGGTCGTGCTCTCATCGCCCGTTAGCATCTTGAAAGTGGTGGTCTTCCCGGCCCCATTGACCCCCAGCAAGCCAAAGCACTCTCCCGGCCGGACGCCCACACACAGCCGGTCCACTGCCAGGATCCGGCCGATCTTGCGGGATTTGTACACCTGGCACCCAAGAGCAAAAGAAGACAATCAAAGACCTTGGCAATTAATTACTGCGAGTCACTCACACCATTCACGGTGCAGATGGCACACCCGACACTCTTCCTAGCTACTAATATCAGCCAAGATCCTACATCCCAGTCTACGTGTTATAACTACAAACCCATAACTACGTTGCAACAGCGCCACGTAGAGTGCAATACCGCCCACGTGTGGCCAGACAAGGACAAGTGGAGAGTGGGACAGAGGGACCCTCACCTTGGTGAGGTTCTCAATCTTGAGCATATCGTTGTCGGCGTCTCCCCGTAACACTCGATGCCGCTCATTTGCCACATCTATGTCATCTTCGATGGGTTTGGTGGACACAGGAAGCCTCCTGGATTGGCGCGCAGGAAGACAAAGGTGGATGATGGGTGAGGATTTTATTTTATTTTACAGGCTGGATATCACTTATCTGAAATGTTTGCTATCAGAAATGTTTGGGATTCTGGATTTTTTTGGGGGGGGTTTGGGTATTAGCATATATGTACATAATGAGATATTTTGGAGATGGGACCCAAGTCTAACCACAAAATTCTTTTATGTTTAATACTAAAATAACAACAACAAGAATGGGATGCTCTATGGAAGACAAAGAAGGTTCCAGCCTGGAGCTAAGAGGACCCTCCCTCAGGCCAAAGGGGTCTCTGCCTCCTTTGAGGAAACTCACTGTGGTTTCCGGAGGAAATTATACTGGCACATGATGGTGATGAAGAAGCCCACGAAGCCTTCAATGGTCATGGCCACCAGGCCACGGGTCACAATGTCCCACTCGAATGGTGACTTCATCTTGTCAAATTGCCCTGAAAGAAGGGAAGCAAAATGAGAAATAGGGGTGTTAAAATTTTAAAGTCATCCCAACAAGCCAAACAGTGACGCTTCCAAGGAGAAGAGTTAACGTTCACAAGGAACAGCACTAGGAGTAGATCTTTTGAAAAGCCAATGGGTCTTGCTGACTCAAGGCCAAGCACCCGCAAGCACTGCGGATTGCAACAAGGATCAGTCATAACCATGCAGTACGGCTAGGAAAATGCAGTTTCCTACCAGTCCCTGGGAGGATGCAACCGAACCCAGAGAGGGAATAGGGAGCCCAGGGTGGGTAGGGCAGTGAGTCCCTGGCTCAACAAAATGTCCTACAGCTTTGTCTCTAGGGAAGGCTGAATTTGAAATTCCCAATTTCCCAAGAAACTGGAATGGGAAGAGAAGAAAAGCACGTAAAAAATTCCTGCCACTTTGCGCAAACTCTTCTTTATTCCTGGCATGACATTAACTGCACACTTCTTGCAAATTGCAAAAGACTTTGATAAGCAGCACAGCTTTGCACTAAAAGAACCTAAGTTCACAGTCTTTTCAATATGCATAAAATACTATGCAGCCTTCTGAGAAAGCCTACTCATATTGTTTTTGCTATGTCCTTGAGAAAAGTGCGAAAAAATGCAAAATTGAACTGTATACTATATTCCTATACAAGCCAGCACGATGAAGAGTTTGACATTGTGGTTGCAGCTTTTGCTGGTTTGAACGGGGCACAACCAAAAAGTTATGCAGCAAGGAAAGAAACTTGGGGTGACTGCAGCTGCAAACTTCATCAGTTTGAATGCTGCACAATTTGCTTTCTGAGCCAGTTTAAGCTGCACATTTTGGAGAAAACTATCCTGTTTTCTGGCCCAGCTGTGCAGCTTTCATAGAAATTGGCACAGTTTTCCCATCACTGCAAATTCCAGAGTGTCCCAAGGCTATGAGATGAGATGAAAAGCTGCTTCATTGTTCTCAACATCTGTTAGAAACCAGAAAAACCAAGATCTGCCATCTCACTTCGGCTCTGCAAGGAGAACTAGAAGGGGAAGAGAAGAGGAAGAAGGGCAGAGGGAGGCACAAGGGTTCCTGAGCACGTCGGACAGCCTACCGATCTTGGCGTAATACTCGTTGATGTACTCGTTGTAGGCCATCTCCATCAGCCCGTGGCCCAGGTTGTAGTTTGGGAAGATCAAGAAGCAGCTCTTCAAATAGCTGTTCACCACTTTCAGGTCCTACGGAGAGAGGTCATCAGGATGAGCTCTGGGGATAGAGCCGGCCAACGAGACCCCGTCTCCACCTCCAGTATCCATCTTGCATCCCACAGGACAACCCAGACGTCTCTTGGACACCCACCACCAGGACACAATGGTGAAAGCCCCCAGTTGCTCTGCGCCTGGCATTCCGAGGTACGCTGTCCCTCATTATGGAGGTTCTAAAATTCCACCAGCACCAATTATCTGACATGCAGCAGGAAATATTGGCTTAAGTGCCAGAGGAAGATTCTGGGACAGCAGGATTCAGATTGTTCTTGGCCATGGAAGTCCACTGAGTGGCCTTGGGCAGGCAGGTCACACTCTCTCAGCCTGAGAGGAAGGCAGTGGCAGCAAACCTCCTCAAAATTAATCTTACCAAGGAAACCCTAACAACAGGTCAGCACACGTCAGCGTCATCTTGAAATCTTATCACAACGACAACAGCCAATTATCTAAATTATTCACAACTCAGCTTACAGATGCTGGACTTTGGGCCCTATAGATGTAATTGAATTGCAAATCTCATCATCCCCAACCACCGACCATGCTGATGAAGAGCTGACAGAAGTTGAGGTCCTCAAGTTTCCCTATCCTAAACTTTTAAAAATTGTTTATTTTTGCCTTCTAAACCCCCTAAAGCCAGTGCCCATCACCACATCAAGTGGTAGGGAGTTCCACAAGTCCCCTGCTTCCTATACAGAGAACCTCTTTGCTATTTTATAAGCCTCTGGCTGGGTCTCTCTGTCTTCATCTCTCCCTTCAGCCAACAAGAAAGGAGTGGGATTGTTCTCCCTCCATTGCCCACCCACCGTTCTCCCCAACCCCGCCATGTTCCCCCTTCCCGTTCACCTTGTCATGCTCAAAGAGCTGCAGGAGGAAGGTGGCCACAGTGGCTGTGATGCCAATGAAAAGGTTGATGACGATCAGGAAGACGTAGGCAGAACTGGGCACCTCGAACCAGAAGGACGCCGGGTACATGATGGGCGTGATGGACCAGCTGTGAGAGCAGGTGCCAAGATGGAGGAAGAGAGAGACAGTCAGGACCAGTAACCCAACAACTGCTGCCAGGAGGCACAGCAACCAGAGCTTGGGGGGAAGTTTTTTCTTTTTCTTTTTAAGGACTGTAATTCCCATCCTCCTCCCACAGCACTCAATGTAGTCCCGAGACAGAGAGAGAGAGAATTCTTCTTCTAAGCTCCGTATTTGTATGGATGCAAATATATACAGGGTGTTCCCCAAAAATGTATACACCCTTTAACAGCTAATAGTAGCTATGGTTATTATTTGAAAGCTAAGCAAATAACATTTATATTGAAGAGCAATAATAAGTTTTCTGGGCCCGGGGGGGGGTTCAACCATTTCTAAGCCCCTTCGATTCTGACTTTGCCAATGATGTACCCGTAAAGGAGGAAGAGGGAGAGCACCGCCGGGAAGTTGGTGGGCGATGTGTAGGCCGGCAGGTCGAAGACAAAGAGGATAATGATGCAGCAGGTGGCTGGGACCAGGTAGTTGAGCTGCAAGAAGAATTAATAAAATGCACAAACAGAAGGAAAAAAGTGAGGCTCTGGAGCTGCCTTGCACCTTGCCAAGATCACACCAAGACCTTCACGCCACTAAGTCAGTTCTCCTAGAGTTTGGAAAAGCTCCCCCGCCTGTTTTTGGATGACAACTCCCAGAATCCCCCATCTGGGGGATTCTGGGAGTTGTCGTCCAAAAAGAGGGGGGAACTTTTCCGATATTCTGAGCTCCCAGGAGCTTGGACTCCCAAAAGACCCGCCGCGTAAGAGTACCATGTCCCAGACGTAGTTGGCCAGCCAGTAGATGACGGGGTCACAGCCGCTGACGAACTGGAGGTGCTTGGCTTTGGTGGACTTCTCGGCCACCAAGAAGACCACAAAGCTGGCCGGTACGAAGGACATGGCCACAATGATGAAGATGGCAATGACCACATCAGTCCCCTGGAGGCTGCGGAGGAGAAAGGGAGAGAGCGGGTCAGACGGGGAGGGGCAGCCGGGCCCAAGCCCACGAACCGTCACAGACGACGGAGCAGGACTTCAGCCCTTAAACATCTGGCCCGGCCGACAAGCCATATAATACTACAAGGATGTAATTCTTTGCTTATTTTCTTCTCTAAGGGGGCAATGAGCAATTGTAACAATGTTCTTCCCACTCTGAAAAGAAGTCTGAAAAGCACACAGTTTTGGAAGACCATTTGCAATTTGAGACTTCTTCTGTGCAAAATTCACATGAGACTGTTTTGTGGAGAAAACATCATTTTCTGCAGACAAAATGATAATTCTACAGAGAAAAAAAATGTTTCCTGCACAGAAAAGGCTATCTGTTGTGCAAAATAAATGCATAAATAAAAAATACTGTTTTCTGTGCAAACCAACCATATATGAAATTTTGGTCAGAGTTAAGTACCTAGGTATAACATTTTCTTAATAGGAAACCAGCTTTTTCTGCACAGTGGACAATATTTCTGCTCTTGTTGCATACACATTTTTAAAAATATGAAAACGTTTTATTCCAAGTTGGAACTGTGACCCCCTCCCTTCTGCAAAAAATAAGAAGAAGAGGAGGAGGAAGAGGAAAAAAAGGAAGACAAAGACTGCAAAGCAGAACATACAAAGGGGTACCTACAGGTAATCCAGGGAGAGGCTGGCACTGGTTTTGTTCATGGGATGGTTGGTCAGAGTGATACCTGGAGCGGAAGAGAAGGAAGATCTCTCTCTAGGTGAGCTGTTTTGTGCTCCAGGTAGGGCAGGTCAACTAAGAAACTACCGAATTCACAGCCAAGGCTGCTCTGATGTGTTAGCTACTACGTCCCCCAAATTAGGGGGCTGGCTGGCTTACCATAGGCAGCGGGGTTCCCCCTGCTCTTTGGCAGGTTGGCACGGAGGATGGCGTTGTTGAGGGTGTTCAGATAAGTTGGCATGCTGTGGTAGCCCTTGTTGTTGTAGTATACCTGCCGGGAAAGAAGAAGATGAAACACCTTAGAAGAAAACCCTTCTTCCACTCACAGACTTCTGTGCTGAAGGGGCATCATGTTAGATACACCGTCTATCTGTACAACAACCTTGTGAGGCATGTTAGGTTCAGGTAGGTTAGAAGATAACTGTGTCTGTGTGTGTCAACATCTGATGACTCCATGAATTTCTCAGGGTCTTCTTAGGCAAGGAATCCTCAGAGGTAGTTTTGCCAGCTCCTTCCTCTAAAATATGGCCTACAGCACCTGGGATTCATTGGTGGTCTCCCATCCAAGTACTGACCAGGGTTGCTTAGCTTCCATGATCAGATGGAGCCTTCAGGGTATTTAGACCACTGCTGGCCTGTAAGAGCCCCATTAGCTTCATGGTTAAGCTGGGACTTCAACTGGCTCTTGTTGTTTCTATGGCCGTTGTCTTAAAAGCAAACTTTCCAAGGGCCTCTGAGAGGATATATCACCACCCTGTGTTTGCACAACAACCCTGCCAGATAAAGTATACTAGAAGACTATTACTGGCCCACAGTTGCCAAATGAGCTTCAAGTCCAGGGTCAATGAGAAGAATGTCTCATCCTCAATTAGAAAAGTATCTTGATCTCTTGAAAGAAAATGATTTGAACCCAGGTCTTCTCGGATCTAAGATTAAGACCATCCCTGCTGCACCACATTGGATCTTCTCCAGGCTCACAGCAATGTGGAAAAACGGCTGGTAGTTTCCTACCTGGGCAGTTCTCCGGACGGCGATTTTCCTCACCATGGGAGGAGCTTTGACCCCAAAGGATGCTGGGATGGCCTTCTGGATATTGCCAAAAGTCACTGCTCCATACCTGTCGGCAGAGAGTGGGCAGAAGAGAAACACTCGGTTCACACCTATGTTTGTAAATTTTGCAAAATTGGGGAGCCCAGGGACATCTCTGGTTATTCTCAAATGCCCAAGGATGCCCAAAACAAACTGGGAACAGGTGAAAGGGCAGCCTCCCCCTCTACACACTAGATCCCCTACAAGGGGGGGGGCACCTGTGGGAGACTAGTGGGTCCCCTAGGAGACCTTGGGGGTTTTGCATCTCCACCATATCCCGCACTGCAAAACTACCTTACCAACTGCTTTGCTGCCAAGTGCCCTTCAGAGCAGTCACTATTGGTTTTAACAAATCTCTTTTCTGGGCCTAGAATGGCCCAGCAGGGCTCCAAAGCACAGCAAAAATGCTTTCATGTCCTCAGTTGACCTCTTGTCTGCACTAAGTACCACAAAAAAGGCCATGAGGACCATCCGTGGTCTCCAGGTTTGCCCACCTGTGCAGCCGAAAGCGGTCTGATGTGTAGAGCAAGTACTCGGAGACGTTGCGACCCGTGATATCCACCAAGATGTCCCCGGTCACCACTTTCATCTGGGGCGGGTGCCCCCCAACCCCGCTGGGGCAGGAGAAGCCGGTGCCCTGCATGGAGCAGGTGCACTTGATGGGCTCATGTACGATGCTCGGCAAGGAGGGGGCAGAGGTGAATGTCCCTGGAAGGATAAGAGCAAACTGGAAGGGCTTACAAAATCCCAAGGACTCCACCCTCTGCAGCATCACAGGTTATTTATTTATTTAATTTATATCCCACCTTTCTGCAAAAATGAGACCCAAGGTGGCTTACGGAAAGAATGAAACAAAACAGAGCTAAACATCTAACGATAAAAAGAAACAGTTAAATCAAGCTAACGTATTTAAGTATCGTTAATTTTAGAAGTATAAAGCTACTGCAAAACAGCTAACCCAGCTGTGACTTCTTTGCAATGTAATTTTAGACAGAAAATCAAATAAAGCATCACCATTATGAACACACCTATGAATTTAGTGTGAGCTTAAGGCTTTCCGAGGAACTGAAGCAATGTGCAAGAGAGAGCTGGGGTAAGAGAAGGGCCAATCTCACCTTATTTTGTGGGTACCAATTATGCCTCTTGAAAGTATGTTTATAAGAGAGAGAGAAGGAATATAAAGTAACTTTTTCAACCTCTAAAACAGGAATGGATTCCTAACTTTACTCCACGAAACAGTAACTGTCTTTGTGACCACGGCTGTGAAATGTGTCCTGAAATTGTATTCTTCTACCTATATTTTCTATTGCAACGAGATTGCTGTCTGGAGTGGAATTTGCAGACTTTTGGCTCCCCAATTCTGCCCCCAAATAACCTTTAGTTTAGATGCCAGCTGGGCTGTTTTGCTGCCCTTACCTTTGATGGTGGAGGGGTAAGGAGTGGAATTCCAGGCCCGGAGCAAATCCTCGTCCAGGAAAAGGGTAATCGGAGGGGGCCGGGGAGGGAGGGGGTGGCACGAAGTTGGAGAGGGGGAGGCCCTGGGTGAAGGAGTCCACGCACATGGCGTCAAAATACTTGGCTGCCAGCATCTTGGACTCATTGCTGTTGAGGTTCAGGGACTGGACCAGCTGGTCCAAGGTGCTGTTGAAGGCCGTCTTCAGCACGCAGGTGGCGCCCACCCCGGAGGGCAGGTGGAAAGTGCCCACCAGCTGCTGGGGGCCGGCATCCGGCGACAGCTTAAGCCTGTAAGATTTTGAGAAGAGAGTTCGTTTTTATAAAAAGGAACAGTATCAATTAGCATCCTAATATTCTAAAAGATGCAGGAGGGACATGCCCTATTATCTGGTACTCAAGAGCTACACTGCTCCTGAACCTGGGAGCTCCATTAAGCTGCTCCTCTGCCAAGCAGATACTTTGGACTACAATTCCCATTGGCCACGGTGGCTGGACAGATTGGTTTTGCAGTCAAACACAATGACTGCATTTTTCCACCCTTTGCAACTTTGTGAAAAACTTGTTTTTCCTCAAAAGAGCTTTTTTTGTACAAACTCCAAAAGTTTTGCATAGAAAAAAAATACATTTTGTGCAAAATACGTTCAGTTTTGCAAAAACCCTATTTCTTTCTAGAATTATTTTTTCAAACAAAATTTTGAAATGTGAAAAATCTTGCAGGAATTAGCAATTTTCTCAATGAGGAAATTTGACAGTACCTTTCCATCCCTACTCAGAGGGAGAATCCTACTCAGAATATCGTGTCCCATGAAGAGAATTTGCAGTGGGCAAAATTCTCCTTCCTCCATCTGCAGCCTTTGGATGCACTGGAGCTTGGGGTGGTTAGGAAAACAATGAGAAGTTGCCCCTCACCGGTATTCATGACGCTCCTCGTTGGCGTAAGGGATGAAGTTGCCTTTGGGTTGTGTGTAGTTGTGATACTGCGAGGGCGACAGGATGAGGGGTGGCAGGTCTCCTGTGGAGTAAGACAGGGCCAGAGAACGCGGTGTCGGTTACAACAGCTTTGGCCCTCCAGGACAGGGGTGGGCAACTGCAGAGGGGGTGGGGGCTTCTTTCCCACCCTGGGCCTGCCTGAGGACACGCACTGGTACGTTTTGGCATGCCCAAAGGGACACAGCATCACTTCAAGCATTCAATTCCCCCCTTTTCTCTGTTTTGGGGGGCTCTACGGGGCTTTTGGAGGGTTCAGAGAAGCAACACACTGCAGCTTGGATATGTTCGCTTATCTCTTTTTTCTTTTTCTCTAGTATGGTGGCTTGCGACCTCTGATCCTTCAGAGAGTGTTGCTGTTACGTGTTTTCATGTCCTTTCTGACTCAGGGGAACTTATCATGGGGTTTTCTTGGCAAGATTTGATCAGAGAGGGTTTGCCTTTGCCCTTCTCTGAGGCTGAGAGTATATGACTTCAAGGTAGGTTTCCACAGCCAAGTAGTGATTCAAACTCTGGTCTCTTAGCCAGCTATGCCCTGCTGGCTCTCAGACCTCCAGAGGTTAGAGACTCCAACTCCCAGAAACCTCAGCCTGCACAGCCAACGGCCAGGAGCTCTGGGAACTGAAGTCCAATCCCATCCAGAGAGCCAAAGCTTTGAGACCCAAAGGTCTGGTGTACCAACTTGGCACTTGCTCTGGGAGGACCCTTCTTCCCCAGAAAAATGGGGACACACATACCAATCTCCGGCACAGAGAGGGCGACAGTCATGGCCACGCAGACGAAGAAGGCGGGCAACAGGATCTGGGAGAAGAGGGCCTTGGTGTTGCGCTTGGCGCAGTGGAACCGCTTGACGATCAGCCCGTGGAACTGGCGCAGCTTCAGCCAGGAACCCTCCAGCTTGAAGCTCCCCTGGCCCGCCAAGGCATGCTCCTCCTCCGGATCGGCCTCTTGGTCTGCAGCGGGAAAAGAGCAAAGTGGGAGGAATGGCAGAGAGGGGAGAGAAGGGAGTCCAGTTTCAGTTCCAGTTCCAGTTAGGTGGAGCATCTCCTTTCAAGGCCATGTCGGACCAGGAACCTGACGGTTGGGGTGAGCACATGAACATTAACCAGTTGGAAGAATATTACTTGGTTAACATCCAGCCATTAAGAAGAAGGGTGTAAGAGCTGGGTCTTCAATGGAAAACAGACAGGAGGTCAATAGATAAATCAATTCAATCCACAATCTCACTAGAAGTTGCTGACCCACAAGATTTAGAGGGCTACAGTTGTCTATCTCTGCTCTAGATGTTTCTGGAGTACAACCCTAATTCATAATACATGCCTTCTACTTTTTTTTAAATGGCATTACATTAATATTTTAAAGGGAACATTCTATTGGATTGGTTGTTCAATGCTTTTTGAAAACTTTTGTGCCACACATTGTCTTAGGTATTTTATTCTAACTTATATTGTAAGCTGCTTTGGAACCTGCTTTGGAAGGGGAAAAAGCAAGATATAAATCACATAAATATGTAAGTAAATCCAACTCCCACCAGCCCTGCCCCAGCCGATGGAAAGGGACAATGTTGACATGAGTCCAACCACATCTCAAGCATTAGATCCTTTAAGAAAAGATGGAAGAGTGTTTGAAGGCCTTCCAAGGGCTGTTAAGGATAACCATGTGATCGGAAAGAAGCAAAACATCTTCTAACAGGACAGAATAAGACTGGCAATTCTCCTTGTAGCATTTACAGCAAAAGATGACTACGGTTTGGAAGGATCTGCCCAAAAGCACTCGACAGACACCTCTTGCCCACAGTCTATGACTTTTAATTGCACATGCAAATCAGTTGAGTCAACCAAGTTTCCTCTAGTTGGAAGACCTTTCCAAATAAAAAAGATTTTCACCAGCAGAGACAAAGGATGCAGCCCTCAATCCTGCTGGTTAGTTCCAATTCGATCCACTGAGTCAACTGTTCAATGGTGAGTCAACACTTGCCCAAATCCTATTGACTCAACAGGTCTACTTAAGTTGGAAGTACCAACAGGACCCAGGCTGTGGAGTTTTCTAGTTTCAGGATCCATTCCCTGCACCCCTGCCTGCCACAGCCACAGTGGACAGCTTCCCTCCCCTCTGCCACCGCAGCCCCCTCCCAGGGAACACGCGAGGTCTCTCACGTGTTACCAACCTTGCAGACTGATGTTATCAGGGTCTTGCGGGTTATCAAACAACGGAGAGTAATCCCCATAGAACTCCGAATAAGCCCCACCTTCATCGCCTCGCACAGAGCCGGCTGAAGACGAGGAGCGTAGTGAAGACTGAGACTGGCCGAGTTGGGAGCAGGCCACCAGGTTGCCCTGATCAGCCTCTGGCTTCTCAAGCGTCTCTGAGCCCAGGAGGGGCTCCCCGTTGGCTTCAGGTTTGAGTTGAGGGTCGGAGAGAGGCAAGGCGTCCTTTTTGGACTCTTTCACATCTGGAAGGGGCAAAGAAAGAAAAGAGGAGAATATGAAGGCTGCTGGAGGCCATGGGAAAACCACAGTGGTTCATGGGGAAAATCACAGAAGGACCATGGGAAAACAGAGTGGGCTACAGGAAAATTACAGAAGTCAATGAAAAAGTCAGAGGGGTCCATGGGAAAACCACAAAGGTCTATGGGAATGCTAAGAAGATCCATGGGAAGCTCAGAGGGAGCCATAAGAAAGCTACAAAGATCCATGGGGAAAGCCAGAGGAGGCCATGGGAAAGCCACAGAAGTCTTTGGGAGAACCAGAGGGGGCCATGGGAAGGCTACAAAGATCCATGGAAAAGCAAGAGGGGTCCATGGGAAAACCCCCCGAGGTCCACATGAAAACCAGAAAGGTCCACAGAAAAACCAAAGTGGTGGGAAAAGCCACTTGTTTCTTACCTACATCACTGTTCTCAAGTGACTGGTCTTCCTCTGAGACCTTGAGGAAAACCTCTTCCAAGGTGGTGTCCATCAGGCCAAAACTGGTCAGGTCCAGATCGTCCAGGCTGTGCTCCAAGTGCTACCAAACAGGGTGGGAAAGGACAAGAGAAAAGGAGAGAGGGAGAGCCAATTAAGCTCCTTCTACCAAAATCTACATTACCTTCAGGATCCCCAAGCCAGCTGGGACACTGGGGAGCTCTGGGAATCACCCCCAGGAGTAACATCATTTCCAAGCTCTGCTGTTGTTTTTTTTTGCATGCAAGGGTACCTGGAAGAGCCTTTCAAAACAGCCCTTCTTGACCGCCTCACTGGGAAGAATGTAGGAGAGCTCGGTGTTGGTGTTGGAGATGAGAAGACAGGAAGCCACGTACTTCTTGATGAACTGGGTGACCCGCACTTCGGAACAAGGGCTGACGGAAGAGTGGCAGGGTGGGCTGTGGGTCTGCCCAGAGTCTAAATGGAGGAAAAGGATGGAGGGAAGGAAGGAAGAAAGGACAGAAAAAAGAGGAGATATTACTGAAAGCAGCCTCTACCTTGCAACCTAACTTTGGACACACATAGAAGATCAGAGCTTGGAAGAATCCATCCAAGGCTATTTCCGCACTAACTTGTTATAGTGCGGTTATTCCATTTTCAACATCCTATGGAATCCTGGGGTTTGCAGTTTAGGGAGGGGCCTTTTTGGATTCCATAAGATGTTGAAAGTGGAACAATCGCCCTATAACAGGCTAGTGTGGAAATGGCCCAGGGGTCACACTTTGATGAAGACCTGGGCAGTTCAGGCCTAGTCATGCACACTGACCCACGTTCGCCCGGGAGTCGGACTGCTTCTTGACCACGGTGAGCTTGTACCCGTCCCCATAGGTGCCCTTTAGGAAAAGCGGGGAGCCGCAGCACTTCAGTTTCCCGTGGGAGATGATGGCAATGCGGTCGCCCAGAAGGTCAGCCTCATCCATGTGGTGGGTGGAGAGAAGGATGGTCCTTCCTGTTTGGGGAGAAAGGAAGAAGGGAAAAGTGAGGTGAGCAGAGTCCTCTCAAGTTCCAAATAGAGCCCAGAGTGGATCCACCAACCCCATTGACTTGGAGACCACCAGCTTCTACTATGAGTAGGAAAGGTTGAAAGCAGCCAACAGTAACATATGAAGGAGAGGTTATTTATCTATTACATACCCCATCGTCCCCCAGCATTGAACCTGGTACAGTAGGTCCTGATCCTGAAAGAGAAACCTGCCCCTTTTCCTACCTGGAATTCAAATATGGAGGAATCAATAAAATGAAGACTGGAGTTTATTTAATGGCAAAGTGCCAGTCCAGTTGTCTTTCTCAACTATCTGGCCCCAAACCATACATCTGTCTTACCATTTATGGCCATTTTGGAACATCTACCTTACAACACATATATCAAATGATAAGAAGATACTGGAAATATAAGAGCCAATCATGAAATGGAAGCATTAAGCCAGAATGGACAATTACCAAGTGATGGCCAAGTAAAAAACTATTCATATGGAACCTTGACCTTACATTTGAGATTGTTATTGTTAATTTTAGTTGGAGACAATATGGATCAAAACTTTCTGCAAAGTTTAACCTCTTTTTCCTTGAGCTTAATAACTCCCTGGCTTCTATTTTTTCCTTAATTTAGAACATGTTTTCTTCAGTGTGGCCCCATCTTATTTATGTATGCATCCCTTACCTTGCTTGTATTTCAAGATGAGGTCCCAAATAGCCCTCCGTGCGTAGGGGTCCACACCAGCTGTGGGCTCGTCCAAGATGACAGCCCGGGATCCCCCCACAAAGGCGATGGCCACCGAGAGCTTCCTCTTCATCCCCCCAGACAGGGTCTGCACCAAGGAGTGGCACTTGTGGGTCAACTCCAGGTCTTCAATCATTCTGGAGGAGCAGAACCAGGGAGGTGTGGGGGAGAAGGTGCTTGTGTATTTGGAAGTAATAGGAATCTAAGCCCACAGAATTTGGGTGGGGAACACAGACCCATTAACTCTCCATCTCTCTCCCAAATCCTTAATTGTGAGAACCAGGGAGAACTTGAACTTCAGAGAGGTCTTCTCCTGGTACTGGTGCCCCCTGGTGGCAAGGCATGGAGGGGGAAGAGGGACAGAGGGGAAGGGGGTTGGCCTACTTGTCCATCTCCTTGCGGATCTCCTCTTCCGCCATGCCCTTTAGCTGCGAGTAGAACCACAGATGCTCGTCCACCGTCAGCTTGTCAAAGAGCACGTTGTGTTGGGGGCACATGCCCAGGTTCTTCCGGATCTCATCCATCTCTGTCCGGATGTCGTGGCCATAAATGGTGGCAGAGCCAGAGGTTGGAGGGAAGAGGCCCGTCAGGATGGACCTGCATGGGAAAGAAGGAAGATAGCGAGGGATGATGGCCCTAAGAAACATGAAGTCCGCTTCTTGCCTGCCAAGAAATGAGGAAGGAGGCCAGGGGGTGACACAGATGTAGGACTGTCCCAAAATGTTTCCCACCTCTCCAAATCTGTCAGACCTCAATGGGGGTACGTTTGAGCCTATAAAGGGGACAATGGAGAAGAGATGACTGCCGTCCACTCATCCAGGACCCTTGGGCTGGGGGCACCCAATGCCACATCTCTAGATGGAGGCATCTCCCCTCCAAAGACCCTTCCTACAGGTGTTAGATCACCCAAGAAGAGGACAGTGGCTGACTCGCTCACATGGTGGTGGTCTTGCCAGCTCCATTGTGGCCCAAGAAAGAAACAACTTGGTTCTCATAGAGGTTGAGGCTCAGTTTGTTCAGAGCCATCTTCTTGTCCGTCTTGTAGATCTTGGTCAGTTTGTCTATGCAGACCACCAGTGGGAGGTGGGTGGGCTCCTCCTCAATCCCCCGGGTCTCCTCTGAAAGAAAAACAAAAGCCACGGCTGCTCAGAATGGAAGCATGTAAATCTCAGCTTACCTTGTTTTCATTTTCAGAAGTGAAAAATTCCAAAAGTGTTCTCCCCAGAGGCTCAGAATTACACTTTGTGTGTGTGTATATGCATGCACATGTGCTTAATTTTTTTTTCTGATTTGAGCCTTTTTTTCCTGAAAATTTTGTTTGTGCAAGAAACATTTTCGTGTGTGCCAAGGTTTCTGCACAGAAAATGGGGCCGTTCTGCAAACTCCAACATTTTTGTGCCAATTTTTGTGCAAACCTTTCCATTCTGGCTAATTCTAGAAGAAACATTTTAGACTGAAATTTCTTTTTCAGGCTGGGTCAGGGGTCAGTGAGGAGATCTGGAGATCCCCAAGGGCCACATACAGCTCACGGGGCACCCAAATTTCCAGCCAACGAATCTCACCCAGCCTCCGGTTCTCCATAGCGCACGCCTGGTCTTCCTCCATGACGCTTAGGCGGGTGGTCCTTGACCAGGGCCATGTCCACTCCCACGTCTCAGTACGCCCATTTCCCAGCCAGTAGGATTTCTGCAGTGGGAAGTACCACGGCCGGGGAAGACCGTACATGCCTGGGGGAGGAACAGAGAGTCAGACGAAAACTCTGAAGCAATGTGGAGGCATGGCTGAATCCTCTCATTTTCAGAAATTTGTCCTCTTATTTTCTTGCTAAAGTTCTCCGCCCTTGCACCTGAGGATAGGATATGAATCATTTATTCTATGATGGAAAAATAAATCTGCCTCTAGAGCTGGGAGGTTTTCTGCAGATCAGTATGGAACGTGCAAGGCAGGCCTAGTGAAGCCCACCTCAAGTCTCACAAGACGAGGGTCTCAAATGCAGGATTTGGGGGTTCCTGTTATCTTCCGGACCCTCAAATACTGGATGTCTCCTTCAAGACAGGACACCTGGGAAGCCAATCTCCATCTCTTTAAGGCTAATTTGATTACAGGGGTCACCCGCTTTTCAACGATCCACTCTTTCCACCTTTTTCAATTACAATGCAAACCCATATATTTGATGCATGGCCAAAAGAACCATGTGGCGAATATATGGGTTCTGGTTGTAATTAAAAAAGGTCGAAAGAGCAAACCAGGAAGGCCTTCCATCCCCTCTTCACCCTATCCAAGCCTACCTGGGTGCACAGCCTCAATGTACCAGGTGAGGACCCCATAGACCACGGCGTCGATGATTAGCATCATCATGGAGAGGAGGAGGTTGAAGTCGTCCCCTTCCACTGGCGACTGGCTGAAGGTGTGCCACTGGATGCCCACGCCAGCCACCTCGTAGAGGGCGAAGTACTTAGACCCCAGCCCAAAGGCTGTGGTGGACATCAGGGACTAGGAAGGAAGCCAATGAGTCAGTAGGGTGCTGTCTAAAGGTCTAGAAAAAATGAGTTTCCACACTCCGGAATTAGTGGTATCTGGGGGTCCCGGGGGTCCCTTGTTAGAAGGGGTGCCAAGCGAGCTTGTTTGAAGCTCACAAGCAATGCAAATAATTATGGCATGACAGATTCAAGACTGCTGAAAGAAAGAAAGAAAGAAAGAAAGAAAGAAAGAAAGAAAGAAAGAAAGAAAGAAAGAAAGAAAGAAAGAAAGAAAGAAACCAAGTACATTTTTCATAAATACATAAAGTTGTCAACCCCCCGTGTCATGTAGTTTGGCTGTCTTTTATTTTGAAAATCTAGCAACCCCACTGGTACATCTGAATGCAGTGTTTGTGTGTGCATGTGTTAACACGTGACTCGTGTTCTCCTGTCTTCTAGTGGACAGCTACCAGACTTTCTTGCACGGACACCAGAATTAATGCCACGGGCTCCTTTTTGAGATCAAGGTTGGCAAGCAAAAGCAAGAGGCAGATGACACAGACAGACACACGGGAATTTGGATTTGAATCCAAAACTTGCAATCAAACCAGAGGAGGATAGGTTTTTAACTCACAGCAATGCACTTCTCAAAAGCGGTAATCTTATCATGGGCCACCTCTTCTCGGATGGCGACATACATGTAGGGGACGTAGCTGAGGAAGTAGATGATACCGCCACATGCTGAGGCCAGCTTGGCTTTGGAGTAAAGCACGGAGATGAGGAAGCTGCACGGTGCAAAGAGACAGAAATGCACGTCACACCGAGCCAGTGTCTCTTACTGGCTTGGTGGGTCAGTGGGGATGGGAGTCTGGGTGGCACAAATGGACAACAGTCCAAACTCAGAGCTCTCTGTCCACCCTAATTTGCTTGAAATTTTTAAAGTTTTCTAATGTCAATCTCCAAGACAGTGTTCAAGGGTGGCCCTACATGCAAAATACTGCAGTAGTCAAGATGCAACCACATGAATATTATGATAATGGTTAACAGTGTACAGGCAGCTTCCACCCCTCCATGGTTGTCTATTCCTCCTTCCTCGCACTCACCAAAACATGATGGTGGCCACGGCATAGACCGCCAGGAACAGCCAGATGATGAAGACATCACTGTGCATCAGCACCTTCCCGTATTTGAGGATGGCCGTCAGAGCAGTGACTGAGATGGACAGCTGGACAAAACCTGTGATGAACCAGGCCACCCAGTGGACGGCGTTGTTCAGACCCATCATCTTCATCACCTGTGAGGGAGAGACACGGATGGCATCATGTCAAGAGGTTCCTTAAAGTTCATACTAGAACCCAGAGCAGACTCATCACCATTTACCACTGCCTGTCTCCAACCTTCATGAAGAAGACTCCTCCACTCTGATGCTTCTTTTCACAGGCTGTGGAAAATGACCCATTCACAATGAGCACCTCCCTTTTTTGTGTCTCCAGTACAACCTTGCAAGGCAGGGCAGGCCAAGAAGATTCACTGAGACTGCGCTTTGTGGTTGTTTTAATCTTTCTCTCCTAGCGTTTTAATGATGATGTTTGGGCATGGGCATCATAAGAAACTATGAGGAGCAAAGCCGGATCTGACCAAGGCTCTGTTCAGCCCAGCCTTCTGTTGCCGCCGTGGCCATCCGAAGGCGGACTCTCCTTCTCTGGAAGTTCTTAAGCAGAGGTTGGAGGGGCCTCTTTCAGGAGAGCTTTCGCTGGGTTCTCCTGCGTGGCAGGGGTGGAATAGATGGCCCTTGAGACGACTCCTACGAATGGAGCACTAAGTGCGGTTCCTGCCATCTTACATTCCGGGTCAAAAGAAAGCCAGATCTGCAAACTGAAGCATTTAGTTCACAGCTCAGTAATACTTCCGCTGTCCCCCGGGGTGGAAATGCAACCTAAAAATCCAAATCTAGGCCATCAGACAATGCATTTGTTCTATCGACCCACCTGCCTCCCCAGCTGCTCCCACCCCATCTCTCCCCGTCTCACCCAGTTCTGCCTCGTGGCAGCTGAGGTCAGCAGACAGCTAACCAGAGACAAGGCGTCGCTGACGTCCAGCTGAGCCAGGACTCCGGAGGAAAATCAGGACGTTCTTTGCAAAAACAGATATTATGCACAGGAGACAGTTTTCGGCACTGGCTGCAGGCCGCCTGCTTGGACACTTAAATCACCAAACGTGAGTCTTCTTTCTCTTCGCTTGCTCCAGTTTTGTCTCCGGACAAACACGTTTCGCAGGGTTTTAAGGAACCAAAGAACCTGCCAAAGCTGTTTTTCCTTCCAGAGTTAAAAATGGGACCCAACCTTCCTTAAGCCCGCACTGCAGACAACTGCACTACAACTCCCATTTCCCCCACAGCCAGGTCACTTTTTTTAATGTCTTTATTTACTGATTTTAACCCAAAAGAACATAAACGCAAACTGACATTTTTTTAACATGAACCAACTAAACACAATAGTAAAACAGTAAACTTAAAACATAAAACAATTAGCTCACTAATACACTAACTGAGTAAACACTAATCTACTGAAAAACAAAATGGCTTGGACCCTCCTGCAAACCAAACTGCAATGAAAAAGAAAAGACAAGGAAAGAAAAATATTCCACCATTACAGACTCGACTAAACAACCTTACTAGAATGGCTAGTAGCCACATCCATAAATTATTGCATAGTTACGTTGCTGATTGCTCAAAAAGTCTGCAAGTGGTTTTGTTTTTCAAGAAGAATTTTCCTTTAAATACCATTTCCATTTGCATTTGTTCAACGCATTTAAAGGGAAATGGGGAGGAAAAAACTGATAGCATGCACACCCAGCTTTCCAATGACTTCTGGGAAGCAAAAAGATGAATCATTATTTCCAGACCCTGGTAATCTAATTTTGAAAACTCCATTAGACCCTCCAGCAGACATGGTGCTCTTTCATGCCATCTGGTTTACTTCCAAATTTTAATCTTTTCAAAACAACAACAGCCTCCTAGGTTTTCTCTTCAATTCAGCAAATCATTTTAATGTTAAAATCACGCACAACCAGTTTCCTGAAGAGAAGGGGTGAAAGGAACCGCAAGACAAGATGGTGGAAGAGAGAAACCCCAAAATCCAGGGCTCTTTTCCAGCCAAAAAGGGCCAATCTCCCACTACCACCCAACAGTGGGCCATGCCGCCATGCTTTTTCCAGACAGGAAGTGAAGTGACATCACTTCCTGTTTGAAATTTTGCCAGTCTGTAGCAGTTGAGGCCATTTCCCCTGAAATTCCTGTGCAAACTAGTTTAAGAGTAACACAACAGCCATGCCTAAGTTCCTTTTCATCCAAAGCTCAGAAAATTTACTTTTTTGGTGGGAGAGGACTCTCAGAATCTAAGTAACTTTCTCAAGCTCTGTTTTGGAAACTCCATTAAGGAAGATAATGAAGGCAACGGCCTTCCAGCAGTTGGTGTTCAAAGGCATACTGCTCCGGCACGTGGAGGTTCTATTTAGCCACCGTGGCTATCATTGCCGTTAATGGGATCCTACCTCTTTCAAGCGGTGCTCCTTCTCGGCCACGATGTGCTGGATCATCATGGCCACCGAGTAGACCCAGGAGATGACCATACAGAGGGGCATCATGTGCTCTATGACAAACAGGAAGCTGCAGAGAGGAAGAGGCGGGCATCACCTCCCGTCCACCCAAGGACCCTCAGAGGTTGCCAGACGGCCAAAGCCGTCTGGAGAACCAACAGGTGAACTAGCAAGCAAAAGCTTGCTGCTCTGTTCCAGAGCTTGGAAATAATCCATTAAAATCTCATGAAAATTTAATTTAATTAAAATTTAATTAATCATGAAAAATTTCATGAATTACTCCTAATTCATTAAAACTTCCCACATTCATTTCATCATACTCATCTTCATCATCGTGTTCACGAAGGAACAATTGATGTTTTTCATTAATCGGTCACTGGCCATTTCTAGCCTTAACGTTTCTCTTATAAGCACCATAAATGTGTTAGCAAATTAATTAACAAATAAGTCTGATGATGCCAGTTATTCATTTATTTTATTTAACATTCCTTCTTTTTACATCACCTCTCTTAATGGTATAATATTACCCAATTAATTTCCTTCGACCATTCAATGTTTATGCTCTCATGCCAACAGTGATGTTTCCCAGCTCCTGCCAAAAAGCCAAGATAGCCTTGGAAAGAGACACTTAGCCTTCATCCTAGAGCTTGGAGAATGAGGAACTTTGTTCTTCTTGTTGCGTGCCTTCAAGTCATTTCTGACTTGTGATGACCCTAAGGAGAACCTATCACAGGGTTTTCTGAGAGAGCGTGGCACACTCAAGGTCATCCAGTGGGTTTCCATCGCCGAATGGGGAATACTATGATCAGGTTATTGGGAAGCCCACAGAGAAGAGGACCTCCCACAGGGTCTGAAGGGGTTCCACAAGTACTCACTCATCACGGGTGTAGCATGGATACGGAAACATCTGCACATAGTTCCCGGGCTCAACAACATCGTGGCCTACGAAAGTATTGATGATCGCTCTTTCCATCATATCTTTTGAGAAACAGAAAGAAAACAAAATGGTGAGGAAAAGTCTCTCATCTTCTCTTTTGTTCCTCAAGACATCCATCTGGAGCTCTTAACAATCAGTAATTTTGCATGGGCCAGGTCCAATGTCCTTTCCTCTGCAGCGGAGGAAGGACTGTTTATGGAGATTCTTACCACAAAAGACTTCTGGAGCTGGAAAACACAGTCATTTCTCTGTTGCTGAAAGCAGCAGTTTGTAGCCCTTTGCAGAAAAGTTGGAAGACATCATCCTTTGATAAGAGGTGCTACGGCTTTTGACCCAAGTGAGTGCCTAACAAGAGAATGGCACCCAAGAAGGCACTCACCTTGGATCCAGACAAAGCCATACAGGAAGTAGAAACGGCCTCCGGTGTTTGGTCCGGGCCTCCAATATGCCCGGCGGATCTCATTGGTCTTCTCAGTGAAGCTGGAGTTTTGACGGATCTTGTACATGACGTGGGGAGGGAGGGTGCCATCCTTGTTGGTCTGGAAGATCACACCTTTGGGAGAGGGCAGGGAAACACAATGAATGCAGTGGAGAAAGAGAGCTGTAAGCCAATGAAGTGTCCATTAGAAGAACTGCCTGTCTAAGTCCACACTGTGCTTTCCTACACTGGTCAACCAGATGCCTCTGGGAAGACCACATGTTGCACATGAGGACAACAAAACTCTCCCACACTTGTCTCCCTGTTGTCGTTCAGGTGCTCTAAAGCCAGCAATTCCTGAGTCAGAACCTGGTCAAAGGATTGCAACCATGACTCAAAGATCTCAACAGCAGTTGAAAGATCTTAACCATGGATTTCATTGGCACCAGGGTCACAAAGGATCACAACCATGGCTGACAGATCTCAGTCATGGGTCTCAATGGTGCCAGGCTAAAGGATCACAACCATGGGTGACAGGTCTCAACCATGGGTTTCAGCGGTGCCATGTCACAAAGGATCACAACCATGGTTGGAAGATCTCAACCATGGATCTCAAGGGCACCTCATTAAACCGTGGCTGAAGTATCTCAACTAAGTATCTCACTAAGCTGAAGAATCTCAACCATGGCTGAAGGGTCTCAGCAATGGATCTGAATGCCCATGGTGGCTGAGGATGGTGGGAACTGGTGTCCAAGATATTTGGGGGGCACCAGGCAGCATTGCTACTAAATGCAGACTAGGCGGACCATCAATTTGACCTGGGAGAAGGCAGCTTCTTAAATATTCATGCAAGCTAATTGCTGGAGACCACCAAGGAAGAACCGTACTGGCAAAGACTGTGACGTTGTCTTGGTAGGCTTGGTTCAGGGTGTAATTCACAATGCTCTCCTCATCTGGAAAACCCTTGAAGATGTCCACGCTGACCTGGTAGGAGAGGAAAGAAGATTTTTGTGAAGTTAGGTTTCCTTGCAATCAACAAGTCCAGACTTTGCAAGTAGAACTGGGGATTCTTAGGGGAGAATTAAAAAACAGAGCTTGGAGAGGTACTTTTTTTTTTTTTTTTGGACTATAATACCTTCCAACAGATTCCGGGAAGGTTCCAATTTATGGAATGCATTTATCAGCCAACTACCAACACCCACAGCAGCAACAAGAACAAAATCAAAGAATCGATTGTTATTGCTTGGGGCCATTTCCAGAAATTTAGGTGAGAATGTATGGGTGAAATTAAAGTTCTGAAAATTATTTTCCATTTTAAACCATGACATTGACATTGTTTCTGAGAACTATAGCTTTTGGAAACAAAACAAAACAAAATGTCTTGTGGAAAATGTCCTTTCTTCCTTTTAAGAAAACCAAAACAAAGTTGCTTACCACAAGCAAACAGGGCTTGAAAATAATTATTTTATCAACCATGAGCACAACAAAAAGGCACACAGTCTCTTTCATACAGAGCAAAACTGAAGAGACTTAGCCATTTTGAAACAACCAGAGTTTGGAAAAGTTCCTTTTTGGAACTATAAGTTCCAGAATCTCCCACCCAGAACAGTCTGGGGAAATTTTGGGAGCTGCGGTCCCTAAAAGAGGAGCCTTTCTAAGCACTGGTGAAGGCATCAATGGAGCAGAACCAAGTGACCCAGAAACTCTGAGGCAGAGGTGGACAAAGGGAAGACCCACCTTGGACATGAACTGGATCCACCCACAGGCAGCATTGTCAATGGTATCCAGCTGGGAGAGGAGAGTGCTGGTGTTGGGCAAGGAGAAGTTACTTTCCATGAAGTTGTTGAGCAAGTCGCTATCCGAAACATTGAGGATCTCCGGGTGCTTCTGAAGATCTGCAGCGACCTGCAGGTGAACCACAAACACAGCAGTGAGAAGGTCACCAGGCAGGTCCTCTCTCTTCTCCTACCAGCATATGATGCAGAGATGACATCATTTGCACTTTGGGAGCTGTTGCAAAAAAGACCCTGAGTCCCAAGTGACTTTAATTTGTTGGTGGTGCTCACTGCAATATTTCTGCAATATTCTTTACTTTTCTGGTTACCTCTTTTTTTTAATGAACACTCAAAGACTAAGAAGAAGAAAAGCATGCATCTTGATCCATGTCTGTTAAAAACGCAAAAAGCAACGAAGAAAACACTGCTTATCACATCAATTAAGTAACGTTGCTCCCACTCATTGCATTGCTTTTGAAATTTAACTCTACATTTCCTCCACACCCCAGTTATTTGCTGTGGAACAGGAATGGTGGTTGTTTCTTCCCCTGTTACTGGGAAGAGGGACGAGAGGTCATCCCAACCACAGGCCAACATTACCTGCCGCAGCCACCGGATTTGCTGCTGTAGTTTGCCCTCCTCCAGGAAGCTGCGGATCTCGGCCGAAATGTTGAGCCACACCTGGGCGTAGCGAGTCACGTTCCCCACAAAAGCAAAGGTCTCGTTGGCCTGGGGGTGCAGGAGCGGAACGGCAAAGGAACACAGAGTCAGAGCAAAGGAACACAGAACACAGACTGGACTACAACTCCCATAATCCCCCTTCACACTGGCTAGGGGAGTGGGGGAACTCTCTCCCAAGAGAAGCTTGACCGGCCCCCTCTCTGCTCTCTCCCCACTGGCAGCCAAAGATTGTTTTATCTGGAGAAAGCTTTGGCTCTTCCTTTGCCAGAGCTTGGTGTGGGGAGTGGGCTGTGCAGCTATTATTGCTGTTGTGTTTTAAATTTGTGTTTTCAAATTTGTGTCCCTTCTAAGGCTGCACCTGCTAAGAGGGGAGTTTTGGACTACAACTCCCAGAATCCCCAGTATGGCCACGGAGGGAGAAGACCAGGAGGGAGGATGAGGGGTGTCCCCACTTATTCAACAAGCCAGGGGCTAGAGCACTGTCGAAAGCCGGAAACTGCCAAAATGCACAACCAAGTCTTTATTTTCAGCATTTTTTACATGCATAAACTGAGAGAAAAAGCAGCGTGTGGTTTCAGAAGTGCATGGAAGGTTGTAGAAAGATTGCAAAAGAGGCCAAAAGGGCAGACAACCCATCGAATGTATGAGTTCTGGCTATAACTGAAAAGGGTAGACAGCAAACAGCAAACCACAGAAAAGCCTGTATCCTGAGGTCACCCTCTCTTTTTTGGAATCTCACCTTCAGGATGACCTTGTCCACCTCGGTGCCGACGGGAGCATAGAGGATTTTGGGGTTACTGGTCATGAGGTGAACGAGGAGCCCCAAGTTCCGCTGCTCTTTGCTGGTGAAGCCCAGAGAGCTCATGTTCCCCTGTTTCAGGGCCTCCGGCTCAATCGTGCTGCAGGCAAGAAGGGAAGCTGTAGGTTATTCATAATCCGGGCTGTGCAAAGGGTAGACCCCTGGCCAAATGAGACCCGGAAAGGCTGCACCTCAAGGCCCCCAGAAGCATCCTCCAATCTAATTTTTGAGGTGACTTTCCATACAGCCAGGCCCTTTTATCCTGATACCACAATCTGGTAGTTCCCCAGCCTTTTGTACCAATTTTCCTCCCATTCTGAAAAGTCCAAATGGCTCTCACAAAGTTCAAAACCAGCTCCAAGCAAAACTGGGCTTGTATATTTGGCCCCCCTCCTTTTGCCTTTGGCTCCACCCACCCCTTGGAACTTTCCTGAATTTGAATTCAGACCTCACGTGCAAAAGAGAGTCGTTACCACCCTTGCTACAGAAGTGAGATAAAACTACCCTTTAACCCCAGATTTTCCAAGTAAACCTAGAACCAAACTCTCAATTCCAAGCCTCCCCAGGAAATGCCTTACGGACATCTGCTCTCCCTCGTGGCCTATGAGGGCACACCTTACCGGTTGTTGCCACAAAGGATGGGCTGCAGGCCGGCCCACAGCTGGACGAAGGCTGAGCACTGGCCCTGGGGGTTCTCCGTGGGGGGCTCGCCCTCCCCCTTGCCGTCCTCGGAGCTGGAGTTGGTGCCCGCAGTGAAGTTCCCTCCGGTGGAGCTGGTGGCGTTGGGAGCACTGGGGGCCGCTTTGGTGGCACACGCCCCCTTGGGGAGCAGCTTGGCCAAGGCCGAGAGGATGTCCACCTCCTTCAGGACGTTCTGCGTTTCCAGCAGGTCCTCCAGGAGGGCATGGAGGCGGCTCCGAGCCACCGTGCTGTTCACCTCGTCCAGTTTCAGCTGCCACAAGAAAGAGAGCAGAGCCGTCAGCAGCCCCAGTGCCTCTTGGCCTTTCCAAAGGGGAACCCCATTCTCTCTTTATTGTTATCTATTTATTATCCTGACTTTCCATCACTGAGCTCAAACCTGCCTGTGCGGCTCTTTTCTCACCTTCAGCTTCATCAACCCTGAAAGAGAGCTTCAAGGGCGGCACAATTTGCTCTGCTGTGCTCTAAACAAACATGGCAGGACTGCATAGCCATGTGCACACTTACAATTTTTAACTGTGCCTCAGTGCACAATTCTGTGTACAATCTGAAGACTTGAAGTGTTGCCATAACAAAGCCCAACGCTCTTCCAATTCCGCTCAACAGGCAAACCCACCTGGCTGGTTGGCAGCCATCCCTGTCAGCTGCCAAGTTCCACAGCCTTTCCTTGGATGCCAGGCGTCTGGCACGGAGCCCAAGCAAGCAGGGCGAGGCTGCCAGGGCCCTGGGGTGACCAACTTGTGAGGAGGCTTCCCTCTTCCTCCGGGCCCTTCTCGTACTCACCTGAGAGATGATCTTAGGCCCATCCAGCTGCTCCTTCAGCTCCGCTGCCAGCTGCCCAAAATAGTCCTTGCGGAGACTGGCGCTCCGATTGCAGACGGCGGTCTGGTAGGCTCGGAGGAGCGGGCGCTGGCTTTCCGGAACCATCAGGAGGCGTTTCAGCTCGTTCTGGCTTGGGCGGCAAGTGAGGCTCTCCAGCACAGCAGGTGTGAAAAGGATGTTCTGGGGAATGGAGGAAACAAATGGAAGATAAAGATACTTGGCCCTGCCTCCCAAGCTGCCATTTTGGGGGTGACTGTGCCTCCCCAGTTGCGCATTGCCCAGAACATTTTAAAAGAAATTGTTCTTGGGTGTCCATATAAGTTTCTCCACTATATAATCCTGACTCTCAAATGGTGCTGAAAATGAATGTTTTTAAGCGGAGGAAGTCCATGCAGAGCTGGAGAGGAACAATGTAGTGGTTTAAGCATTGGACTACAGTTCTGGAGACCAACGTTCAAATCCTTGCTCAGCCACAGAAACCCACTGTGCGACCTTGGGCAAGTCACATTCTCTCAGCTTCAGAGAAGGCAAAGACACCCCCCAACAAATCTTGTCAAGAAAACCCCGTGATGGGATCACTGTAAGCCTGAAAGGGCTTGAAGGTGCACAGAAACACCCACAAAATTTGGAGACACTCAAGAGACCTAGCACAAGAAACTCTGAAAAACAGCTATTGCAGCAGCAAACAGCTTGGACTTGGGGGTATTATTATTATTATTCCTGGGTTGGGACCGAAAGCAGCTCACAGGTTAAAAAAGACAGTTTAAAAACTCGTAAGGATGGGGTCAACTTAAGCAATTTATGCCACACACACTCCCAATGCACAATGCCAACTATCTGGAGGAAGTCCTGTTCAACATGAGGGTTTCCAAAAGGGATATCCTTGAGCCCATCTTGGGTGACGTAGGCACTGGCAACGTTACTGTTGCTTGGGCTGTCCGTCATCAGTTCCAGCCCAGAGCAGGGTCTCAAGAGACCCTCCCCGGAAGGCGCCGGCAGCTTCCTCCTCGTTTTGCCCCTGTTCCAACCCACCCCCTTGCTGCCCCCACGGCCCCTCACCTCCATGTCTTTTACAAAGGCCTGCGGGCCGTAGGAACTGGGGGACTCTGAGGCAGGGGTGGGGAGGCCCAACGCCTGGGAGAGGAGGTGGACCAGCGCCTTCCTGTGGGAGCCCTTCTGCGGGTAGCGCAAGGCCTGGCGGACGAGCCTGTCTTCTGTGCTCCTCAAGCTCCCCAGAAGGCTTTCCTGAAAAGAGGGAGCAACGCGGGTTTTACAGAGAGACCGTGATTATCTGAGGACATAAACATCCTGTAGAGATGATTCTCTTCTTATCAGCTTCTCTCGCTGTCTGGCTTCCATAACCATACACAGAAATTGGAAACACGATGGCACAGACAATCCCAATTTTGGTATTCAAGGCTCCTCATCCCCTCCAGAAATGACAATTGCACCAATTCTCTGATTTACTGTATGCTGTCCTGACATCTATGATATAAAGCAGGGCATGAATAATTTAATAAATGACATGACTCATTAGAAAAGACGACAATGCTTGGTCAAGCGGGAAACAGCCATAAAAGAGGGAGAGCGTGCTTCAGGCAGAGGGACCCCACCAAGGCAGCCGCAGCCCCGAGTCTGTGGGACCTGGGGAAAGCGGCTGATGAGAGGGTGGCCTGGGGGTCTCCCATTCATAGGGTTGCCATAAGTTGAAGCCACCTTGAAAGCAATTAAGAATGAAGTACAAATAATCTAATGCATAGTGCAAACAGTCCCCTCCTGTTGATGTTCTATGTGGAGAACTGGAGAACTGGAATGGATTATAATTACTATACTATGATTATAATTGCTATAATGGCCATTATCATTATTATTATTTGCAAACAGAGGAGGGTGGGCAGTTACCAAAGCAAATGCTCCACCTCATCTGAATCTGGATTCCATGGAGCAACACCCCGTGAATTTGCACCCAAAAACCCTCCATCCGGATGAGGGTAATTTTTCTACCTTGCAAATAACAGGGAAGAGGGGTTGGAAAAATTCTCCACATTTAAAGTACTCAGTGAAGTTTGTTTGTTGTTTTAATCTGGCTGGATTAAAAGATTTTGGAAACAGCTGTGGGGAAACAAGGTCAATGCAGTGGAAGAACCTGAACCTCCAGGAGAAATTGCTTCGCCTACCAACAGCAAGTACCAGGGTTTATCTCACCTCCAGGTGAAGGAGCTTCTCTGCTGTGCTGAATCGGTCCCAGGGCTCATGGAATCCATCCGGAGAGGCTGGAGAGGTGCCAAAGAACAGCCGATACACCTGAGAAAGAGAGTCAGTTGGATCACGCTGAGCTCCTTAATCCAGATCTTTTGCTTCTCCTTCCCAAAGCAAGGACGGACTCAATCTGGCCAAATGGACTAAGACTTCTCCATTTTCCATTATCTCGTAACTGGGAAGAGAGCCTCCCCATTAGAGCAACGCTCCCAGTTCTCTACACATCTATGTCTTTACACTGAGATACTGTTCAACATTTCCACGCACCTCTTTGAGGTTCACCTTGGAGCCCGTCAAGAGCTCCGCGGTCTCGTTGGAGAGGGAGAGGTTCTGTGTCAGAAACCGGTGGAACTCCAGCTTGTCCTTGGCTGCCGAGTCGAGCGTGAACCCAGGAGCTGTGCCGGGTCCAGGAGGAGAAGAGAACACAGCGGGGAAAACATTTAAATATTAGAGATGGTGGAGACAGGAAACTGGGGAAGGGGCTAATTCCCTGGCTCAATGCCTCCTACTCTGACTGGCAGCCACTCTCCACGGTCTCAAGGACATGAGGGTCTTTGCATCATCTGCTGCCAGATCCTTTGCACTGGGGGCTTCAAGCAGCCTCAGAAGGAGGAGCTTTAACCACTGAGCAACATGGTCTCCTCCCCACTGATGAGATTTCCAGCCCCAGAACCTACCGGCCCGGTTGCTGAAGTGGGTCTCCATGGCAGTGGGTTCGTTGCTGCCAAGAGACTCCAGGTGGTGCCGTAACGACTCCAGCTCCTCTTCCAGCCCCGCGTGATCTGGATTGAATAAGTTACTTTTCTCCACCACCTCATTGAGCCGCTCCAGCAGCTGCGTTACTCTGCAGGAAGGAACCAGAGGAGCATTATTCATTCCAAAGCAGGGGGTTTGGGTGCCGAGTGTTGGGGAGGCAAGCAGGCTTTCCAATAATCAGCAATTAACACAAAACTAGTCATTATAATTATACCTTCCTCAGCTAGTGAAAAGAAAAGGCTCTTTTTAAGCTGTATATTTGTTTTAATCTATGTTGTGAGGTCCCGTATTGAGAGGAAGGCAGGATTTAAATGAAATAAATCAACAGCCACACGTGGAGCTCACTTGGACCAAATGAACTGGTCTACAAACGACCCACCAAAAATACAACAGTTTGCAAAATCTGCAAGCCCAGCCAAGATTTGGAGCAAGCAAGTTTCCAAATCTTTGGAGCAATCTTTGGTTGTTATCTCCAACAAAAAATAAGGTTAGTCATATGAAAAAAACTGAATTCCTCACCAGTAACAAAGTGTGATTCTATACTTTTGGACCTGAACAGGGCTTGTGGCTCCCTGCTCCACTGTGGGCACTAATTAACTTACCAGGTTAATTAAGACTGTTCAATTATCATGCTGGCACTACCATTAATGTTTCTGAGCTCTGTCATCCCTCCCTTGGCAGCCTCTCCTGAAATCTTTTTTTTTCTTTTAAATACCCAAAACAACCCCAAAGATCTCTATATGACTAACATGAAGACTTTCAGAGAACTTATATCCCACAGTCTCCTTCATAAGCTTTTAATTTCCAAAGCAATCAGCTGCTTCTCTTTGCAAAAAAATCCCCCCTGCATTCCTACTTGGAATCATTTTGTTAAATCAACAGTCACTGTTGCTCCTGTTCCTCACCATCAACCGGGGACTCAACTCATCTTACAAATTAAAACAGATCCAATGTAGCTAAAACACACAAAAGCTGACAATAAAATGTCCTTCTGCTGTCAATTAACCTTCAAAACAATTTAAAGCATGCAAGAAAACATGCATTTAAAAGCAGTGGGAATTAACAGCCACACTGCACCCCGTTTCTTTGGAAACCGTCAGCTCCACGATGCCAGGAAAGGCGAACATCCTTTCACTCGCTAATGGAGAAAGACAGCACGGCGGAAGAAAGTCACTCCAGCCTGCCCTGAAAGGCAGTTTGTTTGGATTTTTGGAGCAGCCACCAAGAAGACCCTGCCTGCAAGTGTAGTAGGACTGAGAGAAGATCTCAAAGCCAAAGGAAGGCTTGTAAGGGGAGACCCAGCGATGGCACATCCAAGAAGGTCAGGAAGGAAACAGTGTGCCACTCACGTGGAGTTGGAGTACTGCAGGAACCCAAATTCATCTCGCTGCCCATCGGGACACAAGGACTGCATCACCGGCAGGATCCCGGCGGAGGTGAGAGGGGAGGCTGTGTAGTAAGCTAGGAAGGAGAGGAGAGGTTCGGAGAGAGATTGGCAGAGAGGGTGCAAAGTTGGGAGGAGACACACAACCAGTTCCAAGAGTAATGCAAGCGCCGCATCAGCAGGTTACCGGCCAGTTAGGTCCTGTCTGTAAAGCCTGACAAAGGCTTGGTCAAGGGTTGAAAGGTCAGAGGTCATCCCGGCCGCTTTAACGAAAGGGGGTCTCTCTAAGGTGGCTCTCCTCAACCCAGAAAATTCAATATATGTTGGACTGCAGGTAAAGCACTTTTCTAGTTAGGACACGGCATTTTCTACACATGCGAAAACACTTTTGTGCAAAGGAAATAACATTCCTGCATAGAAATATTATTTTCTGCTTGGAACACGCTGTTTCCCCATACAAAACAGCTACGTGCAAAATTTGCGCAGAATAAAATCCCAAAGATCCTCATAAGTCCAGGATTCTTCTCACCAGCTTTCTCAGCCCCTGAAAAACAGCTGTTTTTTGGGGGGCAATTTTTTTCAAATATTTTTTTAAAAATTTCATACTTAGTTGTAGTGCAAAAGAAGTAACCCTTTCCAAGCAATGCCTTCATGGATGGTAAGATGACCGCCAACCTTTCAGCCCCGGCTGAACATTGCCTTGCTCTGGCCAGGTGGTTATATAGGTAATTTTGCAGGAAAAGTGAGTTTAAAAAGACAAAGATAAAAGGACAGCAAGGGATTAGGAACTCTAAGAGATCATTAGTACAAAACACAAACAGCTTTCCACAGCCTGTACGCTTTGGATGAACGCTAAGATATATTCTTGCTTGGCTTCCCAGGTTGAAGCCAGCCGGGAAAGAAAATCAGGAGGGGAAGAAAAAATGACGGAAGGATTCGAAAGGGTAGTGGATGTGGGGCATGGTAACCCCAATGCCTTGTGCACCCCAAAGACTCAATTTTTTAGGATAGAATGGTTGCAAAGGGTGCATAAGAATGACTGAACATTGGCTCAGTTTTGCATTAAAAAAAACTGCAGAAATCTAGAGCACAAAGCATTTCAACATCACTATGAATTTGGTAAGAAAATGAAAGCAACGTGGAATGCCAAAAAAGGTGAGTATTTAAAGGGCGAGAAAGCAAGAGTTGAAATGAGTATCTATGCCACAGGTTAAAGTGTTTGCCTGTTTGACTATTAGCCACTTGCTCAATCAAAAAGTCGTCCCATTTGGCACGTAACCTAATGGGATCGAGACAAAGACTGTAGTGAAGTTTTGGATCTGGATTCATCTACTACGCTGTGGATTGGGAGACATATGTTGTCTAGAACGCATATTAATAAACAAGGTTTTCACTGACCTTGATGTTTAGACTTTTATTGACATCTCTAATACTTCCATGCAACTTCATGACCAATCAGCAAATTTCATCATTTTTGCAGGGAAATTGCTGGCATTGGTCCATCTTGCATGGAACGTGGTATGAAATAAGTTTTAACAACTGTAACTGTTACCAATCAAACATCTGTTTCACTGAAACTATAAGTGAAATTATCAGTATCAACCAGGGCAACACCAGGGAAATCTCTCAGGACACATATATCTACTTATTAGTGGAAAATGTTAGGTCAAAATGGCTGCCTCCCCCCCCCCCGAACGCTTTGCTAGAGGCGATAAGGGAGCCTGGGGCAAGGACAAAGGCAAGCTGAACTTACAGACTGCGGGAGACAAATTTCGGAGAAAGCAAAGCAAAGTGTGAAGATTTGTTGGGAGAGGAAAAAAAGAGAAAGGAAAAGAGGAAAAACAACAGCGTAAGGATGGGGAGGAGAGAAGACAAAAAAATAATAATACTGCGTAAGAGAGAAAATAAAAACGCAACTCAAAGCATCAGTGTCAGGCAATGGCTATAATGGAGACGTAACTCAGACGGGGACAACAGAAGGGTTGAACCCAAAGTGGTACCACGGCCAGCTCCCTGGCAATCCAGGCTACCAAATAAACAGTGGAAGTGGTTTATGACGATACACGACGCCCAATTAGGAGACGCTGCTTCTCAAATTCAGCAGCCCATTGGCCTGGATTTTGGATTTTAAACCCCTTTAGAGGGAATCACCATGACTAGCCTAGTTGCCACGGAGCCAAAAGCAGCTGGAGGCTCCCACATCCCAATAAGGAAGGACCTATGAATCCATTCCTGGTTTCAGTCTGAACTTTTTAAAAGGGCTGAACCTATTTTTGTAGGGGAGCTCCCAGCATCCCTGTTCCAAATAAGCAACTTTTCAAAGATTTCCTCTCCCCAGCCCCAGCTAGAACACCCAGCTTTCCCCTGAATTTCACCACTGGATGAAAGGCAGATGTTGAACTGCTGTATTGCAATAGGCATGGCACCGGAAAGGACTCTACCTGTTGAGTTTCTGCCTGTATCCCTGCTTTCAAAGGCCCTCCTGGTTACTTACAATGTGAAATGGAGACCATTCCCCAACCTGAGGAAATTGCAACTTGAGACGGTCTCTCTGTCCTTGGAAATGCAGATGGTTTTCTCCCGGACGCTCCACTTACCTTCTTTGACGGGGATGGTGGGCTTCTTCTGCCGCAGACCCAGCAGGATGAAGAACAGAACCAAGGGGATGAAGATCTCGAAAGCCAGCACCCACTGGGGGGGTTGCAAAAAAGAAATAAGAAGAATTCAGAGGGACTGAGAAACCCAGGAGGACGACATCAGCCGTCGTCAGCAACTCCTTCCCGTTGGCACAATCCCATAAAATGGGAAGAAAGAGAGGCTAGGAAACAGGGACCACCTGGGAATCTTCATGGCTCGATCGGGATTTCTTAGAAATCCCAGCCCTCTAACCACTAGGTGACACTAGCATTAAGATGGGATTTTACAGATTTGTGGAGGAAGAGGGAAAGGACATATCAAGACAGTGCTTTGGGGACTACAGCTCCCATCGTCCCCCCGCTAGCCAGCTGGCTGCATAACTCCTGCCCTCGGTGTTCACCAAAAGCCCTTCCATCTCAGCTCGGGGGCGCCTGGAGGATTCTGGGGTCTGTAGTCCTCCTAGTGCACCAGCTTGGAGAACTCCATCAGAGAAGAGAAACGATATTTTATTTCCAACCCTCGGTCCTTCTGCTGGTGCCCCCTTCTGCTTCCTCCCAGGGCTTTAAACAACCCTCCATCCGGCCGGTGAGCAGAAGCCGCCAAAGCGTTTGCTTTAATTGCACTGTGTGGTAGTAATTAGTGCTGTTGCATCTCAGATTCCCAGTGAGAAGCGTCCGTCTGCAGAGCCCTGAAGCGCCGTCAACGGATCCACAGAAAGCTCATAAATCCGAGTGAAAATAGGAACTCCTGGAATATACATCTCTCCCATAAGGAAAAAAAATAAAACAAAGCAACCCCTTTTGGAAATTTAGAAGTTCCGCACTTTAAAAATTTTAAAAAATAAATTAAAATTCTACAAACGGAAAATTAAAATTAATTACCATAAAAATTAGTTAAATATTAAACTAAAAATGTAATTACTTTAATGTTTAAATCATTAATCAGTTTTAATTAAACTAAAGCACTCCTCTTGATCTCTGAGCAAAGGTGGTAACAATGAGGTCAAAACAAACACCACAGCCAGTGTTTAAAAAGCAATTAATTCCTAGGACTCGTCATCGGTGTGGTTGACTCCCATGACAGTGGAGCAGTGAATCCGTTCTGGGTTTTAGTCCAAACTGTAAAGGAGCTACTCCAGGGTTCTGAGGCTTATGCCCAACTTGAACCCAGGTGAAAACCCAGGGCGGTTCAATGTCACCCCAACACGGAAGCTACCTTCTGCTAATGGAAGAAACGCAAGAAGTTACTTTCTGCAGAAACAGAGGCTGTCTATCTAGGCCCACATTGTCTTTTCTAATTGGCAGCTTCTTTGCAGAGGGCTCAAATATTGAGAAAGAAATGGACTGGGGTACGGCCACCTGGCTCCTTTTAACCAGAGATGGTGGGAATTGAACCCAGGACCTGCAGCACATTAAGCCAGCACTCTGTCATCGGAGACAACCTCACAAGTTACGCAGCGCAAACCAAGACTGCCAAAGCCATCTGAGATACAAAAACTCCCATCTCCTCGTTCTCGGCTAAAAACAGCGCTGGAGGAAAAGCACGCAGCCCTACCTCTGCTGCTCACTACGACGGCTTTTTTAAAAACTCTCAGGTGCTCTATAAATTATACATCACAACAATAACAGCAACCCACAGCCGCCAGTTTAAAATGGGTCAGTCTTTGCGCACATGCAGGCACACACTTCTGGCCCGGCCCAGCCCACAGAAGAGACTTAACATTTAAACATGGCAGGATTACTCAAAATGGTTTGTGTGATAAGCATTTTCTTCTGTGTTTGATAATCAAAGATGGTTGTGTTAGCCATTATTGGGGCCTTTAAATAAACTTAGCAGATCAAAATCTCCCCTTGTGTGCCTTTGCAAATGTTGCACCTCTTTGCAAATGTTGTGTTCCTTTGCAAATTCTGTTCCTTTGCACATTTTGTGCTCTCCAAGGTCAGTAGAGAGACAGTGTTGTGCAGTGGTCTGATTGCTGGCTGAGGACTCCACACAGTCAGAGTTCAAATCCTCAGTCAGCCATGGAGACCTGGTGGGTGAGCTTGGGCAAGCCACACTCTCTCAGCCTCAGGGTAAAGCAATGGTAGCATTCCAAACAAGTCTTGCCAAGAAAACCCAGCGACACATTGACCACAAGGTCACCGTAACTCAGAAACAACATGAAGGCAGACAACAATGTGAAGGCACACAAAACTAATGGTCCATACCACACGCCACTGAGGTCTGTGCCGTAGACGGGGTCTAACGATAGCATCAGCCCTGATTAGACAATTAAACCAATAACTGTGGATTCTCTCCCCACAAAGATGTGAAATTTGGAGATGATGCTCTCAAAATTGGGGGAAGAGAAGGGAGAGAGGTATCAGAGGAGGATCTGCCACACTTGTTGGCTTAACTTTGAAGGATTGCTTTCTTTTCCGGAGGCGCGGTTGCCTCCCAGACACCCACAGATATTGCAGTGACTCAGCCAAGAGAGAGAGACACAGAGAGAGAGAGAGAGAGAGAGAGAAATTCCTGGCCCAACAGAGCATGTGCATGAAAACAATGGAATGCAAAAATCTGGATTCCAAAGTAAAGAAACAGAGAAGAGAAAAAAAACCAAGAGTAGCAGAGTCTTAGAGTTGGAAGAGGGACCTCAAAGGGCCATCCAGTCCAACCCCCTTCCATGTGGAATCCACAACCAAAGCCCTCCTGAAAAATCCCTGTGCAATTTCTGTGTAAAGATCTCCAAAGACAGCCTAAATACCCAAAAGGCATGGGACCCCATCTGATCTCGGAAGCTAAGGAGGGTCAGCCCTGGTTAGCACCTGGATGGGAGACCACCAACAAATACCAGCTGCTGTATTTCAGAAGCAGAACGTGGCAAAACCACCTCTGAGTATCCCTGAAAAGGTAGTTAAAAATTCACAGGAGATAAAAGCTAATGAACAATTAAACTGTCAAAGAACTAAAATAAGAACACAAATCATTACGAACAACCTCGGCCACCAATAAAAGTCCTGCTTATGACATAAGGCCTATTTCTCCTAAAAGACCAAGAGATTGCTTCCCCATTTTGGTGCAAAGGTAAACCCAGAGTCCCACATTGCTCCCCACATGGATACAGAAACGGAAAGAAGGGCAAATAAACAAGGCACTTGGGTTTCTGGTTTGGGGGCGACCCACTTCACCACTATGCGAAACCAGCATCAACAAACATGGGACAGGAAACCACATTTTTATCACCCTCTCCATAAGTGGCAGCACAAAAGCATGTCTCTGCCCTGGAAGGAGCCACTGCAAGCTCAACCCAGCTTTCATCTTCAGAGGCCTTGCCCAAAACGGAAAAGATAAAGTTACTAGAACCTGTAGGAAGCCCTCGCAGACGTGGTTTTTGAAAACATCCTTCTCACGCTTGTTTATTTGAAACAGATGAGGAGCTGGTGGGATCTCGCCTGGAGAACTTCCGCATCGTCCCCAACGTGGGACTTTTCATGCATACACAACAGGGCACATCAAAGGCCTTCTCCTCTCGGCTAGAAAGGATGGCACCACTCAGCTTTCCAGCTCCAAAACCCTCCATGCTTCTGAGTGGCACAGAGAGGCAGGACTCACCTTGGCAAGCCCAGTGCTGTAACTAGGGGTTATGCCAGGCGAGGGCTTTGTGGGTCTTTGTGCAATAAAAGCACCCAGGACCTCTTTGTGGAATGACTTTTCCCTTGCTGGACAGCTCCAGATGCAAGACAATGGTGCAAACTCTCCTGTTTTGCTGGGCTCAACTGAGGGAAAGCTTAGCTAGGAAAGCAGAAACCTGCTACGACATGCAGAGTTTAATGGATTGGCTCCTGCAACTTCCAAAGACTTTCCCAGGAGTCTTGCACATATATTTAGTTAACGTCCTTCTTTCCCTTTCTCTTTCCCAGGACTCACCCTCTGCTCTGCTTTGCATCAGCTGGCTAGACAGGTCTGCCTTCCCTCAGTCCCTGACTAGTCACAGGAGTTGCTCCCAAAACACAGCCAGAGAAAATGAAGGAACCCTCTGCCTCCAGACCTCCCGGCATTAAGTATGCTATTGGAATTGTTTCTTCCATCAAGGCCAAATAAGTTCTTCATCACATATTTTTATCCTTTGCACTAAAGAAAAGCAGCTAACAAACACTGTCAAGACCAAATCAAGCAATAAAAGACGGTAAAATTAGCACAATCCTAAGTCATCATCAAAACGGTTTCAATGGACAGTTTAAGGAGATGATGTCACACCCTTCCAAAAAAACAAGGCTGATAATGGCTCACAAGGCTGAGAAGGTGGCACTAGAACTATCTGGGAACAACATGAGAGAAAGTGTTCTCCCACCAAGCCATCCCACAGGCAGTCGCAGAGAGTCGTCTCTCTTGAAAGATCTTAACATTTGGGTGTGTCTGTAAAGGGACCGTCAGGCATATCATAGCTTTTCGTAGGCTTCTGGGGTCCCTAAAGTGGAATGCAGTTAGGGAGCTGGGTATGTTTAGCCTAAACAAAGAGATGCACGGCGGTGACATGATATTGGCATCTCCAAATATCTGAAGGGGCGTCTGGTAGAAGATGGAGTGAGCGTGCTTTCGGCTGCTCCAGAGGACAGAACTTGAACCAATGGATCCAAATTACAAGAGAAGAGATGCCACCTAAATGTTAGGAAGGGCTTCTTCCAAACTATAAAAGAACATGAATTTCAGCAGGAATAACGAAATGCAAAATACTGGATGGGTGATGCAAAGCTTGGAAGCAACACCTGGGAAAAGGATCTAGGAGTCTTTGTAGGCCACAAACTAAGCTTGAGTCAACAGTGTGATACAGCAGCCAAAAAGGCCAATGCAATTCTGGGCTGTATCTGATTCTATGATTTGCTGGTCAGGAACAAAGCTAGCACATAAGTTACTCTGCACATAAATTATGCGCTCCCCTGTTCTGCAATTTGGTTATCACCAATGTTTAATCCATCACAATGAGCACGTTGCTTCCATAATTTCTTTTCCTGCAGAGGAAGTGACCCTGTTGAGTCCTTTCTCTCCCTTTAACCACCCCCACCCCAATTTCTTAGGGGTCACCCCTGTTCCCAGGGGAATTTCCTCCTCCTCCTCCTCCTCCTCCTCCTCCTTGTTTACTCCTGCAAGAGGTTTTTTTCCCCTCCTCTAAATAACAATTGCCACTTTGTCACAGTGAAACATTGACACCCCTTTCCTTTGCCAGTTCCTACCAGGCAGTGCCAAGTTCAGGGTGGAGCAAGCATGCAGTTTTTGTTGTGAGGTTTCGGAGACGTCACTTGCATTTTGAGCCACTCCTTTGCAAACAGCAAGGGTTTTTGTTGCTGTTATTGTTTTTAGCCTTGACTGCAATGAGTTAGAAATTTTGGTCCCCACAACAACCTTGCAAGGTAGGCCAACATTTTAGAGATGGGCAATGTAGGCTGACTGGATGAAGGCTTGACAAGGGAGCCTAGATTATCACAACCACTCACAGCAGCCTCATTCTTTGACCAAACGGGACGCTTTTTCTTACAAAATGCACTATGCTGTGCTTGTACACAAAGCACGTGAGAAGCAAAGCCAGGGTCCAAATGTGGCTTTGGAATCTCACCTGTTGGGCCAATTCTGCGAGCCTAAAGAACCTCATCAACAGGGTCTATTTTGGGTGGCTGCCGACAGCTCTTAAACTCACAGCCTCTGCCCAGAAACGTTTTGCCACGTGTGTCTACACAGCCACGCGGACGCTGCCAGCAGCCAAACACGTGATGCGGGTATTTTGAACCGGCCTCCCAAGGGAAGCATCATTAACAGCAGGACTTAGAGATCGTATTTTGGGGGAGACGATAATTAGGGTTGCCAGCATCCCAGGGCCTGACCTTGAGTCTCTACTTTTTGTGAGTCACATCCAAGGGTGCAAACGCTCCACTTCTGCCGGGCTCGACCCTGGTCAAGAGGCAAGGACAGCGTGCAAATCTGTCTACCTTAATTCCCACCACGAAATATGTTCTCTCTGTGCGCATGACAAGCAACTCTGGCTGCTGTGTGTCTTCAGCTCATTTCCAACTTGTGGGGACCCAACCTACCACAGGTTCTTCTTGGTTAAGATTTGTTTGGGGAAGGAGTTGCCTTGCCTTTCTCTGAGGCTGAGAGAGTGTCACCCTGTGGGTTTCCATGGCCAAGCAAAGACTCAAACGCTGGTCTCCAGAGTCAGTCATGGCATATATAAATGTAGATCTATATCCACACACACTTTTCAAAGTAGTTCTCTTGCCCTGAGATTCCTCCCTCTTACTCTGATCGGACCAGAGAAGAATCGAGGCCCTGACGTTGGCAACGGACTTTTAACGGGGTGCGGATTTGCTGCTTTTAATTCCTTCCGCCATAGAGCGTTAGCTGGTTTGGACTTTTATGGATTATTTGTGCTTTAAATCCTTTTGATAATTTTTGTGTTTTTAATCTGTACGAGTTTTATACACTTCTACTCTATACCAGCAAGCGAAATTTTTTGCTATTCCATCAGGCTTTTAGGAATTGATGGACAAGGGCTTTTAACAGAGCTGTTTTTTAAAAATAATCTCATGAGTATGTGTGTGTGTGTATAAAACTGATGTTTTTGTATCTCTTTCGCCTACATCGGTTTTAATAATGTGTAAGCTGCTTGAGTCCCATTATTGGCAAAAGGGTGGGCTATTAAGATAAATAAATAAATAAATAAATAAATAAATAAAATTAACCTATAAATCTAATCTATAAAATAACTAAATAATCTATTAGTTGGAGAGTCAGAGAAACTACACGTGTGTGTGTATAGAGGGTATTATTTGTCTGAAAAAGAGAGAGAAAGGAAGGGTACCGTATGTCCTCTTTTTCCCCGGACACGTCCTTTTTCCCAGAGCTAAAATTCCTATCTGGGCAGATTATTAAAAATGTCCAGGTTTCCTTAACATTCTCCTTACTTTAAATGCAATGAAGGTTAGCAATATTTCTAGTAGCAATTATCACAACTGAACATACTAGGGGTATATAGAATTGGTGGCGATGGGCGGTTTTGAAGTAGCCACTCTGTAATCATGTTCTCTCTCTTTTTCCCCTGCTTTTCCAAAATATGGTGAGTGTATTTTAATATTCTTACATAATCTTCCCAGCATCTGGTTATCTTAGCTAGCAATAATTCCTCGTCCGGATTGAAGGGGGCTTTTTACTGGTGGCCCCGCACACTCCTCCCTTGGAAAACACAGCCGCCTCAAGCCGTGCCCCCAAAGCCACCAAGTGGGGGTCCGGCAAGAACCGGGGGCCCCTTTGACCCCCGATTGCTCCCCCCTCTCCTCCTCCACCTCTGCAACCGCGCCGCCATCTCCCCTGCCTCATTTCTCCTTGCTGAGCAATGCAACCCCAGCCTCCTAACGAAGATATTTCTTTGCCACGTTTCCATGGCAACAGAAACAAGTTGAGAATTGCAAGCAGCAACCACACTTTTTTTTTTTTTTAAAAAAATGGCCCAAAATAAATTAGGAACGACCAGCCTTTCCAAAACAACAACAGCGCAGGGGTATCGAAATGACCCGGGGGCAAAACCAGGGTTGTTGGGGTGGGGTTTTGGCTCTACAAAAAACAAGAAGAGGAGGAAGAGGAGGAGGGAAAGAGGATGAAGGACGAGAAGGGAACGAGGGGCTAGAGTTGCCAACTGATCCCCACCTGTCTTGCTCCTGTGCTCGCCGTGGAACCACAAACCCATGCTTAAGCAGAAGGAATAAAAACAACGCAGAATGTAACAAGACCCAAGCAAAACTACCAGCGTAACAACAACAACTGACAAAGATGAAACACACGTAAGCAATAAACACCTGAGAATATTTTTTCAAAACTTCCTCCTAGCACCAGAAAAGACCCCCAAACACAGACCCTTCCAACAGAACTCAGAAAAGTCCATTTTTTGGAATGCAACTCCCAGAATCCTTCAGCCAGGATTCTGGAATTACCAAGGTTTCTTTAAAAAAATATATTTTTTCCAAGGCATACGTTCATGGGACAAACTGAATTCTCAGCCCAGATGCCTTGTTTTGGACTGATGGAAGTTTCTGGACCGCATCCCTTGGCACAGAGAGGAAGAAAGGGCCGCCACGTTCCCTGGCAGAGTCTGCCGCCCAAGCAGCTCTTAAAGGCACAGGAGCAGAGTGCCTTTAAAAAATTGGCAACCAGGAGTACGTGTGTATGTGCATACATACACAAACACACATCCCTTTTTGGATAGGATTTTGCTCCTCCAAGATAGGAAGACAAAATACTGGGCAAGTGATCTACTTGCAGTAGTAAAATTCAAGGAACTTCCTTGAGTCCTGATATCTTGTTTTATGTGTTCCTTGCTGCATTCCAGCAGGACATTGAGGCAGTGGCAGAACAGCCGTGCATGCAGGCAACATTTTTTGTTTTTGCGGTGACTCAACCAAAGGTGAGCAAAGTCCATCTCCGGCGCAGCAGTCAGACGCTCAAGGGGCAAAAAAAATCAGGTACTTCTGGATTTTAAGGTCTAGGGTTTTTTAAACTTTTACCCTTCTGCTTCCTGCAAAGAATGTCCCAGACAAATCTCTCTCGGAGGAGTACCTTCCCTGCAAGGAAAAGCCAGGACACACCAGGTTTTTATAGGCAGAAAAAGAGATTACAGGGGAGTGCATTGTTTATAAAGACAGTGCCGTCACATGGAGAAGGCGGCCAGAGAGGTTTCACCGCCTCTGCTAATATCCTCCTCTGTGAAACCTCCAGGGGGAAAAGGCAGGGCTTCAGCTCACAACGAATGCCTCACGTGCCCGTGGAACTCCCTGCCACAAGGCACGGCAACAGCCCCATTAGGAGGGCTTTTGCAAGGGGCTCAATGGATTTTTGCAAAAAGGGAGAAGCATCTATTAGTAACCTATCAAAGAGAGTCCTGGATGTCCATGTGGGCCTCATAAGCATTTAATTCAAGCCCGGAGCATGTGACAATTCGGACTGCATCTCCCAGAATCCCCAGCCAACACTGCTTTTGCAAACCGCGGCAATGTATGGGCTTCAGCACTGAGCAACACTTCACCATCTGCAGAGAGTGAAACCTTTGCTTTGGGGACTACAATTCCCATTACTTTCAGGGGATTCTGAGAGGTAGACTCCCCAGAAGGAATCTTTCCTGAGCTCCGGCTGCTAAGCAGGGGCAAGCAGAAGGAAGGAGACAGTAAATCTTGGAGATCAATCCAAGAACGCTTCACACGCAGGAAAATCTGCTTTCCGTGTCCAGTGTGCCTTTTGACCCTGCTTGCGAATGGGGAGGTCTGCACATTTCCTTCTGCAAAAGCTCCCCCACCCCAAAATCAGAGCCCGGCTTCCCCTTGTTAACTGGGCACTGGGTTTGATCCTGTCCACCCCGCTCTTTTTCACTGTGACACCCAAGCCGCTTCCAAACCTCTCACACGCAGAGACGGGAAGGGAGGGACGTGCGGCATTAACTCGCCAAGCACACCGGGCTCTGCCGCCGCCGCCGCCGCCGCCTCTTCCCTCCCTCTCCTGAGTCCCCATGGGAACCGAGTGCGGGCAGAGCGCTGTGCCCACTCGGTGCCACCTGTTCCCTCCTGGAGCCAGGCAGGTGTTGCTGCCTTCTGCAACTCAGCCAAGTCAAGAGGCACAGAGAAGAGGGGGAAAGAAGAGAGACTTTGCATGCACACATGCATTTTTTTAAAAAACGGATGTGTCTTTCACGTATTGATTTAAAGAAAAAAAATCAAGGGCACACAACCCCAAATCTGAGGTTCACACTGAATGAACACAGGGTCAAGATGCCCCATCATATCCCTACCCCGAAAAATCATTTTAACATCAATCCCTGCACATAGCAAGCTAGCACATCAAAGGGAGTAAAGCTTTTCCCTGAAATGCTCACTTTCTACACGCAGGGATATGGCGACGGCACCAACAACGACAGCAAAGAGAATTTGGAGTCCTTCTCATCTACATTCTGAGCCAATATGGCAACGCTGGTGCCCCGTGGGCCTGCAAGGGGAGGGTATTCCATTAAAAGGGTGCCACTGCAGATAAGGCCCTGTGGCCACGTCCCCCCTCCAGTGCATTCGCCTATGGGAATATTTTGACCCCGTTTCCCTCGGCCAGGTCAGGTTTCTGTCCTCCCTCCGGCTTTTGCTCCCACAAGCCAAGCCTCGGAACAAGAGAGGCCAAAAAGGAAAAGGGAGCTATTTCTTACAAAGGCGCTACGTGTACTTTGGTGGCGGCCCAGAAGATAACAATTAACCAGGCAGCAACCAGAACAAGGAACTCGGGAGCGGTTTCTAAAGCCTGTTTGCTTGCTTTGCTTTCTGACAGGGGTGGCGAAGAACGAGGAGGCGAAAGGGAATATATTATACATACACGCACATGGAACAAAAACACCCTGTGCCCAAGCTGCCCACGCCGACTCCACCGAGCAGGAGTCGGGGGACTGTAGCTTTTGCCTCCGGGTGGACAAACCCAGCCTTTGTTTTGGGCCGCTGCTGCGGAGTCAACTTTTAGCAAACTGAACAAAAGCATCTTCGTTACAAAACCATACAAAAAAAAAAGCAACAAAGGGAGGGGTAGTTTGACATTTAACCTATTGTGGGTTTTTCTGGGGCTGAGAGCCGAAATTAACTGAAGGCACACAATGACAACAACTGACATTGAGCATTTGGGTAGGTGGGTGTTTGAAGCCTGAGCTAATGCTCCTTTCTGTTTCTTCAGCTATTCTTCGACAGCGGTTGTTCTGTTTTTTAAATTGCCGATATCTTTAAAATCCCATCCTCCGGATTCCTGTGTGCATGTGGTCATAGAAACAGCAGCCTGATGGTGGAACACAGAACCTAGTTTCAGCTTTGGTTAAACCTCCTACTAAATCCAGAACCTGGGAACATTAATTGTGAGGAGCACAAAAGCTCCCGGTCACACCACAGCGAGCTACCAAACTCCAAGCCCAATTCGATCCAGCATTGTGATGCAACGGCAAAAAAGGCCAATGCAATCCGGGGCTAGATCAACAGAAGTATACTGCTCATTATCAAGTGGAAATGCACTCTATTCCTTCTTTAGATGGACCTCATCTGGAGTCCTGGGCCAATTTATGGGCACCACAATTTTAAAAATATATGCTGACAAGCTGGAACACATCTAGAAATGGTAAAAGGTCTGGAAAGCAAGTCCAATGTGAGGAGCAGTTAAAGGTGCTTGGTGTTTTTAGGATGGATAAGGAAGACTGAGAAGTGATAGCTATATTTAAATATCTTTTTAAGAATCTGTTATAGACTACAGACAAAGTTGGGGTCCAAGGACAAATGCCGAATTTTTGTGTTGGCATGTCAGACAAGAAAGAAACCAGTTGTAGTCAATGGGCACAAATGTGGCACCAGTCCCTGGTGTGCTGGGAAAAGAAAAATGCCAGTTCGCCCACATTAGATAAGTCTGAGAAGCTCTGGGGTAGAAAACAGAGCAAGACTGTTTTCTGCTGCACCATGGAGTAGGACACGGAGCAACGACTTCAGACAGAAAGAAAAGACACTCCATCTAAACATCTGGAAGAACTTCCTGAAGGAAACATGGCTGGCATGAAGGGCCAGGCAGCCAACCCATCTTTCTCCATGGAATAATAGAAAGAAGAAGAGTCTGTACACAATGGATAGGACCACCCACTCGAAAAGAGTTCACAGAAGTGGGCTTTTTGGACTACAACTCCCAGAATCCACCAGCCAAGACGGTGAGGAGCATAGCACCTGGGAGGATTTGCAACAGCTGTAGCCCAAAAAGGCTGAAACTTTTCCAAGCTCAAAAGAAAATTTTAAGCCAATGGCTCGCTGGGGGAGCATTTGGAGAAGGGTCACAATGGAGTCGGGTCCCACGGACAGGAAGGACTTCTCCAGCCAGGGATCTCAGAGCGAAAGGCTGAGCAACGCAAGGGCGGAAGGAAAAAGAAGGCTGAGGCTCATTTTGGAACACGCGGTCCTTTAGCCAGATGGATCACAGACCCCACCCGGGATACGGCACTCTTCTTGTGGCCCATGCTGGCTGATCTCAACGTCTAGCTTGCAAAGATTTCATACTTGTACTAGTCGGCAACTACTTTTCTCGGAGCAGCAGCCGGCAACGGAGGAGAGCGCCTGGGAGGAACCTGGCTAAAAAGGCCCTTTCCCTCCGCTCGGTGTCCAAGGTCCCAGCCTCACAGACGCTGCCAATTTATCTCCCCCAGAAGATGCAAAACAGGTCAGAGAAGGCAATTAAAATAATGGCTGGATTTGGCCCTTTGGCTGCTAACCCTTAACCCGAAGGACAGTTCCGAACTCCTCTCTCCTTCCACCACTTCAGCTTTTTACCGCATAAACTCTAATCTAAGCAAACCAATATGCACAAATAAGATCAGTATCAAAGGCTATTAAAAATGGTGTCTATACATCCGATTAACAGTTGTAAATGTTTATGCTTGGTCGTCTCTTCTCACTGGGATCCTTTAGAATTCCCAAATGCCTCCCAGATCCCTCGCCTGGCTCCCGCCCTGACCAACCCAGGACTCTGGAAGTCCGGGTTCAATCCCCTGCTCAGCCACAGAAACCCACTGGGTGATCTTGGGTGTGTCACATAATGTCAGCCCCGTGGTAGGGTCACCTAAGGGTCCCCATAAATCAGAAACAACTTGAAGGCACACCGAAACAGCAGCAACAAATTTCAAGAAGGAACTTAGTGAAAAATTACATCCTTATATCACACTTCAGAGGGTGGCGCAATAAAACCAGGTCTTTGAAGGGCAGAGGTGAATTTTTGGACATGCAGCATGCAGGTCGAAAAAGCCGCCCCATTTTCCGAGCTCTGGATTCGATACAGACACACACACCTTAGTTTTTAAAGACTTAAGCACTCCAACTTGCTGAAGAAAACTGACTCACCCCCTCCCCTTCCTTGCTCCTAAATAAATAGTGTATTAAAATGCCAGCGCCCAAGCGGGCAGAATTCCCCAGTCCTGCTGCAGTCACGCTCCTCTTAATGCATGCAGGGCTGCACCCCGATGCTGCAAGGGAGAGCGAGAGAGAGGGCTCAGCTGCACCAGCCCCGGATGAGGCCGTCTCCAAGCAAAGCGAGGCAGCAGCAAGGTCGTAACGGAGAAACCGAGACTGGGCACGACTGGCAGAGCATCACTGGTCATAGTGGGAGAGCCTGCTGGACACCGCAGTGGAGAAACTTGGATTTTTGTCTACTCAGGGATGGGTGGAAGGAGTCTACCCATCACACTTTGGGGGGGTTATCCCGGCACTGGTGCCCCTCCTGCAATGCCAACCTTGGATCCTCAGATTTCTCAGGCATTTGCAAAAAAAGACTGGGAGTCCCATGCATGCATGCATGCACGCACAGAAAAAACAAAGGAAACTCACTGAACTTGCTAAAAGTATGGGAAGCAGGTGCTCTATAGCCACAAATTTTGACACTAGCTGGCCACCATGTTCCTAAGACACTCGAAACCAGGGCACAATGGGAGATAGTACACATTCACAGAGAGAAAGAGAGAGAGATTCCCCCCCCCAACACTTGCCACTAGACTTCTCTTCAACCAGGAGGCTCTTCGGTTTAGTCCTGAAAATAGAATATCTATAGACAGCTTTAGCCAAACTGTACAGATTTGCATCAGACCCCAGGCCTCTGCAATAAAGTCACAGTTCAAATAAAAATGCATAGGAAAGAATTGATTTTAAAAAACCAATTAAGCCAAGGACTTGCCCCTTCAACAGCAGCAAAATTTCCTTCTTTGCTTAAAGCTACCCCATCACTAATTTAAATTTATGTTAGCTAGTATTCAGTGTCTCGTGTGTTACTACTTTGTTATAGTTTTATGATTTTTTCCTTCTTTTCCGTTTTTCTTAATGTGTATTTCTTTGCAAATTGGGTTGTGCTAAAACTAATAAATAAATTTCTAAAATTACATGTGCATATATGTGTGTCTGCGTGCATTATGCATGACTGGTCATTTGAAAAAGGGTTCCATTATTAATTGACCTTGGGCAACTCCATCACATCCTGGTTGCAGATACAGAAGACAAAACAGCATCCAAAATACACAGCATCCTTAATAAATGCGGCACAGATGTCCAGTTTCCTCCTTCTGGATAGTGTGGAATGTATTCACATGCAAGCGAAAGATACTCTGTGCATGCTCAGAGTCTCCACAGGGGTGTGGCGACAAGGGGGAAAAATGAGGATGTTGACTCCTCAGATAAGAATTCTGTCCCTCCTCCACCACCAAAAAAAGAATACAGTATTTGTTTTTATTCTCCCAATCTCTGGCATTGCAGGAATTTAGGACTCTAGCTGAGCCTTCAGAAACAGTTGAGGAATCCGAAGCAAAGAAACAGAAAAGGGGACTAAGGGAGAGTGAGCACAGCAAACTGGAGAGTCCCAGGTGGGAATTATTTTCTGCATCTCCTTCTCCCCAAGGCAAGAAATCTGGGGGCTAAAGTGAAATTTTGCTGGGGAGACACAGTTCTTATTTGGGGTGCAATGCCCTCATTCCTCCCAAACTTTTCCTAGCTACAGCCCTCTTTCTTCCTGTCATCCTGTTGCCCCCACCCCAAAAAAGGACCCCAAACCAAACCCAGACAATTTTTCCAAGCCAAAATCCACCCCCAGCCCCCCAAATATCAGATTCTCTTTTCATGCTCAGCAGCCAAAAAAATATATCTCCCCACTTGTTCTGCAGAGCTAATCCCCCAGAAGCTAAAATCTTTCACCGAAGAAGTAGTCTCGGGAGGGGGAAAATCCTACAAAATTCCTTTGTTATAATGCACATAAATTAAGCAAAAGAAGGGGGGGGGATTAAAAGAATGGAAGAAAAATCAATGCTGCTCGCAGGCTCCCCGAGGCAGACAAATCCAGGGCAGTGGATGAAAACGCCTTCCCTGAGAAGGTGAAAAATATTTCAAGTTCTGACAAGATGAGAATGGAAATCGGGTGGAAAAACCCAGCACTGGAACTCAGGCCTGGGAGCCGAGCCTTAGAGGTTTGAAACTCCCAGGCTCAACTTTACCCCAGCACAAGAGTGCTCCTGTGCATGCACAGAGCATATTTCCCTGTCCACTGGAAAACCACAGCCAGCTCCTACACCAGGGGAATAAGAAACTGTACAGTTCCTTCCAGATGCTGCCAGTTTGCAGCTCCAACCATCCCCTTCTCACCATCATCATCGTCACCAACAGTACCAACTTCTAATTTGTTTCCAAAACCAGATCCAGGAGGTTGGTTATGACCAGTAGAGGTCTAATGGGCTCAGACGTCTGAAGGACCGCTTGCCCAAAATCTGCAATCTGCAAGAGAAGCCCTGTGGCACGCTCCGTCAGGCCGAGAAGCCCTGGCCGGCGGGCACGCACGACGGGGTCTTTTCAGGGGTGGCCCCTTGGCTGCAGACTCCCCTCCCAAAGGCAGTGATACTGGCTGCATCCTTGCTAAAATGATTGTGGTGAGGATGACATTTATTTATATTCTGCCTTTCGTGGGACTCAAGGCAGCATGTAAGGTCAAAACAAACACGGCTAAAAATTCACAGCCTAAGGAAGTTAAAAAATAACTAAATTTTCCAACCCCCCCCGAAACCATTTAAAACAAAAGCCATCCACAACAACAAATAAAACCCCAGCACATTCTAAAACAGTCCTGTTCCATCCTGTCTTATCTTTTATTTTTTCAAAGGAAACGCCCTTTTAGAAATTGTATGTTTTTAAACTGGTTATGTTCAGTTTGTTGTAACTTGGCTTGAGATGACAGACAGGTGGATACAAGTATTTTATAAAACAATAAATGTGTATTTTAAAACATAAGGGATGTACACACCTAAGAACACTTACCTAAGCAATCACACAAGATCCAGTGGCCATGAGTTCCACTGAGCATCAACTACGGACCCAGCCCAAATATAGACCCAGCTCAACAGGTGACAGGTCCAGCACAACAGGGTTTAAAATGCACATCAGAGGGGCAAAATGAGGGCACTGATGCCCCCAAATAGGAATTTGGCTCCCCAATGAAGTTTCTAGCATTGCTAACAACTCAATACCTAAGTTGAGCATTCAGAAACAGAGTTTAGGCCTCCAGAAAAAAAGGGGGGCAACAGGCAACCAAGGGAAGAATATGGGGGCAGACAGCTCCTTCCCTTGCTATTTTTTCTCAGTTAAAACGTATTTGTTTTCCAAAGCTTCTGGAGTTTAGTTTATACAGATATTTATTGCATAGTTTTATTACATGTACTTGTCACCCTGTTTTATATCATGCTGGAATTTTCTTCTGTATTTCATTTGGATAATCTGCTTTACAATTGTATGAGCTAGTTTTATTATTTCTTCCTTCCTTCCTTCCTTCCTTCCTTCCTTCCTTCCTTCTCTCTCTCTCTCTCTCTCTCTCTGTATATACATATTTTAGATTGTAAGCCTTTGGCGGGACCCATCATTTTGGGTTGTTTTGCTCGTAAAATGCCATGTACGTGGATGGCACTATCTAAATAAACAACCACAGTAAACACAAGGTGTCTGAAAATTACCTTTGCAATTTCAATTCTGCACAGAGTTGAAATTTGTAAGGATAATTTTTAGGCCCCTCTAGAAGAGGTCAGGGTGGGAACAGCTTTCGCTGTCTGGAGTGCTAAAATGTGAGGAAGGAAGATTTAATGGAGGCAGGTGGAATTCTTACTGGGAGGGGTCAATGCTCTCAGTTTGAATACCCGTTGCTATACCTGTGGACCACCAAAATTGCCCGATAAACATTCCTACAAATCACGGTCTCCCCCTCCAGACGCGGAACAAGGAGTCTGGAATAAATCAGGCCCGGTTCTCCTTCCCAGTCTTCCATCTAAGAGACCACCGTGCAAACCGCTGGGACAAATAAGCACCCTCCCTTCGAGGTGGCTTTTGTTTTGTTGGCTTGTTTTGGAATTTAAAAAGAGAAGAGATGGATTGGAAGCCAGGCGGTTAAGAGTGGCAACAGATCTTTGGCCCTCCCATCCCACGTTCACCCCAAAGGCAAGTCTGGGCAACAAGTGGTCCCAAGGCCTTTTGGGTATGTGGCCCCCAAGAGTGTTCCTACACTTCTCTACGCTCCCTTTTCTTCCCCCCAAAATATAAGATTGTGGCCCTCTCCTGAGAGCCTCTGAGCACAAGTCTCCTTTTAAATTTACCTGCATTATTTAACAGCAAAACAACCCCAACCATTCCTCACAACTAGGATAAAAAGGAGGAAGTTATAAATAAATATTGGCAGTACTTTTCAAAGCCAGGAATGGACAAATGCCACAGGCAGGGGGGAAGCTGGCATCCTTGGCTGTCTGTGTGGCCACCAGAAGGTCCAGGAGACAGCAGAGTGGCCCCTAGACCAGCCACAGTAGCCCACCTCTGGCACACTCCTTCGCTGGAGCTCCATCATGGGGCAGGCAGTTCCGCAGGCCAGATTTTTATTCCAAAACCTCCCTTTTGAGCCTGTGCCTTTGGCAATCAATAGCTCTAGCCCTCCTGGGGGGCTGGCTTTTCTGGATACAGGGACCTCTCCAATCCCACCTGCTTCGGAGCAGAACCCAGGTTGGAGCAAGGGAGGATCCCTGCAAGGGATGGGGGGACAAACCAGCCCACGCAAACCATCTCTTAAATGCAGCCACACCTCAAAACAATGATGCTTGAGCAACAGCAATAATGGCCAGATGGATCAATTTTTGGTTAATCGCCTTTTGCAGATGTGTTTAAAAGAAGCACGCAATTCCTCCCCCATGGAAAGGTAGCGCCAATGGCTGTTTGGACGACCGTTATTGCAAATTAATAAATAAAAATGCCAGTAATAATAGTAACAGTCTGAGTTACTAATTTTGCTGATTTGTTTAAAAGCAGCACACAATCCCTCCCCCAATGGCGTCAACGGCTGGGAGAATGACTATTATTACAAATTAAATAACAATAATGCTAGCCTGATTTATTAATTTTGGTTCATCTCTTGGTGCAGCCCTGCCGTTTCAAAGCCCAATGCAATCAATAAATTACTTAAACTGGAGGTGGAGGAGGGGTAAGTGGAGAGCGATGGTGTTTTGGAAAGGCAGAAAAAGAACAGCCAAGACCCCCCCCCATCTCACCCTCTAGCAACCTGTCACAGCATCCAAACAGTTCAGGCATCCCACCCGAAAACCATGCCAAGCCCCTCCCTCAAATTAAGAAGGCACTTTTCCCCTAATTCCTCCCAGTGCCCCCCCTTCTCTTCTCATTTTTAAAGGGTCCTTTTTGCACCCAAACAGGGTGTGTGTCTGTGTTTGCAGAAAAACAATCTTAATCTTTCTTTTCTCTTCTAACCAAACTAGAGGATGGGGGGGGCACAGAATCTACCCCAAATTGGGCTGATTAGGGGAGGCTATCGTCTTCTCCCACCACCCCCCCATAGAAATATAAAGGCTGGTCCTGCCACCAACCACCCCCACCCCTTTTAATGCAAAAGTCCTGATTTAAAAATCAAATTAGATCTCTCTTTCAATCTTCCCTGCTCTCTGGAGGCCTTGCATTCCTGCTGGTGGAGAAGGGGAGTGATGCATAAAGGGGGGGCCGGCAGGAATTAACCACATATTCCCCCCCAAAAAACTCCCCCACACATACACTGCTTGAGTTTGCACCACACGCCTTAAAATTCCCTTCTTTCGTTCCTTCCTGGAAGAATTTTAAGAACAGGTGGGGAAGGGGGCAGCAACATGCATCGATCCTGAACCCTCCCAAAAAAACACACATCGCTTAACACCCCCCCTTAAAATTTGCCTTCCTTTATTCTTTCCCTTTGGGAAGAATTTTAAGAACATCCACTGATCTTTGGATATCTGTGTACATTTTCCCAAAGAAACGCCACCCTCCCCAGGCAACACACACAAATCCCTTCCTCCCTCTCTCCCCCCCGGAAAAAACCCCCCCCCCAAAAAAACCGGTTTACTGACCGGGCTGCGCCGCTTGAGGGTTACGTTTTTCCAGAGGAGGAGGTAGAGTTGGTGCAAGAATCCCATTTTGGCGAATTTTGCATCAGCTGCGAGGCATGGATTTTTGTGGCGGGGGGACGTGGGGGGGGGAAAGGGAGGAAAATAAAATTTCAGGGCCTGGGGGGAGGATCCGGCCCAGGAATTTGGGGACAGGGAAGGAACTCGCCCGGCCTGCAGGAGAGGAGGGCTTTTGCCTCTCTCAGAGACAGAAAGGAAGCCGGTTTTGGCTTCAGCCTCTTTGTCCAGGGAGGAAAGACGGGCGGGGGGGCTTAGGAGACGGGGAGGGGGGTGAAGTTAGGCAGCAGCCTCCCAATTATTTTAAAGCGGGGGCTGTCCAGGCATCCAAAATCCAATGCAATTTCTTTCTTTCTTTCTTTTTTATAATAACCTCTCTTGCAAAATTTAAAGGGCCAATTGCGTAAAGTTCTGCCCTTTGCAAAAATAAGGAAAGAAAAATGTTTCTTAAAGGGTGGGAGGGCTCTGCCACGACCGTCCCCCCGTCCCCCCTTCCTCCTCCTCCTCCTCCTCCTCCTCCTCTCCTTCCAGGTGTACGTCCGGCTGCTTTACGAGGGATTTTTTCTGCCCCTTTCTCTCCTCCTCTGCATTGCAATGCGAATCCCTCCATCCCTCCCTCCGCCCACAAAACCCAGGCAGGCCCCGGCCTCTTAAAGGGGAAGCTCCTGTTTAGCATTGCCTGCACGCCGGGGGTGGGGGGCTTAAGCGGAGCAAGAGGAGGGGCACCCCTCGCCTGCTTTTCCTATCCTCCCCCCCCGGCTGAGACCACCCCTGAAAATTATTTTCCTCTTTAATAAGGTGTGGAGGAGGTTTAGGAAGCAGACGTCCTGAAAAATGAATCTATTGCAGTGCAAAGCAGCGATGAAGAGACTTGTGGCAACCTGTGGCCGACACAGTTGATTGAAAAGAAGTGTATTACGTGGAGTCATAGTTTTCCTGTGGGTAGCAGTTTGTTTAAGAATGAACTTGTTTGGGACTAAGACAATGAGAGACCAAGGTTTGAATCCTTGCTTGGCCCTGGAAACCCCTGAGTGGCCTTGGGTGAGTCACACTCTCTCAGCCTCAGAGGAAGGGGAAGGGGAAGGCAAAGCCCCCTCTGAACAAATCAGCCCAGGAAAACCCCGTGATAAGGTCATTTTGGGGCCACCATAAGTCAGGAATGATTTTAAGGTGGGGGACAACAACAAAGTAAGTTACTTGAATTATTTGAAATACTCTTTCAAACAAAATCAAATTTCTGTAATGCTCAGGGATGCAATTTTTAAAGGCTGCCATAAAAGTTTTTTTTAAAATATCCTCTCAGGAACAGTTCACCTCTGCCATAGATTCCAGTGTTTGCTTTCTGGGCACAATGTATTTATTTATGACTGCAATAAAATACAAAACTACATGTGGATGCCATCGAGGGAAAGCTACAGTGCACCAGGACCGATCCCTCTAAGGGCTTGGGACCGTCCAAGCTTTTTAGACCTGATCCCAGTTGCAATATTTACACATTTGGCAACAATAACAGTAACCGGAAGACTGTTTCCATTCTGTTTGTTATTGCATTTCCGCGGGGCCTTTCTGCTAAAAAGCAAACTTGTGTCCAAAGCTGTCAACAGTATTGCTAAAACTATGCAACAAAAACCTTTGATATCTGTGCTTTTAAAATAATAATAATAATAATAATAATAATAATAATAATAATAATAATAATAGAGGTTTGAGCAAGCAATCTTCTTGCTGCTGTATACCCTTAGTGACTGTCTTCCCCATCTCTGTCTGTTTGGATTTCTGTAAACTGCCTTGAGCTGAGAATTGTCAGGTCATGGTAACAAGAGAAGAATTAGTAAATTTAACAATATGCCTAAATTTTAGGGACTGAATTCTATGGATGATGGAAGCACGGATTGCTGAGGTTGCTGAATTGGCCCAAATAGCTAAATTAATGTGGATTTTAAAGGATACACCAATGGAAGACTTTGCAAAAGATTGCAAACCGTTTATGGACTTTTTGAGTATTAAGAAATCTAACAATATATTGCAATGGTTACTAGTAATTCTAGTAGGATGACTGATGGCTCTTCTGCACTGCATAACAATTGCATTATGATTCCGCTTCAACTACCATGGCTGCCTCCCATGGAATCCTGGGATTTGTAGGCTTGGGAAATACCGGAGGTCTCTGGCTGAGACTGCCAAATATCCCTCCCTAAACTGCAAATCCCGTGATTCCATGGGACAGAACTGTGGCAGTTAAAGTGGAATCAAAGTGCAATAGTTAGGTGGTATGGAAAGGCCCTTCACTGGATCTGCAATGGTGGAAGATATTTTTTTTTCTTTTTCTCCCTCTGTCATTACAATTTGGCTGGGGGGCTTTCAGAGTCCTCTCGTGTTTCAATACGTCAACGTTCAGTGTTTTTAGTTCAGTGCGTTAGTATTGTTCTTCTGTGTAATTTCAGAGTTTTTATTTCCCCCCTTTTCATTCTTTCATTCTCCCCGCTTTTCCTATTTCTGAATGCATACTGCTTTGATTGTGAATCAGATTATGTTAAAATTAATAAATGAATGTTTAAAAAATGATTGAGTAGTAAAGCTGTTAAAAACATCATCAACAATCATCAAGGGAATATCCTATTTTTCAAAAAAGGCCAGGTAGAAGATTTTTGTCTTCATACCTTGTTTTCTTTCAGGAGTTCTTGAGGCTTGGGTCCACTTGAGACTGTAATTATTATTATTATTATTATTATTATTATTATTCCTATTATTTATAGCCCCCTTTTTGTAGGGGCTCAAAACAGTTGTTTTAGGCCAGCCTGGGAATTGTGCAGCCCTCTCAAATTTGCTGGATTACAGTTCCCAGCATTCGTTGCCATTGGGCTATTCTGGCAAGGGGCTGATGGGACCTGCAGTCCAACCATATTCCCCACCTCTGTCTTGAGCCTCAGCCAAACGGCTGGTTCCTGACCCCAGTGAATCAGTAAGGCTGGTTTACCATCCAGCCGTAGGTTCCGGTTGGTGCTAGCAAATCTCTACATGCCGTGGGTGGAAATGGGCAGGAGGTGATTTTCCGGGTTGACCTGCACTTTGGGGGTGTGGGAAATTCAAAGATGCACAGAGAGAGAGAGAGAGAGATTCCTTTCCTTTCCTTTCCTATGAAACCAGGGAAGGGGCACGAAACGCCTGGGGACCAACTTAGGTCCTAGAGCTCCCTCTTGGGGAAATACCTGGGAAATTCAGGCCGCCACCAAAACATTATTTTATGGCCATTTCCACACTAGACTGTTTAGCGCTATTATTCCACTTGCAACATCCCCTCCCGAAACTGCAAGGATTCCATAGGATGTTGCAAGTGGAATAATAGCGCTATAGCAGCCTAGTGCGGAAATGTCCTAAGCTGAAAATGTGTTGCCGGTGGGCATATGAATCCATTCAGCAAGCTAAACCCGTGTCCACACAAAGGGGGAAACTCTTTCATGTCTGAAATTCTTGCACTGTCTGTAATGCAAATCCATTTTTTTAAAAAAATGCAGCCTCTTGCTTGCTTTGCTTTCCTATTTACAAACGCCCACGATCATCCTGACAATGTTGGTAGCATTTCAAATGTGCAGTTCCAATGCGTGAGAATCCTCTATGAAAGATCCATCTTTCAGTTTTCAAGCTGGGCATTTGGGCAAATCCTGGCAACCAAACCAAATTTATTGCTCTGATTTTCTTAATGTTTCCCCTTTACCCCAAATTTAAGAGGTCCGGTTGATGCCAAAGCTGGTCTAATTCTGGCACCACGTCACATTTTTTTTTATTAAAGCTTTTGAACCCAAATTGATTTTATGCAGTTAGCACATGTGCTGTGATCAGCATTATTTCTAATGGTTTTCAATTGTCTTGTCCTAAGTATTAAATAGTTTAATATGCTTGGCAGAAATGGAGAGAAACCAAGAGATTTGCTCCTGCATCTGAACTGAATTGCCTCCTTTTTCCTCTCTCCGGAGGGTTATCTTATAGATTCAGCTTTTGAAGAACTTCCTTTTGCAGAGGATGCTGAGATTTTGTCTCCCACTGCAAGGGAGGGAGGGACAGGAACCTGGCTCTCTCCTTCTCACATCATCACTTTACTAATTTCTGTCCCCTTATCTTTCCAACTATCTTAGTGAGATTCACGACAAGAGTTTCAGAAAGTGCTGTGAGTCTGCAAGGCACTGCAAGAGGGTGTTAAACCACATTTTAGAAAAGCTGCACTTCAAGGAAGCATGACCAACATGTGGGGGGAAAATAGATAATCTTAGCCAAAAAAAGGAAGAAGAAGAGGGGCAGAGGTGCCTCTTTCGGCTGCTTTTGGCTCCCAAATAAAGACCGCTCAAAAGATAGACTCTGTGAAGATCCTCATCGCCATCTCAGGAGAAAGGACCTTGCAAGGAGACAGAGGTAATAATCTTAATAATTCTGGATTTTAAACAAAGTTTGATTTAAGGAGTTGCTGAAAATTCTGCTGTATTGGCTTGCTGTGCTATATATTTCTCCGTGATTATTTTAAAGTGTGTGTGGGGATTATACACACATATATACACATATATATATGAGATAAAATCTTCAATTGTAAATTGCCAGCAAGGGAGAAAATTGGTTAGGGTGGAGGGGAATGTGGGCTTCCTACCGGAGGAGGCAAAACTTGTGCAACTCCAGCGTGACAAACACGGAACGAGAAGCTGTGCCTTTTAGTACCCTTCCTCCATCGCCCTGCTTGGAGAACAAAACAGAAAAAAAAGAGGAAGGAGGAGAGGGAAGACAGGAAAAGAAAATAAGTAGAAGTAGATAAAATAATAAGCAGAGTGCCCGCAGGTTCAGGTTTTCGTGGAAAACCCTTCTCTGCCCTGAATCCTAGAAAGAGACAGCCAGTCAGGGCATCATCATTATCCATCGTCTTTATTTATATCCCTTTATACAGGTTTGGGATTCAAGGCAGCTTACCAAGTAGAGTTATCACCATATAGTTAAAAACATATAAAATTGGAACAGAATTAATCTATTAACAAGTTGAGGGGATGCACTTTGAAAGGATAAAAAGCAGTTTAGAAATTGCACAATGCCGCCCCTTCTTTAAAATCCAGTTATTGGAAAGCCTTTGTTTCCAAAGCCCTGTCTGGATGGGAAAGTGTTTGCCTCCTGGCTGAAGGAAGCAAGAGGGAGCCACGCGAGGGCCTCGAGGGAGGGATTTCCAGAGCCCAGGGGCCACCACTGAGGAGGTCCCGTCTCGTATCCTCACCCACTGCGCCCCGAAGGCAGGAGGACAAGAGAAGGGCTGTTCCCGAGGATACCAGGGTCTCACATGGAGAGATACAGGCTCTTAGGCCATTTCCGCACTAACTGTTATGGTGCCATTAGTCCACTTTCAACATCCTATGGAATCCTGGGGTTTGCAGTTTAGGGAGGGGCCTTTGCATCAGCCTGACATGGCGTAAGAAGGATTTTTTTTAACGTGCTACACAAGAGGATGCAACAAACCAGAAAGTCCTTTCTCAACCCTCTTCTCTGCTGATCACACAGCTTGTCTGTCTCTTTTCTCTTGCAATTCTCACCCCGACTGAGGAAGGAGAAGTGGGGAAACAGGCTCAGAAAACAAAGATAACCCTTGACTCTCACAGATGAGAAGAGGCAGAAGAAGGAAAGGGTGAGGGGTGGCCGTATCTTCCCCTGTGATGACCTTCTGCCCCATTCTGGCCATGAAGAGATTCATTGGCAGGACGCTTCTGTGGTGGGCAGTATGGAGCTTCCTTTCCAAGTCCGTGGGTCACTTTGGTGGCGTTTGGACCAAACACAAAGCGCTGACGGTCCTGGTTTGGGACTGGCCGTACGGCCAGGCGTTGAACCTCTCCGGCGACGTCTGTGCCACGCTGTACCAGATTGAGGGCTGTCATTTAACTGCACAGCGGAGCCTCTACGACCGAGCAGATGTGGTGGTCTTCCATCACCAGGAGCTCCAACGGAGCAAGCCGAGTCTCCCAAGATCAAAGTCCCATCCGGGGCAGCACTGGGTGTGGGTCTCCTTGGAGTCCCCCAACCACACCAAAGCCCTGGGCGGCTGGGAGGGAACGGAGTGGAACTGGGTCATGACGTACCGACGGGACTCTGATATTTTCATGCCCTACGGCAAGCTCGTTCCCTTGATGTCCAAGAAGGAGGTGGACATCCCCCAAAAGACCGGCTTGGTAAGCTGGGTGGTCAGTAACTTCCACCACACCCAGGAGAGAGCCCAGCTTTACCACAGCCTCTCCAAGCACATCAAGATTGACGTTTATGGGAAAGCCGCCCGGAGGCCACTCTGCCCGGACTGCCTCTTGCCAACCATTTCGAAATACAAGTTCTACCTGGCCTTTGAGAACTCCATCCACAGGGACTACATCACTGAGAAGCTGTGGAGGAATGCCCTCTTGGCGGGCACCGTGCCCGTGGTCTTGGGCCCGCCCAGGGCCAACTACCAGCAGTTCCTGCCCGCTGATGCCTTCATCCATGTGGACGATTTTGGCTCCGTGAAGGAGCTGGCAGATTTCTTGGCCAACATGAATGAGAGCCACTATCAGAGCTTCTTCGCATGGAAGCACAGATACGCCGTGAAGGTTTACGATGACTGGAGGGAACGGTTTTGCACCATCTGCCAGGAGCATTCCAGCTTGCCTCGGGGCAAGGTCTACCCAAGTTTGGAGAAATGGTTCCAGAATTAAGTGCAGGGACTGAGCAGGAGCATCCCCGGCGACGATGCACTGATGCCCCCTTGACTTATCCGGACAAGGTGTGCCACCATTGCCTCTCCCTGCTGTCTTTCCACCGGCAGGTAAAGACCTTTTTTTTAAGGAGAAGCTATTAGGTTATAGTGTAGGCGGCAGATTAAGATTTAAAGAGGGGTGTGTGGGTAGTGTTTCAATTTTTTAAATGTTTTCAATCATTTTTAATGTTGTTTTATCTTTTTTTAATGCTGCTTTTAAAATATAAACTTAGTTTAATTGCACTTTAAATTTTATATTAACAAGGTTTCTTTTAAAAAATTGCATTGTGCTTTTAAAATATTATACGCCACATTTGAGCTCATGCTGGGAGAAATTTGGGATATACATGGAATAAACAAATAAATAATCCCCTTGAGGCTGAGAGACGGTGACTTGCTCAAGGTCACCCAGTGGGGGATGTGACCCCTGGCCTCCCGTAGGTCCTAGTTCACCACTCCAGCCGGCTCTTCTTTCCAAGTTGAGACTGTCTCACGGCAATCCACTCCTAGGGTTTTTATTAACAGGATCTGTTCTAAGGAGATTAGCCACCACTAGCATGAGGTTGAGAGAGTGTGACTGGCTTTCTGGGACTGAGCAGTGGGGATTTGAACTGTGACCTCCTGGAGTCCTGCCTCCACACACAGGTGACTATGCCACATTTGGCTCCTAGTCTGAACTTTTAAGAAGCTGTAACGAAGATGTTGGGGACAGAGGGGCGAAAAAAATTAAAGGGAACTAAAATACTTCTTTAAAATAGTAGGGAAATGTTAAGGTCGAAAACCATGCCGAACGCTGCTGTCTTAGCTGCCCAGCTCAGAAGAGACAGAGCGATCCTAGATTCCATTGGCAGGGAGTTCCACAGGCAGGGTGCTGCTACAAAGAGCTCCTTTAAAGTTTGGACTGAAACCCAGCACAGACTCTACCTACCCAATAATGGAAGCCTCCTGCCATCCCGGTCACAGTCAGGGTCTGTCTCTCCAAGACTGAGGTTTTTTCCACTTCCTTCCCCTACTCCCAAGTCCTCGTGAGAAGAAGCTGGCCTAGTTTTACCAGCCAGGGGAAGAAAAAAAGCCCCTTCAGCCTCATTCTGTTGTGCCCCCTCCTCCTCCTCCTCCTCCTCAGCCCCACTGAAGTGGGGAGGCCACAGGTTGCTCGCTGGGAAGATTCGCCGGGGTTCAAAGGTGTGGCTGTGGTGGAAACTCCGCGCAACAGCTTTCTCAGAAGCCATTGCCCACAGCAGATTTCTCACATTGATTTGCAACCTGAATCTTATCTCTGCTGGTCTCTGAAAGTGGGAGGAGGAGGGAGGACCCCCCCGCCTCCCCGCCTCTATCCGGGGCAGGCTTGCAGCAGTTTCTGTGGTACAAACAACACCAGGGCTTGGAAAAGGGATTCCCATTTGGACTACAGCTCACATGAGGTCCTGGGAGGGAGCTCAAAACAACACGGCACATAGGCCATTTCCGCACTGGACTGTTATAGTGCTATTATTCCACTTTCAACATCCTATGGAATCCTAGGGTTTGCAGTTTACGGAGGGGTCTGCAAACTGAATCCAAAGTCCAAATACGGGGGCAGGGGGATTTTATGCCTCCCGAAATAGACTTCTCATCATATCTGGTTCCCTTGCAATCTTCCTGCAGTGCTTGAATTGAGGGAAACAAGGCTTAAAAGCACAAAAAAATCTTCCTTCTCCACCCCTATCAGTGACACATCTGACCCCTATTGCAGCACGGCAGGGAGGGGGGAGGAAGCCACCGCCTGACAACACCCTCCCTGCGAGGGAGATACAGCCTTGCTGGTTTTCCTGTTTGCTCAACTGGGGATGGTGAGAAAAGGGCAGGAGAAGGGAAAATACAAAGGCTGCCGTGCTGCCCCCCCCACTTAAAACTGCGCCTTTCTCCCCCACAGCCAAGGGGTCATTGAGTTCTTGTTTTGGATTCAGGCTCAACTCCTGTACAATTTTCTTAAAAGCTGGGGGTGGGACCCATCTGGCCTACCAGACTTTTTTCCAAACCTCTGAAAAGCCCCTCCTGTGATGCTGATGCCACAACCACCTTTAAAAAGAAAATAACTAGACATAAATCCACCCAAGCTGACCACCACCAGAGTTTCTGCTCTATGTGCAGAGGCAGTATACCAGCGAATGCCGCTTCTTGAGCTCTTCTGATCCGATCCAGGGGTCATTGCGTCATCCAAATGCAGGTAGTGAGCTCCTTTTTACTCCCACTGTAAGTTTCTTGGGGCAGAGACAACACCCAGCATCCCCTTCTGGCCAAAGGCCTGGAAACCACGCAATCCTACGAAGGGCGGTTTAGAGAGCTGGACGTGTTTAGCCTGGAGAAGAGAAGGTTAAAAGGTGACATGATGGCCATGTTTAAATATTTGAAAGGAAGTGATAGGGAGAACGGAGCAACCTTGTTTTCTGCTGCTCCAGAGACTAGGACACAGAGCAATGGCTTCAAGCTACAGGAAAAAAGATTGCACCTAAACATCAGGAAGAAATTCCTGATGGCAAGAGCAGTCTGGAATCTGCTGCTCTCTCTATGGAGTGAGTTGGATCTCCTTCTTTGGAGGTTTGAAACAGAGGCTTGGTGGGCATCTTGCAAAGGGATGGTGTCTTCCTGCTTGGCAGAAAGGGCTGGACTGGATGGCCCTTGGGGGTCTCTTCCAGCTCTAAGATTCTCCAACCCTGTGTGCTGCTCCAGGAACATAGGACAACTCCCAGCATCCCCTTGCCCCTGCTTGAGAATAACCTTCTCCAGCTCATTCACCTTTGCTAGGTCTGTTGAACTACAGCTCCCAGCATCCCCCAGGGCACAATTACCATACTTTTAATTCCTGTATTCTCTGTTTGGCGGAAGATATTTTTCTTTTGCCTGAAAATTGGAACTGAGTTTTGGCTCTTTACCACCCTCTGCTGGATTGAAACAGATTTCTCAAACCTCAGCTGCAAATCTCACCAGGAATATTTTAAAAATGGGACTGACTGGGAGATGCAGCTACAAGGGGGGGGGCAAAATGAGGACATTGCACCCCCAAAATAAAATTCTGTCCTCCAATTAAATTTTCCTTCAGTCACCAAATGTCAAGAACTGCACAGAATGAGACTAGAATGTTTCCAGAAACACACATGGGTTTTTCTGCACAGAAACCTTTAGTTTTGTGCAATAAAACACTCAGATGTATTCCTAGGAATGATATGGGTTTTTGTGACCCCCCCCCCGCATCCAGCAATGGGTGAAAGTCCACTTCTGGTTTTGCAAAACAGAGCTCTCCAAGGTGCTGAATTCTAACCCCCCAATAGTCGGTTCAGCACCACTAATACCTCATTTAAATCCTGGAATAAAACTGGGAGTGAAACCTGGAAGCCACTGGCCACCAAGTGGAATGGAGGAACCCAGAAATCCCCAGAAAACTCCAACTGCTTGTACAACGGCAGCACGTCTGTATAACATCCCATGTGTTCAACCCAGATTCTTGCACAACCGCCCAGAAAAGGGAACCTCTTTGCATAACAGTATAATCCACCAAAAGACTGGATTGTGTCACTCCAAAAAGAGTCCCTAGCCGGAGGATAGTAATGAGAACACACAAAGAAAGTGACAGAGAACACATCTTCAGATGTCTCTTCTACCCAAAGATAAAGAAATCAATTTCTTACATACACTGGTGTGGATTTTTTAAAAAAATCACACAGTAATCAGTTTGAAATTTGGTCATTTAATAAAATTTTGCTCTTCTTAAAGTCATACTAAACATAGTCCATACAAGAATCAGTTTGGAGTTAAGGGTGAGAGGGAAAGAGTGAGCCACATGGAACAGAAAAAGAGAGAAACAGAAACCAGGAATTCAGCACGGGGGTTTCTTCCCTCCACCCCATCCCCACCACCCCCTGAGCCCCAGGAGTTGGGTGCTGGCCCAAACAAACGTTGGGCCAAATGTACCCCAATGTTGGGCCACCCCAAGCAAAGACCTGTGTGCCCAGTCTCTCAAAGATAAGATGTGCGTGCTCAGGATAAAGGTGTGTGTGTATGCGTGTGTTTGCTCTCTCTCCACCCTCTTAGATTAAGTACGAATCTCTGGTCCCCCATCGCTTCAGAGAAACAAAACTATTTGTTAAGATTCCAGTACGCAATCCTTATACCAAATGCCAACATAGCACAAAGTATGTGGATCGATGGCCAGTGCGCGTGGCTGACAACCCAGGATGCAGTTGCCACGCTCAATGAACAGAGGCAATGGGTGGGCGCCATGCACACTTGCACGCTGCTTTGTTTACTTTAATGTGCTACCACATACACAACAGTCTCTCGTGCACAACCCTGCTTATGCCAGCCGGATGCAACCGCTGTGTACTGTAGTTCCCTGCACACAAAACAGAGCCCACGCTGCATGTACGCCTGGGCACCTCAGCTCCCTGGATGCTGAGCCTTGTGCTTTGGGGCTACAGAGTCACACGCTGAGAGTTCGTGTCCGACAGTCTCCCCGTGACTCTGGGCACTTAACTATTTGGAAACAATTGTGGTTTAAAGTTCAGGAGCACTTTGCAAAATTCAACACAGAGGGTGCTCAGAACGTAAGAAGTGGCCTGAATGAATCAGTCTTTTGGAGATGTATCTAGAATACGATGGCCAACTCTGGCAGACAGAAGCCATAGCTCTCCACCAGGGTTTCAGGAAAGTTTTCTTTTTCACCTGAGGTCCCTGATCTTCCCTCTTGGATCCAAGCAGGCTGGACTCCACGGAGTTCCTGAAATCAGATGAAATCAGGAACACAGGGAGCTGCCTCATTTTGAGTCAGCCCCCGGGTCCAGGTATCCTAATATTGCCAACTCTCTGATGGGCAATGGAGCTCCCCAGAGTTCCTTTCAGGTTGGATCGTTGCCCGGCCCTCCTCGGAGAGGCCACTGGGACAGAACTGAGGTCTTTGGCACAGGAGCTCATATGGAAACAGATGCTGAGCTTCTCTGGGTCTTCAGGTAAGGTTCCTTCATAGCCCCGCCTGGAGTTTTTGGCAGTCTGCCATCCAAAGACTAACCAAACCCAATCTTACCTAGCTTTCAAAATCAGACAAGCTCAGGAGATGTAAATGTAAGTTTCTACAAAGCTCCTACTGGGAACGGGAAAAGAGTTGATAAAAATTGTCCAGCAGATGACCCTGGCAGTGCTTCTGAAGGTCTACCTGGTCCTAAGCCGGCAGAGGGCAACCGTGGGACGCTTTTGGCCCCAAACTCCTGTCAGTCTTAGAGCCCAGCTGGGATTATGGGAGCGGCTCTCCTGAAACCCAAAAGGCCCCCCGGCCTTACGGCTGCACCTTGGGTGATGTCTAAAGAACTTTTAAGACCACTTTCTTTATTCCTCCTTCAGCTCATCTCCACCACACCACAAAGCAGCCAGAAATTTCAGAAATTGTAATTTCGTAATTACAAGCCACTCAGGGTTACAGAAGGCTGCTGTGGAGTCTCTCACCTCTTGGAGGCTCGTGAAGAAAAAGATGGTCCAGGAGGCTCCCTTTCAGTTTCGTGCACTGGAGTTTTACAAAAGAACCACCTCTTTGCTGCTGGACTTCTGAGCCGCTTGCCCAAGGCCACCCACCCACAGCATTTCCTGGACGGAGTGGAGGGGATTCGAACCCTGACCTTTAGGCCAACGCTCAAACCACTATCCCTCCCTCCCTCTCCAAAGAGGAATGGCACAAAATGAGATTCCCTGGGTATCTTGTGGGATTCCCACCATGCTTAGTAGCACATGGGCAAGAGACAACCCCCTCCTGTTTGAGCTATAAATCCAGTTGCTATTTCCATTTACAATCCTGAGTAGTTAAAACAGGTTATTGGGTTTTTTTAAAATAAAATCAAGTTTCTAGATCTCATGAGTAGAGCAAGACTTTTTGGAGCCCATACAGATGATGGCTGCCAATGCCTGTTTAGGGATGCATTGGGATTTCTGAAGGAAACGGGTGGTGGTGGGTATCTCAGTTTGCCTTAGCCCACCTCTGAGACCCTCACGGATGGAGAGGTCTTTGTGGGTCCTTTGGGGCTGAACCCAAAATTTTCTCCAGGAAGGTCTTACCCCATTCAAGACCTCATTCCTTCGTGTAAATTTCTCAGTTTTGGAAGGTGGGGAGAATCTGAACATGAAGAATTAACAGTTTCTGCCTTGGCTAAAAAAGAGCATTTGGGGGGAAAGGCCAGAATTTGAGATTTGATTGAGTTTAGCCTTGCCTCACCAGATAGTTCTACCAGCAAAAACGTGCCCTTAGCAAACAGAGCATCCCCCTGAATCCTTTGCTTGCTGCAAAGCACAAGGGGTGGGAGAGTTATTCTCCACTCAAAGCCCCAAAGCTGCCAATGGGTTTGGGTTAGGGTGAAAATCAAGAGCCATTGCAAGGTTATGGAGGAGAGAGAGAAGAAAAGGAAGAGAAGCATCTTCTAGTGTTACAACTGGGCCAGCCCTACCATTTGGAGCACGTGAGACACTGGCCTCTAATTCCTCCTCCCCCCAGGACACCTTTCCTAATTAGCAAGGAATGCACCCTTGGCTCCGTCTCAAATGATCCCAGGATTTTCTCCCTCTTTCCCAAGGTCTCCTTGGTGACGGCCATTCTTCAACAATGACCGGGATTCACTGGAGAATTCCCAGTAAACCCAGACTCAAAACTCCCGTGTGGGAAGGGAATCCACAAGAGTTTAAGTTTCAGTCTGGGCCTCCCAAGAACTACCCAAGATGCTGAATTCCACCTCCACACGTAGGCTCAGCACCTTGGGGTGTCTCGATTAAAGCGGACCACAACCTTACAGCCGAAGACTCCCGTGCCCCTAGAGGATAAAAATGTGGAACTCCGAGATCTAATCCTTCTTTGGCCAGAAGGAACGTCCTCTCTCCAGGCCTCAGCTTGCTCTCCTCCCCACCTTTAAAATGGGCATGTTAACAAGTCTTGGAAAGGAAGGCCAGTTTGCAAGGAAAGGAGAGATTTGGTGCTAACCACGAACAACTTCTCTTTTCTTTTAAACAAAAAGGATACAAGCTCAGCAAAGGCTAGGGAGGAGGTGGAAGCTCCCCTATTTCACCCCAATCATTCCAATTTAACAATTGTTCCAATTTAAGGTTTGCAGAAAACCAGCCATAATGCTTGTGCAAAACTGGGGAAGAGAAACCCCAGTGCATTTAAGACAGATTTCTCCTACGCCTACCCCTTAACGCACATTTTCAGCAGACCAGCTCCCACGGCACCTCAACATTTCCTTTGCTGAGGGCTCCGTTATTGAGATGGAGCTGGGCAGGCTGGAAAAGGAAAGAGACTGTGGCAGAAGGGAGGTGAAAGAAGGGACCACCCCCTTCTATCCTGCACCATCCCCTGACCCCCCCGTTTCCCCTCCTGTCCCCCAATTCCACTTTTTTTCCAGCCATCCAAACAGCAAGTGAGATACAGCAGAAGGGGTGGCAGCAATGAAAGCTGGCGTGGGAAAGGAACGGCACCCCAGGCCCAGAAAATGTGTTTATTTTCCAAGACGAATCTTTCAGAGGCCGGGGTGGAATTAACAGTCAGGAGTCCGGACATGCGGCCGCCGTCATCGGGGGCAGTAGCGGTGGGTGGGGTTTGCCCTCTCTGGAGGGGGAGCAAGGTCTGCGCTTTGGGGCGTCTTCCGAGAGGCTGAGACCAGTCCACTGACGCTCTCGGCCGGAGGTCACGGGTGCAATTTGGGGGGCGGGGGGTGCAATGAGGAGTCGTCAAAAAGCGGGTTCTTCACCTCCATTTCTCCGGTCTGTAAGGGTTTGGGGGGCACGGGGTGCCATTGGAAGGGGAGAATTGCGAGGGGAAGAGGTGGAAGGGAAAAGAAGGGACAAAAGCATGGTTAATTTTATTGATTAAAATACAAATGTCTTGCCCTATAAATGTAGGATCTCAGACCACATGCAATTTCTGCATGTACAGCATACATAATTAGTAGTCTGCCCTTCTTTCAGCACCATTAGTAATAGCAGCAGTAATAGTAACAATGACACACAGAGAGAAAATATGTATTAAGAAACACTGAATCCTACAAATTGAGATTCAGCACTTCTGGGATAAAGGAAGAAATGCTGATTGCAAGAGCGAGAGGCACTTTGGAAACTGATGTAAAGAATGGAATGACATTTCCATGGCTTGCGTGTATGTGTCTGTGTGTGTCATAACTGTAGAATTGCAAGAAGCGACACAGCTTGGACTGTCCCATGTTATTGGATGACACCTCCCTGCATTCTTGAAATCTGAACCACTGATCATCCAAAATGCCAATCGGACTGTTATCCACAAAACAAGCAAAGGCTAATTAGCAAGAACTGAAGAGGAAACATTACAAAACTTTTTTGGGGGTGGGACGTGACATGGGGGTGTGGAGATACTTACGGGAGCCAACCCCGGGCACTCATACACTGTGAAGTCTCCGTCCTCGTTCTCTTCATCCGAGGAAGCCGATTCTGCAGCCTTGGCCTCTTCTTTATGCCTATAGATTGGGACCATGGAGGTGGAGAGGAGAGAGAGTTTGGACACCAACATGATGGAGGGTTATGGGGTGGGACGCGCCACCCCTTCCTTGCTTCCCAGTTGGAATGCCCAATTCCCACCCAACTTGTTCCTAAGCAAAAGTGGGGAACCCCTTCACCTTGGGGGCCACACTCAATTTCAGAGAGATTCTCAGGGGCCCCGTTCTGGGGGTGTACAGGTCTAAAAGCAAAGACCACTTTACTTTGGGTTGCCCTGGGGCATATTCTGGGGGGAAGGCAGGGCAGTCCATAATCGAAGGAAGGGAATTTGTTGCTGTTGGGTCCCTTCAGTCATCTCCTACTTACGGCAGCCCTACAGCAAACCTCTGGTGGGATTTCCGTGGCCAGAATAGGTTTGTCACAGCCATCCTCTGAAGCTGTGAGATCATGCCCTGCCCAAGGCCGCCCACTGGCTTTCCATGTCCAAACGGGAATTCAAACCCCAGTCCCCAGAACTGTAGGCCAGTGCTCCCACCATGACACCATGGCAGCTCTCAGTGAAAGACTCCCTTTTCCAAAAACACCAGTATATTTTAGATTTAAGCTCTTAATTGCCAGTAACCTGAGCACCATATTCCTGTTTGTATGGATTTCAGTTGCAGGAAGGCCAAAGGGAGAAATCCTAATAAGATGTTTAGAAGAGAAAGAGAGAAAAAGAGGAGGGCTGCTCACTTCTCCATGGACAGCATTTGTTGCTTCTGGTGCTGATAGTGGTACATCTGGGCGCTCTGTGCCAACTTCTTATCACCCGGCTTGAAGGCAAAAGAGAGAAAGAGAAATAACTGCGTTATGGGAACTATAAGCACACCAAGCTCAAATGTGCAAAACAGTTGCAACCCTAACACTTCAGTTTCCAAAAAAAATATTTTTTTAAAATACAGAATGCTCCATTTCTTGCAGTAAGATCTCCTGGGAAGCCACCTTCTCTGGACAGGGGAGTCTCATGCATCCAATTTAAATAAACTAGAAGGGATCAACCCTGCTGGTGGGAACTCACTAGGAGGTGGCCAGGGGGGAACGGCAATTCCTTCAGAGGTGCGGCAGGGAGGTTCTGTCACGGGTGGGGTCCCTTGGACTTCCACTTAGTGTACGTTCTGGGTGGAGAATGCCTGTCAGCCCCTTGAGGGCCAGAATGAGTTTCAGAGAAGTTTTTGGAGGCCACTTCCCGATAGTTGGTGTCGCCAAAACTGCAAGCACATTTCAGCACATTAAGGCTCTTATTGCCTGAGAGGAAGCCATGGGAAGAAGCATTTCGTCTTTCAGGATGGTGGGACCTGCAATTAAAACAATACTACGACCTCATGAAGGGGTCAGATTTATCCCCAAGGTTGCTGACTACTGGTTTATTGTTCAGTCAAAAGAGTAATTCAGTGTTAGGAAAAACGCAATTCCCTTCCAACCATGAAGACCACCAAAGTCCGGCAAAGCGTGAAAAGATGTCATACCGAGATCTTGTCATACGATGGAGGGCCAGGGAGATTATAAGCAGAGTAGTCCGCTTTCTGAGCAAGCCGTATCTCCTTCTGAAGCCTTCGAGAAGAAAATATACAGAAAAGTAAATAAATAATAAGTGTTCTGGATCACACTCAGAGTGGATTTAACCCACCGTCCTGTTTCCCACAGCGTTCAGCTTGGAAAGCCCACAAGCATGAGGACAAGAGACCCCCCACCTAGGATCACATCTGATATTTGGAGATGTCCTGCCCTGTACATGGAGGTTCTATTTGAAAGGAGAAACATGTGGTGGGAGCTAATGAGGGGAATAATTCCTTCCTTCCTGCTCCATGAACAGCCAGTCTCATCCCCCAAGTTTTTGAGAGATGACTCGGCTCTCTCCCTTTGCTCTCTTTCCCAGGATCTCCAATCTTCTCCGTGCCCCCTCCACCAAGAAAGGTCTCCCTGTGAGTTTACCTGCACCAGCAAATGGCCGCCACCACGAGAGCTGCAATTCCTGCAGCCGTGCAGACCACAATCATTCCTGCAGGAGAGGCAGAGAAAGACAGGGAGAAAGGAGTAAGTTATACCTTTCTGGGATGAACCACATGGAAGAGAAGGCGGCCATCAACTCTGCTTTCTTGGTCTGACACTCTGATTCCCTAAACATGCTGCTTCCTCACAGCACAAAATGCTCCATTTGTGCCAATAAATCAAGTCATGTGCCTGTTACAGGGCACAAGATTACCCCTCCTCCCGATGCAAGCGGAGATCTCTAGAACTTTAAGAACCACGGTTGAGATTCCAGATTTGGTTTAGTACATCGTAGGTCCTCTGTATCCACTGGGGATTGGCCCCAGGACGCCCTCATGGATACCACATCCACAGACGCTCAAGTCTCATTGCATACAATGGTGTCCCTTATAAATAATGGCAAAATCAAGGCTTGCTTTTTGGAATTTTTAAAAAAACATTTTCAATCCGTGGATGGTTGAATTCGTGGATGCAGAAACCATGGGTAAAGAGTCTGTGGATACAGAGAGCCAACTGTACTTAACTGAGTAGTTTCTCCTACTCTGATCCCCGACTGATTCAGCTTTATTGGGCAGCAACTGCTGTGAGCAACGCAGCTCTGTTCTCCTGCCAGTTGGGGCACAACAGGGTGACGCTTCCCCCGTTTCCTGCCAGTGATCTTTGCTGCGACAGTCAGAAAAACAAGGCCCCTGCCACAATTCCTCCTTGCATCAGAGATCACTGGTGGGGCGTGTGAAAAGGTCAATCCCCTGAACTCTGATGGACAGGAGAAAAGACCCCCTCACCAATCCAGAACTTCTCTCCCCAGCCGTACCAGGTGCGTACCAAATCGTGTTTTTGTCCCTGCCAAACCACTCACCGAGTATGAGGGCATCGTTTGAAGACATGTGTGGCGACTCCACTGGGGAACTTTCGACCCCTCCCGTGGGAGAGCGAGGGGCCCCACCTGGGGGTCCCGCCCGGCTCTGCTGTGTGGGCTCCGGCCTTGGCACACCAGCCCTGGAGTGCGGGTCTGTAGGGGCTGCAGTGTCTGCGCAGTGGAAATAGGATCGTAAGAGAGATGGAAGAGGGAAGAGAGAAAAGACTGAGACACGCAGAAGTGATGCTGGGGTTCTGCACAAGCCAGGTAAGGTAGACTGCTCACAGCTTTGGATGATTTATTTCTTCGCTTGCCTATTTATTTACACACTAGCAATCAGTCAATACTTATTTACAGCCAGCAGGTCACTGAAATCTTAAAGCACCATTTTAAATACCTATAGATTGATAATTCCTGCTCGAGATACTACATCACAATGCATGTTTTGCAACGTTACGAATCCACAGCTACATAGCAAGAATACCTTGCAACCCTTTTAATGAAGTGTGAAGATGTCGATGCACGCACTGGCAACATGCACCTTTTTATGAATTTTTACACGAAATTGCATAGCACAAAACTACATGGAAATGAACTCCAACAAACATTTCCAACATAGACAAAAAAGAATTTTTTAACACACTAAATAAAATATTAAAGAACTTTAAAAATCCCTATTACATTGACTTGCTAGCTAACTAATCTAGACAACTAAACAACTAAGCCATAAAACACTAATATACAAAAGGGTATGGCCTCCCCACCAAACTGTAATGAGAAAAGAAGAGCACAGAATATAGTGTAGTATAATATGGTATAATATAGAGCACAGAGGGATAGAAGCACTGGAACAAAGCCCCCTCTTCCATCCAAAAAGGATCCCAATCCCACGCAAGACGCAGCAGGCATCAGTCCAAGCAATGCCTCCATTTGCTGCCCCAGGGAAGGCTTACCGTTGTGGGGCGGCCGTCGCTGGCTGGCAGCATCTTGCCGGGACAGGGCGTCCGCCACAAAATCGATTTCTTCGTCTAAGTTGGGAAGAGAAGTTCGCCCTAAAAGACAAGAAAGAAAGGGAGCTCGCAGACAGAAACTGAAGCAAAGGAGGCAAACAGAAATTTGTATCTCTCTACCAATTATCCCTTTTAGAGTCTGGCAAAAAGCACAAAAGTGTATTGGAAGCTGGCACGAACGCTACGAAACTCTTACAGCTAGCTGAACACACAAATTCTTCATGCACAGTAACTGAAACACAGGGGCAGGTTGCACTGAACGAATTGGTGGATTTACTTTTTAGAAGTAACTAATTATAGCCCCACAATAAGGACTCTTTGATAGCAGTTGGGTCCCACATCAACAGCCATGGTTGCACCCTAGAGAATCTTGGGATTTGTAGCTTGGAAAAGGACTTGGGATGCCACTGTCAGAGCGTATACATGAGACTGTAAGCTCCTGGCAGGCAGGGACCTGTCTACACAGATTTCTAGGTAAGCAAAGGTACCATGAACACGAGGGATGGGAGTCACAGAGACCCTCCAGACATGGTAGGACTACAATTCCCAGCATTCTTCATCATGGGCTATGGAAGTTGCAATCTAGACACATCTGGAGGGCTACAGGAGTCCCAAGCCTGATGCATACCACTGGTGCAGAAGCTATAAAATGTCTGTTTAAAATGCCATTAAATCTCCTAGACTTCGATTCCCCCTCCCGTGGGGAAAACATTTTCCAATTAATCCCTGGAATGTTGCACTTTTGCATTAGCAGGGCGGAGTTTGCAACCAACACTGCATCACATTACAACTGACAAATATACACCCAAAATTTAGGACACAGGTTGCATGTCCAAACGCCTTGCATGTGGTTAGACAGACACCCAATGGATAAAGAACAGAAGTTAAATTTTAACTTGTGAAGTTATTTTTTTTTTAATAATTCATCTCTATGATGCAGTAGCAGTGGCAGCTGGCAGTTCCCATGCCAGTAGCATAGTGAATCCACTCAGGCTTTCAGTCTGAACTTTAAAGGAGCTGACCATGGTTCTGAACCTATTTTGGGCTGATAGGATCCATGCTGTTGGTTATAGCTCCTTTGACCTTCAGACTGAAACCCAGACCAGACTCAGCATCCCTCCAAAGTAGGTCTAGCACACTGGACAGCCCCACTAAAGTTCAGAGTAAAACCCAAAGCAGATTCACTGCACAGGAGAAACCAGCAGCCAGTGGGTTAAATTGCTAGAGTAAGGAGACTGAGTAAGAACCAGCTCATTTCCCTTCATTATACATGTTATTAATTCCATTCCTCTCCCAGCCTTGCCTCCAACGAGCTCAAGATGGAGTGCCTTTTGTCTCCTCCTGACAACAACCCTACAAGGTAGGCCAGGCTGAGGGAGGAACAGACGGTGCCAAGGTGAGTTTTCCGGCTCGGTGAGGACTAGAAACCTGGATTTCCCAAGTCCCAATCCAATGCTCCCAACTCTATGCTTTCTTCCCTGCTAACCAGCTGCTCACCTGCCAGCTTCCCTTTTCGCAAGCAATCCACAATTGCAGCTTTATTTAGGAACATCCTTGTGGTCTAAACAATTTTTTAAAGTGAATATTGCATAACCCTGCCAAGTTCCTTGGCATTTTATGGCCCGGGACACAAAAATGGCCTTTAATAATGCAAAGCTTGATGCAGTGGAAAGAATACATCCCAGACGCAGTGTTTTCTCCCCTCTTTCTCTCTGCACAGAAAACTCTCCTCCTTTGCAAAAAATAAAGAAAAGCAACTTTCTCTCTTCTGAGTGCCCCTGGGCCTTCCCACCCCGATTTAGGGCACCGAGAGGGAGAAACTGCTGGACGCCAAAAACGTCTGTTTCCTGGGTCAGAGGTCAGACTGCTGCATGGATCTCCCAGGTGCCTCCCGCTGCTTTAGAAACCAAAGAGACAGGCCACACGCTGCAGATAATCTCTCAGCGGCTGAAATGCAAGCATCAATCCCTTCCACCACTCGGGTCTTACGTAACCTCCAATCTGTCGTGAAAAAGAGTTCTCTGTTTTGCCAAAAGCAATGGAAGAGCTTTTGCAAAGTGGTTCCTGCAGGCTGCAAGCAATCTCCTCATCCTTGGTATTTCTGAAGACCACCAAAGCCCCTCCATCCCACCAAAGCAGCTGCAAAAGTACAGTGGTCACCCCCCTCTTATCCATAGGGGATACACTGCAAGACCCCCAGTGGATGCCTGAAATCACACATAGTACCAAACTCTATATATACTGTTTTCCCCCCTATACATACACACCTATGATAAAGTTTTTGTGCTTTGAGGGCATTCTTAAGCAAAATAAGCGTTACTTCGACACAAGCACCATAACACTGCAACAATCCGGCGCGTAGCATCTAAGGCGTGCATATGCTGGACAAAGGGGTAGTTCATGTCCTGGGTGGGATGGAGTGGGATATGTAAGATTTTATCACACTACTCACAATGGTATGCAATTTAAAACTTACGAATTGTGCATTTGTGGCATTTTCCATTTAATATTTTGGACTGCGGTTGACCGTGGGTAGTGAAAACCGTGGAAAGCAAAAACACAGATAAAAGGGGGCTACTGTACAATGTGTTTTTAATATGTTGTAAGCTGCTTTGAACTGGGAAAAAGGAGAAAATAACAACAATTGATAATAACAATAATGATAATAATAATTAAAATATCCTCCCAGAGGAAACAATAATTTGACTTCTAGTTGACGTCCTGTCTTTGAAAAGGCTTCTCGTGATGTTAAAACAACGAACGGAGGGGTAAAAACATGGCACATTTGCCCCTTTCTCCATAAAAAGACTTAACATGCTTTCTGTTGCTTTTTTCCCTCTTTCTCACATACACATAAATACAGGTTTATTGTAAGCGGCACAGTTCTTTCGGCGTCCACCGCTTGGGTAACCCTCTTGGGAAAGCTGTCTATCGTTATCAGAAAGGAATAATGGATAAATACCGGCAGCCGCTTGCGTCTTGGCGATGCATCTGCCCTCTCCATCTTCCACGAACTGGGGGAGGCAGGGGCCGCAGGCGCGCGATCCGGGAGGGCAGAACTCTCTCCGCTGCAGGGTGCAGTCCAAGCTCCGGGGGCAGGAATCTGTCCAAGGCCAGAAAGGGAGGAGGAGGAAAAAATCAGAGGCAATGACCAGGGACACACACCTGCTTCGTTCACCTGCAAACAAATGTCCCCATCCAGCTGTCACAAAACAGCAACACCTTTATTGACGGACCCAAAATGCACAAGATACAGCGTGCAAGCTTTCAGAGCTTCACTGGCTTCTTCATCAGGAAAAGATGTTAAAAACCACATAGGAAAAGAAAAGTGACAATGCTAGAATCACAGGCCTACCTTTTGTTTCAGGCATATTACTTGTGTGTCAGTTAAGATGGCATGAAGAGATCTCAAATATTTCTTGTCTGGTAAAAATTTTTTATATCTTTGCCTGATGAAGAAGCCAGTGAAACCTCAGAAGCTTGCAAATTGCATTTTCTGCATTTTTCTTGGCCAATAAAGGCATCGCTGTGGATTTTGGAATTTTTGTTGCATTTTGTGCATGGCCAACACAGCAGCCCCTAAATACAATGGATGCCCTGCTTATAATCTTATTTCCAGCAGTCGCTAAGCTACCGGCACATCTCTGCCTCTTGCAGCAAAACACAAATCCGGCCTGGAGAGACTCCAGCAGAAATGCCAACCCTCCAAAAAGCACAGCGATTGCCCAGCAGAAGGCGCTGTCCAAAGGGAGGCCCACAGCGCTGCCCTTTCCCACTTCTTTCCAGGAACCGCCTGCTAGCTTTCAGCCTCCGGGGCCACGTGGCAGGACGGAGCTGTCCCCACCTGGAAAACAAACAGGCCAGAGAAGCCTCGTCCACCGAATGTAGCCTGACAAAGCTGGACTGCCACAGGGCTAGACGTGGCCAAGAAAAGGGCAAAGGGAGGAAAGTGAGGGGAAGAGGCAAAGCCTTTGGCCGTGATGGTTTCCAGGCCTTGATAACTTGCTCGTTACAAGAAATTAGCAGAGGCGGCTTCCGTGAAGGCGGGAGGCGAAGGGAGGGGGCGGAACAGCAGCTCCCACCCACGGCTGGCACAAAATTGGCACAGAATAAACACGGTAATTGGATTTCCGGCACGGTGCACTCAAACAGAAAGAAACCAATTGAGCCATCCGTCCGCAGGGCCAATTAACTGAAGGGGGAAAACGGGGGTCTTGCAGAGGAAACGATTAATAGCTTGTCCTGCCAATCTGGGCAAAAATGCCCCCTGGCTGTCCTCTGTCTCATATCATGTCTCAGAGGCAGGGACATAATTCTTCACTAGGTTTCTTCTCAAAGGAAGCAAGGCATCCTTTTAACAATTTTCTCCTCACTACAAGAAAGGCTTCAAAAACCACCCTGTTTTCAAATCCTATTCGCAATTCTGGATTTATTCTGTGCAAAATTTGCATGTGGCTGTTTTATGCAGTAAAAGGGTCTCTTTCTCTCCCCCCATTATTATTATTTCCTGCATAGAAAGTGCTGTCTCCTGAAGAGAGAAGGTTGTTTTATATGGAAAACAACCACACGTAAATTTTGTGCAGGAAAAAAAAGCACGACTACAGCATTTTCTGTATAGAAAAACATATATGTATATATTTTTTACCTAGGAAAGATGTGTTTTCTGCCCCCCAAAAATGCAAATTTTGCAGAGTAAGTCCCAAACTGTTTTCAAGCACTTTTGAATTATATTGAACTGTATTCAAGTCCTTTCCAAAGAGATTATACCGCCTTAGATTGCAGGCACCCTGGGGCAGGGAACCTGTCTCTTATGGTACAGTTTGGACTGGATAAGAAACGCTTATCACCCAGCATGCCTAATGGCATTACTTAACACCAGGATGTTTATGTTACACCATCTTAAAAAAAAAAAGTCCAGTGTTAATAATGTACTTGCCTGTGCCAGCACTTTTCTACATCAAATCCCTCCCCAGCACCAACCATCTTTGGGGCTTAAACGATTCCTAGAAGCTAAAGAGGTGGCTGGTTTGGTCAAAAGAAGGCCATCTTGGCGGCTGTCTTTGAGTCTCCTGCCTCGGAACATGCCCTCACCATTTCTCCTTCCTCTTACAATTAGCGTCATGACTCATTTCATAGATAACAATTAAAATTATGGTGATACAATTGATGTTTCCGGCACCCAGTTTTGTTCTCATCTCATGCTTGTGCATATGCACTCTGCGTATAGATCCAAGCCTCTTAAGGTAAATGTGATTACGCCTGCACTGGGAGGGGGCTGGAACAGACCACAGAACTGTAGAGTGGGAAGAGACCCCCGAGGGCCAAATCCAGTCCAGCCCCCTTCTGCTAGGCAGGAAGACACCATCCAAGCCCTCCCTTTGGCACGTGCCCATCCAGACTGTCTTTGAAAGCCTCCAAAGACGGAAGAAACTCCACCACACTCCATTTAAGCAACAGCGTATCCCATTGTCGAACTGCTCTTATCATCTGGAAGTTCTTCCTAAGGTTTAGGTGGAATCTCATTTCCTGGAGTTCAAAGCCATTGCTCTGCTTCTTGGTTTCTGGAGCAGCAGAAAACAAGCTCGCTCCAAACTCCATTCTGCTCCAAACTCAATGCCGGCCTCGCCCCAGAGGTGGCCCGTTACAGAGGGAGTTAACCGCTTTTGCAAAAAGAAACTGGAATTACGGGAAAGGGGGTATGCCTGATGCCCATCCAAGGGAACATTGGACCTCTGAGGACGAAACAGGAAAACCAGGAGGGAGAGGAAGAGCGCAGCAGCGCCGAGGAAGTGACTCAGGGCCGGCTGGCCGTCTCTGCACGGCTGGCAGGAAGCAAGGGAAAACAAACTGCAAAAGAGCCCAGGGACAGAAGTGGGAGGCCCCGACTGACTGAACAGTATTTTTTAACATGCAAGCATTAGACGCCAAATTATCTTCCAAACGAGGGCTAACAGAATCTGAGAGGCGAAATCAACGGGACCCCTTCTCTGTATGAGGAAAGGGCTGCTGCTCAGGGGTCAGGCACAAGGCAGGAAGGGGTCTCCATTTCAAAGGATCAGGGAGGGAGAAAGGCCTCAACTGGAGACCCTGAGATGGCCTTCAAGGTCCCTTCTGACTCTACAATTCTGTCCACAGCGAGCGTGGCCATTGGGGGAAACTATAGTGCAACCCCTTTTAGAGAAGCAACAATAAGGAGAGGCTGGAAAGCTCCAGCCAAAGGATGTAATTGTTGTTATTCTGCACCTTCAAATCATTTCCAGCTTATGGCAACCCTAAGGCATACCTATCATGCAGTTTTCTGGGGCCAAGAGTGTGTGACTCACCCAAGGTGAGCCTGTGGGTTTCCATGGCTGAGCAAGGAATCAAAGCCTGGTCTCTGGGGTCCTAGCCCAATGGTCCAATGCCATGGAAGAACAGTGGGTGACCTTGGGTAAGTCACACACTCTCAGCCCCAGAAAAACCCATGATAGCTTCGCCTTAGGGTTGCCATAAGTCAGGAACAACTTGAAGGTATACAAAACCCAACAACGATCGTGTTATCTCTTAATGATGGACCCTCCTGTTCCACTTCTAAATTAAGGGGCCTCCTACACTCACACTTGGTGTGTGTGTGTGTGTCTTCAAGTCTTAGGGGACCCCTTAATTTGGATCTGCCAACAGAGTCTGCCTCTGCCTATCTCTCCTGCCTTGCATTAACACACACCCTTATTTCCTGGAAACTACAGATGTTTCCTCCATTATGACGGATTCTGGGGAGCCCCCCAGAGCCCAGCCTTGACGCTCCTTTCCCTTTCCCCTCCCGCGTTGCCCCTAACAAGGACTGAGCCGCAAATGGAGATGCTCATCAGCCTAATTGCGCTTCCAATAAGGTCCGCAATCTGCCATCTGCACGGCTCCCCTAATATGGCAACAGAGACCGCGGCGGGTCTTGCCTCCTTTATCAAGCAATTAAAGCTCCATCAGCTTGCTGGTGATTAACAACACCCCTGGAAACGAGGCATCAGCGGAGGGCGGGAAGGGAAAGAGATCTTATTTATGGGCATCTTCAGACTTTGCAAAGGCAAAGTGGCTTTTTTTAATGTCCCTGCAAATGGGATTTGAGCCATCTTTGGCAAAGGCACATAATTCCTCTCCGCGATTAGTCAGGCTGGCTCTAAGAGGAGCAGAGGCAGGGATGTGATGCAGCAATTTCGGTGAAGCGAAGCCGCCTTGGAGACGACCCAGAAGGTGGATGACGGGAGGCCGTCCGGGAAACCCCCACACCCACTGCCTTGAATCTCAGCAAAAGTGCCGGGGAAAATACATAAAGCCAAGAGGGTGTGAGAGAGCATGGTTAGAGGGGGACACCTGGGTCTCAGGAGATCCAAGTTCACATAAAAACATTTCATGATCTTTAGTCAGTCTCTCCTTCCCTCTCTTTCTCTTTCAGACTGATCTACCTCACAGGGCTGTTGTGAGAGTAAAAATGTGCACGAAGAATGCTACGCATGCTCCCTCATGCTTGCTGGAAGAATGATGGGACAGTTAATTAATCTCGAATTAAAATGAGCTTGAGTACCTTGAAGATCTGTCATTTATCAAATATTTGAAAAACAACAATGAATACAAAAGAAAACTTCCATCTCCAGTCTTTTCATCTCTGAGCCCCAAACGCAGGGGACAAAATAGGGGGACTGGTGGAAATCATGACCCCAGATGTTTGGGACAATAGTTCTCAAAAATGGTTGGCCAGTCAGGATGGAAAGAATATCAGAAAATGGTTGAAAAAAACATGTTCCTCAAGCATCCGGGACTTCTGAACTGATGAGAATCTTTGTAGCTTGTGACTTATTCTGCATTTGCACATGGGTTTAACGCTAAAAAAAAAAATCCCGTTTTGTGCAAAAAACAGTACAGGCTCTCCACACTTATCTGACAGGTTGGGTACCGGAGCATTGCCAAAATCCAGAATTAATTGGTTGAAAAGTGGAATCCCATGGGCTGAACTGTAGGGGGCATGAAGGGCTTATGGAGGCTCACTGGGGATGAGCCACACATGTGCTGCTTGCAAAGTCTCTCAGCCAACTTAGTGTCGTTTCCCCCTTTCAGCAGCAATCCTCTGTAGGGAAGAAGAACCGATGAAAGAGCAGAACGCCTCATTGAGTTAATGAAACCCATCCTTAATTTGGAAGCATTGAGTTGTCTGATAACTGGGAGTCAAAAGGTGGAGGCTTCCTGTATTTCTTGCACAGAAAACCCTCTTGCCTCTACACAAAACCTATGCGCAAATTTTGCACAGAGTTACATCCCAAACTGCTAATCATCTTAATTGGAAATCCGCACTTTATTGGAACTGAACAGCTGTGCTCCTGCGTTCACTGTTTCCAGAGATGACTTCTTCATACAGCGCTGTCACTGTACGATCTCCCAGCCTCATTTCCTACCTAGATCAAATAAACAGTAACAAATGATGCTTCTCCTGGCCAAGTTGTTTTCTCACATCAACCAGACAGGAATCATCCGTACTGGGGAGCACTAAAGCATTACTCTTCCTTTGTACGGAAAGGGCGAGAGATCTCGGCCCAGAAACTACAGAGCAATTAGCTTCCCAGACAGAGCATCCAAAGCCTATGGCAGGTTTTTCCCAAATAAACTCCAAACCCGGGCAGAGGAAAATGACATCCTAAAAGGCTGGCTTTCTGCACAGTAGAAGCACATTTTTTAAATCCTTACCCATTTGATTCAGAAAAGCTTGACGCAATCAAGAGGCAGCTTGCAGGTGGCTAGTATGGGTTTTACTTTGCAAGAAATGATGCTTTCATTGGGTTATTTTCTCTGTCCCAGGTGCCTCCTCCCTTTCTGTACATGGACACGGCCACACAGAGGTGGATGGAGAGCGCATGCAGACATGTGGAGAAAGGCAGGAGGCGGCTGGGACCGAGAAAAGACCCAAGTCCCCTGCTGCCAAACTGGAGAGCCTCTGCATGGCAACGCAAAAGAAGGGGAAGGCAGCCCGGCTGAGAAGCGGGCAGGTGCCCCTTCGAAGTGCCACGCTGGCAGCGCCACGTCAGAAAGGCAAGCCACGGAGACAAAGGGAAAAGCCACCCCGTCCCACCTGTGTATCGGCACGTGCGCAGCCAGACAGCTTTGCAAAGAAAGCATCACCCTTTTAGAACAAGACACACACATGGATGGGTAACTTAAAAACAAACAGTCCTTCCAACAAAGTTTGCTTTGGATCCCAGAAGGATACAGCTAATCACTGTACATGCACACACACACACACACATCAGAGTGACTGACAAACAGGACTTAATACCTGAATTAGCAAAATATGGAAATCTGTAACTGAATCAGCAAAACATCTCAGCTTCTGCCTTCTTCAGCTGCAGAAAACAAAAAGGAGAGTCAATCCAAACCCGGAGGACCCTGGAGATGCAGTCTTCAACAACTGAAGAAGGCAGAAGCAAGAAAGTTTTTGCTAATTTGTTTACATTCTGTTTGTTAATTGCTTTAACACCACAAACACACACGCATGTACACGGCAATGCATGGGTTGGAACAGAACCACCCTTAAACACTGCTACCCCTCTCCCCAGATGCTGAGGGGGTGAGTAATTCAAATTCCATTTTTACAAGGAATTGAGGAACTAAGTACTTGTTTGCTAGGGCCAAATCTGTTGCACCAGCTGGGCAAACAAGAGCCAAGGACATCTTGCCGCCCACAAAAAAGAGAGGGATCCTTCAAAGAGCGAAGCGTGAGAATCCTGACACCTGCCCCGTTATGGTCGAGCTGTAACTCCCAGCATCCCTCGCCCTTGGCAATGCTGGCCGGGGCTGCTGGGAGCTGCAGTCCAAGAATATCTGGAGGGCTCCCACCCTAATGGGAGGGCGAGCGGAAAGGGTAGAATGCAGCAATGAAGCAGCCTTGGTCACCCTGACCTCAGCTGATGTTTGCTTTTACGTTCGAAATCAGAATTGTGACAAAGCAAAGCTGCATTTTGGGTGTGGGTGTGTTTATTCAATTTGCAAGCCCGTAATGTGGCCGGGGCATGAAAGAATTACTATTTTTGGACTGTAACTCCCATGTTGGCTGAAGGATTGTGGGAGCTGCAATCCCAAAAATGTGCTTTTAATTTATGCTGGAGATCCCCTCTGCACGAGCTGGGATTTGGGTACCTGAAGGATCACCTGCCCCCAAATCAGCCTCTTAGGGTCTCCCTCGGGGTCCCTGTGCCAACTGAGGGGGCAAAATGAAGCGGGGCTGTGTGAGCTCTTGCCCCTCCATGAGATGTGAAAAGCTCTCCAGGCTGCGGAAAGGGCACCTTTTCAGCCCTGGGCCAAATCCTTTTCCTGTTCTCCTTGGCTTTGAAATGGTTTTCGCTGACTCTCCAAAAACCACTTTTCAGCCACTGTTATGTGGGCAGTTTCTATTTATTGCAGAATAAAAATGCTGCTCTGATTTGATTGATTTGTATCTCTTTGTTTTCTGAAAATGATAGAAGCTATAAATATATATATGATTCTCAGCCATGGGGACAAGAGAGAAAACTCACATTATGCTAAGAAAAACAACAACTAGAGCTTGGGAAAAAGTTCCTTTTTCGAACTACCACAGCCAGGATCTCCCAACCAGCATGAAAACTATATTTTTTAAAAAGTTACATTTCCAAGCTGTAGAGAAAGAAAACCCCACATCCTGAGAAAACTTAATGGCTTTTTGGACTGCAGATCCCAGAGCCTTCCAGCCAACATAGGAGTTGAAGTCCCAAACGCTACCTTCACAAACTTAACTACCTTAACAAAATAACATGGGCAAATTCTAGGAACATTTAGCTGCTTCTCTAAGACTACAACATCCCAAATCTGCTAGCCAGTGTGGGAGTTGTAGCTCCCAAACATTTTCGCTTGGCACAGAGTGGAAACCTATAAGCTTGGGGAAAACCTAAGCTGCTTTTGGAGACTACATCTCCCAAAGTCCTGCAGTCAGCAGGGGAACTGTGGTTCGCAAATGATAACATTTTTGCTTTGGGGAGCAGCCCTGCAAGCTTGGAGAAGACCTAAGTTGCTTTCTGGGACTACGTCTCCCAAAGTCCCCCAGCAAGCATGGGAGTTGCAGTTTCTTTTACAAGTAACATGTCCAAGGTCTGGAGAGGGGAAGAAATCAACTCAATTCACACCCCAGAGACTCTTGCAAGCTGCAATCCCAGACGTCTCTGGACGCCGAAGCCGAAAACTGCAGCATGCCGTGCCTTCACAGCCGCTTGAATAAGGGATGTGGGTGGAATTCAACGGCTTTGCTTAATGCCCCCATTCTGGTGCAGAGCTAAGGGCAGAGAGGCGATGCTGTGGAGCCAAGGGGGGCCCCTCTCTATGTATTTTTATGTATACACGTGTGCATATATGTGTGTGTCTGAGTCGGTGTGTATTAGTTTTAACACAATATAACACACACCAACTGACATTTTTAACCTATGTTGTTGTTGGGTGCCTTCAAGTCATTTCTGACTTACGGCAAGCTTATGGGAAACCTATCTCATAACTTGAACTAAAATTAAAACACCACACTAAAAGAGTGAACTAAAAACACTAAACGATAACTCTCCGAAACATTGACTTACTCACTAAACACTGACTTGTTAAAACATAAAAGCACTCTGACACCAACCCAAGCCAAACTGTAATGAAAAATAACAAGAAAAAATTATTATTCTACTATTACAGATCCATCTAAGCAAACTTACTAGAGTTACTAGTAATCACATCCACCAATTAGTGCCTTATTAGATTCCTTATTGCTCAAGAAAGCCCACAAACAAAGGGGGATCATATCTGGAAGCCCCAAAGGATGCACCCTGGGAAATCTCTCTCGGCAGGTATCTTCCAAACGGCTGGGTCCACGGAGATCACATTTGGAAACGACAGCAAGACCTGGGCTGCTGGAGGCATGCCAATCGGCCTCCATTTCCAGGGGAAATTATTTTTCCCCGTCTTCTTCTCTCTTGCTTGCCCACATTAACCCTCTACTAACCGCTAGCATTAAGAACAAAACTTTCCCTTCCGGCCCCTTCCTTACCACTCATTCCCCCACAACTGCATGTAGGGCATCTGCATACCTAATTTGCTAAGGCTGTCCTCGGTGGGTGCGCCTTGTCTGGGGGTCAATTTTTTTGCCCCTGGACCTTCTGACACGGGGGGGGCTTTTTTCGTGGTCCTCCAGCTGCCCACCTTCTCCGCGACTTGGGCCAAGTGCCCTGCAGTCCACGACCCCTTCTCCTGCAATAAACCTGTCCAACTGAATGGTGCCACGGAGTGCCCTTTTCGGTCTTTCGCCACCCTGAAAAGCCTAAGGCCAGCTCCCCACACACCCTGGAAACTGCCAGTGGGGAACACTTGGTTTAAGAGACCCCAGGGAGTAATCCGAGAGCTCTCCCAGACAAGAACAATGCAAAAGGAGCAGCGCTGGGTGAGCAGAAGGAGATGTCTAGAAAAACCAGGTCAGTTCACCGGAAGCACGAGGATGCAGGTTTGAGCTTTCTTAAGCAAAGAAGAGGAGGCAGCTTGAAGCTTCTTGGATAACCCTTGAACTTGATGGTGACCAGGGAAATGGGCCAGCAGCACGGTTAAAGGGCTAGAGGGATCAGAAGGGGGGGCATTAGCCGGTTGAGGTGGGCCAGATACAGCCCTCAAAATATCTCTGGAGTGCAGTTCTCAATATCCCTCTCCCCAGCTAGTGGTCTAGCAATAACTTTGGAAGAGCAGGTCTTTATTGAGATGCTCGCCACAGCAGGACTGGGGACCTGTGTGGTCCAGGGGAGAACGTGGCCCCCCAGCCCTGCCAGACTCCCTGAGGGGCCCTTTTAATGGTCCAGAAAAGGGAGAATCGACACCCCTGAACCCACCTTTTAAATCAATTGCTCCTGGACAACCACTCCACTCCTCTCCATAGCAACATCTCCAAAGAGAGGGCGAAACACAAGCAGCAATCTAAGTACTACTGCTATCAAAACTGTGATTATTTGCATATTATATTTTCCCCCCTATGTGTCAGGGAGCTTCACTGCTTTCCACAGATCCTCCAAGACGACGGTTACCTTCCCTCCTCCACCTCCAGCTGAAAAAAAAGGCAAAAAATGGCTGCGCCAAATGCTCTCCTCCCTGCCAGGTTAAGCGGCCTTGAATTATTGATAGGATTCTCCACAATTCTTTGCGGCCACAAAGGGAAAGAGGACGGAGGAAACAGAAAGAAAACAAAGGTAACCTTCAGAAGTAGCAGCAGGGCGAGCTGTTCAAACAGGGAAGGAGCAACTGAGAAGTTCAAGGGAACTGCAGTGCGTGTGCCTGCGTGTGCGCATATGAGCTCAGATATACAAGCCTTATGTTTTGATAAGAGAAAAATGGCCTCTGTGGATATGGGGAAAGTTTCCAAGTATTTGTTAGGAAATCCAATGATAGGAAGTTTAATGGCTTTCCCTCCCTCTCTCTCTCTCCCCATCTCTCAGCATTGTTCCTGCAGCAATGGGTATTTCATAGAATCCGAGGATTGGAAGAGACCCCCAGGGGCCATCCAGTCCAACCCAATTCAGCCATTCAGGAAGATGCTATCAAAGCATTACCGAGAGATGGCCATCCAGCCATTCTTTAGAGACCTCCAAAGGAGGAAGAGGCTCCACCACACCCCACTGAGACAGCAGCGTGGTCCTCTATCAAACTGCTCTTGCCATCAGAAATAAGCCTGGAAGATTTCTTTCCTTTCTTTTTTTCAAAAGCTGGATGTGTGTAGTGGGACGCAGCTGCACTGCAACGAAGGCTGGGTCTCTGCCTTTGACTCAGCTGGCTCAATATTTGCGTAAGTCCAGTGCACGGCTTGTGAGCAAATGATAAAAGCTGGCACACACAATGCTCCCTCCCCTCCAACGAGGATGGTTCTGCCACCCAAAACCGCCTTTTCCACCCTTGGATGTGCTGGACCAAGTCTCCCCTTATGACGGGAGCAAAACTGACCGTAGCCTCCCATTCACTGTCAGCTCCACGGCGGCAGTTGCCCAAACTTAATTTTTATTTCAACATCATTTTGTATGCTTTTACTGATATTGATATTTCAAAAGATTCATTGCTATGAGCCATAGGCCTTTGGAAACTCAGGCCACTTCCGCACTAGACTGTTATAGTGCTATGATTCCACTTGCAAGATCCTATGGAATACTGGAGTTTGCTGTTTTGGGAGGGGCCACCTGGCCCTTCCTGAAATGGCAAACCCCAGGATTCCATAGGATGTTGCAAGTGGAATCGTAGCACTATAACAGTCTAGTGTAGAAATGGCCAGTGATGTGGTTTCATCCAAAGCTGTTTTAAATTTCTGCAAAGCTCGTGGGGAGAAGGCAGGTTACAAAATCAAAGGAGGAAAAGAGGAGGTGGCTATATAGAACCTACGCTAAGCAGGGTCAGGCCTGGTTAGTACTTGGATGGGAGACCGTCAAGGAACAGCAGGTGCTGTAAGCCATATTTCAGAGGAAGAAACTAGCAAAACCACCTCTGAGGATTCTAGGAAAACTTCATGGCCCCCCACCCCCGTTCATCGACAGGCAACCTGAAGGCACAGACACACACCCCGGAGACATCTGTGAGGGATGAACGAGACAGAAGCCAGCCACAAAGATCGCAAGCGTGGCGGCTTCCACATGAGTCTCCAAAACAGTCACCGGCCGGGATCCGTGAGCACGGCAGGAACAGAGGATGCTCGCGAGTGACAAATCCAGGCCCCAGATGCTTGCCTTCTCCACACGCTGAGCTGTTTTCGTGTGACTCACGCAGTGACAAAACCTGGCTCTCCCACACAGGCGGCAGCGAAGCCTTGCCGCCCCCCTGCCACGTTCCCTTGCCATCCAGCCTGCCTCCCACCCAACAGATGGGCCTCCGTTGCCACCCACTTCTGCTGCCACTGGGTAAGCTTGCCTCCAAGATGCCCAGCAGAGAGCGAGGAGGAGGAGGAGGAAAAAGGGAAAAATGGGACGGAGCAATGGATGGAGGGATGGAAAAGAGAGAGGACCAGAAGCAATGGGGCAGAAAGGGGCTGGTGGGCGTCTGGCACCAAAGAGAAGAAGATGCCAAGACTCTGTGCCCTGAATTGTCATGACAGAGCGGCCAGCCTTGGACTTACGACCCTGGAGACCAAAGTCCAATTCCCCCACCTGGCCACTGAAACCCACCAGGTGACCCTGGGTGCTTCACATACGCTCAGCCCCTGACAGGCGCACCTTTGGGTGGCCATACCATGGAAACAACTTGAAGGCACACAACAACTGTTTTGGGCACAGCAGCAAAGCAGAGGAACAGAGGTGAGGCACACACACACATAGTGAGACACAGTAAGGAGCATCGTCCCAGAAGAAGAAGAAGAAGCGGGGGGGATTTTCAGTCTGCTTCAAGGGCTCTGATCAGGTCTCCATTCTCTTCCTGAAGGGCGGAGAGCTGCCAGCCAACACAAGATGTAAGAGAACCTCCCGCTGGGGCTGCTCCTTTGCTCTTTTCCTTCTCCCAGGCTCCGGGACCTGCCCTAGAAACCACAGCGCTCCCTCCCCACAAAGGGAACAGGATGCTTGGATTTACAGGATAACCCTCGGCTCCAGATTAGAAGCGGTTTGGGGGGCAGAGATGAGAACATCTCCAGGAAAGACAAAACGCTTGAGCCTGCTTAAGGGATTATCCAGGGAGACCGGGCGGCCCAGGGAGCCGGAGAGACAGCAGAAAGAGAGACGGAGGGAAGGAAGGAGGGGAGGGAAGTCTGAAGCAGGGGCTCTCCAGCGCTCAGCTTCCCTTTGCTAAATTTCAGGGCATTTTAAAAGAAATTGTTGCAGGCTGTTCTTCAAGATGTTAATGAGGAGAAGCTTTCCCACGGCACACATTATACGCCAGCAGTTGACTTCTGAATTAACCTGGCCCTTGGTTATTCATCACAGGGCTACCCAGTTCTTAGGAAAGTTGCCTCCTGTTCAAGAGAACAATTCTGGTCTTAATTAACCGAGTTCTAGATGGTCAGAAACAAAAAACCAAATTGTCTTTTGGTGGATTTTTCTTTTTTTGCATCAAAACTGCATTGCCGTTTACAAGCTATATTGTTATTTATTCCTCATTTTGATTCCTGTGACCCCAAGGCAACAGGCGTGACTCCTCCTCCTCCTCCGCCTCCTCACTTTATTCTTTAAAAAAAACAACCCTGAAGGTAGGCCAGGCTGAGAGAGGCAGGGAATGCTTGTCCCACGATTGCCCAATGGGTTACTATGGCCTCAATGAGGACTAGAAACCTGGATTGCCCGTGTCCCTAAGCACCACAACACTCTGGCTCTCTCTATGCTATGCACACTTCCATGCGTGCAAATCCCATTGAATTCAGTGTGGCTGAATTTCGTAGTAAATACACCTGAGTCCCACTCTGCTTTAAGGAGAAATACACCTGTCTCTTGTATAAACAGTGGAAAAATACACACAGACTGTCGACTGAACACACCAGGATTGTTTTCCTTTTTCTTCTGAAAAAATAAAAGCGTGCCCAGTTTCCAAACACCTGAGCATGTTTTCCTTCTACCTTCTTGATGGGTTTAGTTTCTTGTCTTTTTGGAATAACAAACATACTTCCTTGCCAGGGGAACAGAGTTTTCCAGTAAAGACTAAAACAGAAAGCCAATGTTTGAACTACAGCCATTAAAAATAAAAATAATACATTTTCTCCTTGTCCTCTTATCCTGTCGATGTCGTACAAGCTGGCCGTGCCTCAGCCGCAGACCTTTGGCCTCCCAAGAGGCGTTTTCCGGCAAAGCAGGTTCAGCAACACTCGATGTTCAAAAAGCAGAGGAACACGGAGATACATCTGTCCCCGTTTCCTTGTCCCAGAGCACTTTCATTCTCTCCCTCGCTACCTTTACGCGGCGCTGCCTCAAGCCACAGCCAGACAGATTAAGACAAACGGAGAAACCCGGCGACACTTTTGCACAGAAATCTGGGATGACAGGTGCACCCCAGTTAACAAAGCAGATGCATTCCTGGGCACAACTTCTTTAAGAGAAAATTCGGTACCAGTGGCAGCTTCAGAGGCAGACAACGGTGGCCGACACCCTCTAGAATTCCCTCTCGCTAATCGCTTTAGACAAGCATGGATGCCGCTCGGCTTCCAACAGGTCTCATCCAGCACAATACCGCCTACGCAGACCAGCAGTCACGGTTCCCTGCAGTTTCAGCCAAGGGTCTTTTTTTAAACTTAGAACACTAACTTTGGGAGAGACCCCCAAGGGCTATCCAGTCCAACCCCCTTCTGCCATGCAGGAAGACACAATCCAAGCATTCCCAACTGATGGCCACCCAGCTTCTCTTTAAAAATCTCCAAAAAATGAAGGGGCTCCATCACACTCCACCGAGGCAACAGCATATTCCACTGTCAAACTGCTTTTGCCATCAGAAAAGTTCTTCCTAATGTGTAAGTGGAATCTCTTTTCCTGCAGTCTGAAACCATTGCTCCATATTCTAGTCTCTGCAACAGCAGAAAAGAGGCTGGCTCCACCGTCCATATGGCATCCCTTCACAGCTATCATGTCCCCTCTAAACCTTCTCTTCTCTAGGCTAAACATCCCTAGCTCCCTAAGCCTGGCTTCATAGGATTGCCCAATTTCCAGGCCTTCTGCATTTTGGTCACCCTCCTCTGGATTTATCCTTACCTGGAGATGCTGGGAATCAAATCTGGAACCTTCCACATGCAATGCAACTGTTCTCCCCAAGCTACGGCCTCTCAGGCAAAATCCACCCTCAGTCTATATTGTTCAGGCTGTCCTTCACTTGGTCCACAACATCAGTGTCATCAGTATCTAGAAGTCTGAGGATTCCTCACCTAAGACAGCTCTCCGGATTTTAAGGGACCGCCATAAATCAACCAGTGACTTTATTTTCCTTAATAATCACATTTTTCTCCTCCTACTCTAAAATCTAAAACCAGTCTCTGCTTTCGGCCAGGCATTCCAGCGGCGTGGCTGCCGCAAAACCCACCCACGCCCCCAGCTACAGCATCTCGGCTCAATGAACTGTGTCACCCATACTTTTGGAGGTGTAACTGAGCAAGAAATGCCACACTCCGCCCTTCACAGACTGTGGTCGAACTGGGTAGGAAGAGCGATAACGCTGGGCGAGAAAGACACCAACGCCCTGGGGCCACGGATGACCATGCCACTTTATGTCTTAGGAAACAAAAATGTCAGTCACTCAGAGTGTGACTCGCCCTTCTGGGGAGGGAACCCACCCTGAATTCAGACAAAGTGGCCTCAAAAAATCAGCAAGAACATTGTGCTTCTGAAAGGGGCCAGGCCCAACCACAAGGGGGGCTGCAGGTTTGAGTCATCATGAAAAGGCAAGAGATTTTGGGTTAACCTGTTCTTGTGCTTCTGATCCCAGAGAGAGAGGGAGAAGGTGCTGGTGGGAACTTCTGCACCATTTGCCCAAATAGCACGGGCATCCTTGGAGGGGAAGTTTATGCATCTAAAATCAATTCGCTGGGGTGGAGCACCACATCTTGCTTTACCTCGGGCACCAAAATGTTTCGGCATGGCCTGGCTATCCAATTTGCTGTGACTCCACACTCAGGCCCTTTGGCACTGTTTTTCCAAGGGCAGCTGGTAGCAGAATTAGGACACCCACTCAATATAGTGTGCTGAACTCTTCATATGGATTAACATCCCATTTCTTATTTGGTTATTTATGGAAATCAAATAGAAAGGGGAAGACAGAGTTGTTGTCACGTGCCTTCAAGACCAACTTACGGTGATTCTGTTTTTTCCCCTACAAGATTTGGTCAGAGAAGCTTTGCTATGGCCTTCCTCTGAGGCTGAGAGAGTGTCACTCACACAAGGCCACCCAGAAGATATCTGTATCTGAGTAGGGATTGGAACCCCTAGGTCAGTGGTTCTCAACCTGTGGGTTCCCAGATGTTTGTGGACTTCAGCTCCCAGAAGCCCTGAGCATTGACCATAGTGGTTGGGGCTTCTGGGAGCTGAAGTCCACGAACATCTGGGGACCCACAGGTTGAGAACCACTGCCCTAGGTTAACACTCAAACTACAGCACTGCACTGGCTCTGAAAAAAGTAAGGTTTTCTTGGCCAAATTTGTTCAGGGGAGATTTGCTGCTGCTGCCTTCTGAGGCTGAGAGAGTGTGACTTGCCCAAGGTCACCCAGTGAGTCTCCACTGCTGAGGGAGGATTTGAACCCAAGCCTCATGCACATTTCTAGTCCAATGTTCAAACTATTACCTCACACTGACTTCATGCATATATATATTCATCGTGGAGATCGTGCAGCTCCAGATACACCCCGGTTATTTTCACACCAACCCTTGTTTTCCTCTTTGCGCTCTTATTTTCCCCAAGCTTTTTGTTCTTGCTTGCAAAGAAAGTTTCAAAACAGCCAACAAGAATCCCTCTCCCCCAACTGCTGCCAGCAATGACTTTGAAGCCGATTCACCACTCGAGCAAAACACCAAAACAGCCGCTGCTGAGTCAGCCAGAACCTGCCGGGAAAGTCTCCAAAAAGGCTCGTCACGGGAGGCGCTCAAAACCCCAAACAGCCTCTCCCAGCCCTGGTCAACAGTCAGACGGCCCCGGGGGCCAAAGCACCCATGACGTCAAGAGGGACAGGCAGCTCTGGAGTGAGGCTGAGACCTCTCCACAAAAACACACCAAGACAATTGGAACGATGTGGAAAATTCTCCAGCAGCTGGGTCCTTGCAAAAGATCCTGACCTTGGCGAAGTTACCCCACTGCACCACAAGTCCCACCATCCCCTATGACTGCTGGCACTACTGGCTGGGGAGAATTGGTGTTGCCGTCCAAAAAAAGTGATGTCCTCAAGCTGGGGAAGGTGCTGAGTTCCCAAGACGCACCAGTGTGGAGCCTAAAACCCACACCCTAATATAGTTTTTAAAGATTTGGGGAGGAACGCTGCAAGATTTCTACATCTTCTCTGACTTTCCATATTTTTACATCACAGGGTTTTATTTTGCATTGGGCATGATAACTGCAAATGCTATCATCCACAGCCAGAGGAGAGAAAAAATCACAGACTTTGCAGCTGGCCTGTTCAGCTGCATCTGACACACTCACATCCTCATACAGAGACACAACAGGCAACGTCCTCCGAAGGTGGGTCATCCCCTGAACATGGCCTTCAGCCAACCCCAACTTGGTAATACCCAGATCAGCAACTCACACAGAGGTACAACAGGCAACATCCACCAAGGTGAATGCTCTTCTAAGTTTTAGAACCACCGTTCCCCAACCTGGCACCCTCCAAATGTGTGGGAAATGCGGTCCCACACATCTGGAGGGTGCAAATTGAGGAAGGCTGCCTTCAACACCCCAAGAAGTAAAATCTGGAAGTCAGGTAACTTTTATTAGTCAACACTTTCGAACCCTTCCTTGCACCAACAGCTTTTGTTGGCCACCTGGAAATGTGTGTGTTTGCAAGTCTCCGCTTTCCAAAAAAAGCACCGCAAAACATTAAAACAAAGCTTGTGTTTTGCTTTGTTTTGCCTTGACACAACCCAAGAGTTGGGAAGGCTACCAAAAACTCCGGCAACAGATTGAAAATAAAACAAGACACCTGACCAAACTAGGGCAATTTCTCCTTTTCCTGCAAGAGCTGGACGCCTTCTCCACTGCCTCCTTCCCCCAGAGTATCACACGTTTGCACTGGAGTGCAAAAGAATAACTATTATTGCTATTATTAAAACTGCTTTTCTTTCTTTTTAATTGTGTACTATAAATTGTCAACAGGCAGTTTAATTGCATTTCATGGCAATGTTCTCTATGGTTGAACGTCTTGTATTTGTTCTAAATTGTAAACAACTTTGAGTCCTGGGTCTGGGGAAAATGAGGTATAATTAGTTAACAACATATTATAATTACTGACCCAATTCCTATTTGTTTCAACTAGAGTAGCTGCCTGTAAGTAGATCTTAGTGATCTGATAGGTCTACTCTAATCAGGGTCTACAGAATTTGAGTCACTGGGGGGGTCTATAGTATTTAGGCTATATTTTGTTTTTCTTTTTGTATTGATTTGATACAAACAATCTAATTTACAACCAGAGTTGCATGCACTCAAAAAAAAAGAAAGAAAGAAAGAAATAGAAAGAAGAAAAGAGAAAAGGAAGAAATAGAAGAGGGGAGACACAGTAGGGCTTTGACCTTCCAATCCTGGCAGTAACAAAAAATAAAAAAGATTTTATATAGATAGCCATATATGTATATATATGCATGCACATATATGGGCACACACACACATATATATGTATTATTTGACCATTAGCAATCCAACTAAATAATCCCACTAAAATAACTAATAACCATAACCACTGATTAATACACCATTAGATTTCTTATTGCTCAGAAAGTCTGCAGTTCGCAGTCGTTGAAAATATCTTCAGCTGCCTTATCCTTTAGATATAGACATATATATATATATGAATATATATTTACCTATAATTAAAGAGATAGTACTCTTTACTAAGTTGCTAAGATTTTCAACTCAGGAGAACTTAAAAGAAGAATTAATTAAATGCTAAGTAAAGAATAAAAGAGTAGCATTATATTTAATTTAATGCTAAGTAAACAATAAGAAGATTGTAGGTAGTCCAATGTAGTGTAAATTCAATATACAACAAGAACAGTTGAACGATACCAATGTAAATGGTAAAGACTTTGTCTTTTTGTATTGTTTTCTTTGTAGTATAATGAATGAAACGAATACAGAGATAATGGATACCTGAGGAATAATGAATATCAGTGATGATTGGCTATAAGTGATATATTTGATATTGTATGTATGAAATGGAGAATAATATGTAAAAGCAATAAAAATTGTATATATGAAAAAGATGAGTGCACATTAATTTGGCTATTTGGACCAACTTAGCAACCTCAACAATCCATTTCTCCATTTTTTCAGGCCATAGAATTTACCCTATACTGCTAAATTCTCCAATTCCTCTCTTCTTATCATGACTTCCTCCCCAACTCATCCTCAATTCAAGGCAGTTTGCAGGAATCAGATCAGACACAGACGGAAAAGACAGAAAGACCACCGGACGACCAAAAGACAGCGTATTCGGAGATAAAGCTGGGCCAGTCTGTTTCAGCAAGATGGGCGCAAAAGAGACTTGGGGGTCCCACAGCCTCCTTGAGATGAAGGAAAAAAAGGAAATTATGAGCTCGGGCCCACTGCACATCCAAGGGGATTTTGCTAAAGTCCACTCACCCTAACGGCAAACATCCAAAAGCAAGCAACCGCTGCAAAACATTAAACCAAGCCTGGTGTGTGTGTGTGTGTGTTTCCAAATCCCCTGCTTTAAAAAAAGGGGGGGGATTTTTCCCACAATATGGGACCCACAGCTTTTAAAGCTGCCAACCACATCGCACTCAGTGACTCCACTGCGCTCCAATTTCACCCACAAGATGCACCAACGCAACACCTGAGCGTGCAAAACCCACAACCGCTTTATTAAGACTGCTTTGCACAGACAGAGAGGGAGGGAAGGGGGTGACATTTCCCCCTGGGCCAGTCTGGAATATCACACCCAGTATTTGCACCCTCCCCGCCGAAAAGGAAAGGGGATTGTCAGCAGTTTGTATCTTCCATACTTAATCCTAACACCAGAGATTAATCCGCACTCGATCAGACCAATTCCTTACTAACCCCCTTTTGCACACATATTGTAGCCTTCTGGCCTCCTCCCCATCCACTGTTAGGAACTGGAAGCTTTCTGGGGCAGAGACCTGGGTTGTTCTTTTAAAAATTCTTCCCACTTTAGTTTACGAAGTTTCATTTACAAAGTTTTTGACCAAAAAAAATGACCACAACAAAGCCGAAAGGGGTAGGTAGGAAGCGTGCACATGCAAGAACCCCATCAAATGCAGAGGAACTTAGCAAGTCAACATCTGTGTAAAACTCCTAGATTCAATGGGTCTACTCTAGTGTAGGGGCCTATCATTGGCAGGGACCTTTTGGTTTCAAGTGAAGCTCCAGCTGGGCCAACAGATGCTTTTCTCCCTTCCATTGCAACCCCTCTTCCCAATTATTGTCCCCCCAGGACTGCTATTTTGGGTATTTTAGGGGGAGGAATTGGAAGGGGAGAGAGGAAGGAAGGAAGGAGAGGGAAGAGAAGGGAAGGGAAGGAAAAGGTTTGGACGCAGCGCACGCTCCGTGCCTCCAAGAGATGATGTCATTGTTGGGGGGGAAGGGAGAGAGATCCGTGCCCGGAGAGGAAGGCGGGCCGGTAGAAAAGGTCTGGCAAAGCGGTCCAAGACCAAAGAGAGGATGCTTTTTTGGGGATGGGGGGGTATTCCTTGCAAGAAGGAAAAGGAGAAATACAAAGAGAAAATAGGAGGTTGGAATTACGAGCAAAAGCACAGCTGAGAACAGGCAGTGAGACCAAACAGGGCCATAATCATAATTAGGTGGTGGGATGGAATAACCATAATAATAATAGTATGGCTTTTTTATTACATTACTACACCTCTCTCCTGATAATAAGAATAGTACTGTTATGATGCACACCACCAACAATAAAGGCAATATGAACAGTGGCTCTATAATTACAATTCTCAAAACTATATTATGTGCATCTCCCTCTGAATAACAATTCATAAGAATAAAGTTATTATGTACACCCCCAATAATGATAACAATAGCTGCTCTATGCTTACAATTATCCCATTTTTTATTTTACTATGTACACCTCTCTCAATAATAGTAATAACAGTTCTATTTGTATAATTATTTCATTTTATTATATATAGTTCCTCTAACAACAATAAATTGTCCTGTGCTTATAATTTTTATATTATGTCCATCCCCCTCATAATATAACAGCAACTACTACCGTTATTGCTATTGTTATCAAAATTATTTTATTTTTGTTTTATTACCTACATCTCCCCTCCATGAAAAAAAAAAGTAAGAGAACTCTCCACCATGCCATGTACATGAAATGGATATGTAGCACATTAATGGTGCAATATAGACAGATTATCCTAAATAATAATGTTACTATGCACACTTCTCCTAATAATAATAATAATAATAATAATAATAATAATAATAATGCTGTAGTTATATCTACCTTCCCCCTCCCTAAACAGCAATACAAACATTGGTGTGCAGTCCCACAGACATCAAGCAATGCTGTCTAAAATCATAATTAAGGAATAATTTTATTAGGGACACCTTCCCCTCCAGCAATAATCGCTGTGCCTGCTATGTAGCTCTCTCCCTCTCTCTCTCCAAAAAATAATTCAGAAAATCCTACCCAGTGCCATGTGCATGAATGGTGCGGTACTAATAAACTATAAGAAACAATGATTTTTAATGAGGCCCACCTCCCCCTTCTGAAGCCATACAGCCTTGCGGAAAGGGAGGGAGCCTAAGGAAGGAAGCCCCTCCAGAAAGAGCCCAGAAGTGCCATGACCCCCCAGGGGATCAGAGGAAAGCCGGGCGGGGGGCGCTGGGCCCAGAACTGGAGCCCCCAGCAAGGGCAGATGCAGCCGGACGGGGGAACAGCGGGTGGGGGGAGAGGGAGACCCCTGGAAGGGGTGGCCGGGAAAACAAGGGAACGGGATGGGGGGGGGATAGGATTGATCTAATTAATTTTTCTTTAAGGAGGGAGGGAGGGAGGGGCGGGCATCACTGGGGGGATACCTGCATTTAAGGCAAGGTCCCTCTGCGTGCATATACAGACATAGCTACACGCGCATACACACGTACGGAGAGCGCGCGCTCTGTGCCCCCCTCGCACGGGGGGGGACCAAGGCACAGCACTGTGATTGGCGACAGGAGGGATATTGGGGGCGGGGAGCGCTGGGCTCTGGCCAAAGCCCCGGCACGTCACGGAAATAAAATAGTGAGGGGGGGATCTGGGGAAAGAGGGGGCAGGGAGTCCCTCTCGGGGGCGCCGGGGGGAGCAATTCAAACCACTATCGGGGGGGCTGGGGGAGAGGGGCCGCCCCCGCGCGGGGCCGGGGGCCGGGGGCCGGAGGGGTCCCGCCGTGCGGGGCGCCCGGGACTCACCGAGGGGGCTGGCCAGGAAGCCCCCCGCGAGGGGTGGCAGCAGCAGCAGCAGCAGGAACGGCGGCGGCGGCGGCGCCGGGGGCGTCGGGCGGCCGGGGGCGGCGGGGGCGGGGGCGGCGCTCATCCTTCAGCGGCCCCCGGGGCCCGGCATCGCAGCGCCGCGAGCGGGGAGCCGGAGCCGGAGCCGGAGCCGGAGCCGGAGGGGGAGCGGGGCGAGGCCGCGCCGCCGGGTGGGTCCGTCCGTCCGCAGCAGGAGATGCGGCAGCGCAGCCCGGGGAGGAAGGGAGAGGTCCGGGGGCGTGGCCGGGGGAACGGGCCGGCCAATGGCGGCGCCTCCTCGGGCGCCAGGCTCCGCCCCCACGCCGGGGCACGCCCCCACGCCGCCCACCTGGCCGCGGAGGAACAGGTGCGCCGCCGGCCCCGCGGCCGGCCGGAGGGAGGAGGAGGAGGAGGAGGAGGAGGAGGAGGAGGAGGAGGGCACTGCGCCCGCGCAAAGGACCCCCTCCCCGTTCGGCCCGGGCCCTTCCAGGACTTTGGGGGTCCCTCCGGTGGGGGATGCCTACTTCCCCGTAATAATCGCACCGTTTCAGCACCTCTTTCGGCCCAATGGCAGGCTGCTCTCCTCCCGAGAAGGACCACCGCCCAAAACAACCCCGGCCGGCTGCTCATTGGTTCTTGCCGCTTCCCCTGCTGTTCATCAGATACGTTATTTATCTCGTATGTTATTATTCCGTAGGAATACAGTTAATTGTTATCGTGGAACAATGCAGCGGGAAAATGGCGAGAAGAAACAGAATAGCAAACCAGGATAAAACTGTCAGCAGAGGACAAAACATCCTAGAAGTGGAGACCCCACCCCACCCCACCCCAAGGGCCGTCCAGTCCAAAGCAGAACCGAGTGGGGTCATCACTTCCCGCGACCCAGGCCTTGTATTCCTATTGATGCTGCCCAGAATCGCACTGGCTTTTTTAGCCGCCGCATCACACTGCTGGCTCATGCTCAGCTTGTGGTCTGCTAAGACCCCAAAATCCCTTTCGCATGAACTGTGGTCAAGCCAGGTGCTGCTCACCCTATATTTGCTGCTGCCTATTGCACTTTGGCCTTGTATTCCATTTCTCCAATTGTAGTTTTTCTACATTTATATTGTTGAGAGACGGTGCACCACCCACAGAACTTTGCAGAGTGGGTGGTCTAAATGTGCAATGAAAACATCATAATAATAGTTGGAAGAGGAACAGCAAACACTAATTGCTATTGCTACCATGATTAATGGATTATTATCAATCTTAGTAGTGGTGGGGGTGCTCTAGTATTAACCCCTGGGGCCTTAATAGCACGGCTGGAATTGTGCTGTGTCATTAATTCATCACTCAGGAGCTAAAAATTAGCTAAACAGGAACGGAGCACAATATAGCAAAGAGTAGCAGTTCTTTTTATTGTCACTCTCTTAGGAGTTAAATGAACCCCCATCTTTTCCCCCAAAAAACATCCCAGCGGGAGCAATTGCAATTATATGTGTGTGTTTGTGTGTATGTGTATAAAAATACACACACACACACATATATATATATATACATGTAAGCACAATGATTCTTTTATTAAAGTGAGAGTATTTTTATTTTATTTTTTTAGGTGATTTTGGAGAGATTTTCAGATGAGGGCCAGGGGTTCAGACGCCCCCCCAAGCCACATTGCTTACTAGGTGGACTGGTAACTAAAGCCTAACCTACCTTGCAGGGCTGTTTGGAGTGCTTTTAAAAAATGCAAAGTGAGCACACCCCTTTGAGCTCCGCAGAGGTGTAAAGAACAGAAGAGGAACGGAAGGAATGAAAAGGACAGAATAAATCGGAATAGAAAAGAAGAAGGGTTTAACTGGTGGTGGTGCAATCATGCTTCCGCCCCCACACACGTTGACCATGATTACGCACAGGCCTGCGTGGGTCCCACGCCGTTTCCCACACAAGAGCACCCTGCACGACACCCCCGGCTGCCCCTCGGAATGAAAAAAAAATAAGCATAATAACGAATCCAGTTGGAACTTACTGCGCGAGCAAGGGATGGCATGAATCCCAGCTCAGCCTCTCCCGCAGCAAAACAATGCCACCTCCCGGCCAAAACAGCCAGCCTCTCCCGGCTGCAGAATTACCTCCCATTCTAGGAAATAACGGTGAAGGCAGCAGGGGGGACTGTTCAAGCTATTCTGCTGCCTGAGGCAGGGCAGAAAGTGGGGACGATCCTCCTTCCCGACTCACACAAAGCCAAATCGTTTTGGCCACTGAGGCTAGGGAGAAAAAAAATAGCTCAGGAAAGGGCCTCCTTGCCAGGGCAGGTGGTAAATCTTGCAAAGAAGGTTTGCCACCATTGCCTTTCCCCGAGGCTGAGAGAGAGGGGGACTTGCCCAGTTCGAACCCTGGTCCCCCAGAGACCCTATCCTTAAACCTCTGTGCTGTGTTGGTTCTCACTTCCCTTCCTTACCAATTTGCAAACATGCCAGAGAGCTTAGTCTGGGAAACTGGCCACGCACCTTGAGTCAACTTGGAATTTTGCAAATATTTTTTGCAGAAATGCTATTTTATTTTGCGGAAACAGATATTCGGTGACTCCATCCTGGCAGGAACCTTGCTGCTTAGAGACGAGATTGCGGTGAGGCCTCTGCAGCCGCCAAGCGATCAATAAATCCTCAGCGGAAGAAACATGCCCCAGGTTGGTATCCATGGGATATTTTTTTATTTTTAAAACCAAGCGTCACTTTGTTCCTCCTTTGAGCAGATCAAACACAATCCCATCATTCTTGTACAGGCGGACAGTCTTTTGAAGGTTACGGTACATATTAAACCTGGGTGGGAGGAACCAAAGAACACGCAAGCGAAGAAAATAATCTGGTAAATTGCGATCCAATTATCTACAAACCAATAGCGTTCCCATTGCTGTCATGAGATAATCCGCACTGTGCCAGTTCAGCCCTGCTTTAACTATCATGGCTCTGCCCTGCAGATTCCTGGGAGGTGTAGTTCGGGGAAGTACAGGTAGACCTCAGTTCACAAAGCAGGTGTGTTCCTGCGCATGACTCCTTTAACAGAAACTTTGGAACCGGGCAGAGAGAATAGGGAGAGGTTTTTCAAAGACATAAAGAAGAGAAATTTGACACATTTCAGCACTCCTTTCGTTGAAAATTAATACTAAATAATAGTAAACAAAAACTTTTTGAATCTGATAGAGACCATCCGAAAGCTTACTCCAAAAGGCCTCCAGGATTGTGGTTTTCCTCTTTTCTCCATCTTCTGTTGGGGTCACACCCTACCTGGAATCCTGTGTCCACTTCTGGGCACCCCAGTTCAGGAAGGATATGGACAAGCTGGAATGTGTTCCGGGGAGGGTAACCAGGATGGTAAAAGGCCTGGAAAACATGAAGCTCTGCGAGGAGCAGCTTGGGTTGCTGGGTAGGTTTAGCCAGGAGAAGAGAAGGTTAAGAGGTGGCATGATAGCCATGTTTGAATAGTTGAAGGGATGAAACACGGAGGATGGAGCAAGGCTGTTTTCTGCTGCTGCAAAGACTAGGACACGGAGCAATGGATTCAAACTTCAGGAAAAGAGATTCCACCCAAACATTAGGAAGACCTTCCTGACAGTGAGAGCAGTCTGACACTGCTGCCTCACTGGAGTGTGGTGAAGCCTCCTCCTTTGGAGGTTGTTAAAGAGAGGCCAGATGGCCATCTGTCAAGGGGAGGGCTCGGATTTTCCCTTCCCGCATGGCAGACGGGTTGGACTGGGTGGCCCCTGGGGCCTCTTCCAGCACTGGGATTCTATGATTCTATAACAGCGTAGATCCACTCTGTGGTTACAAGTGGGGGATCAACTTTGCACAGCTGGAGGCATTTTTCTCCCTCTCTCCCCACTTCCCAGCTGGAATTTTGGATGGGCAGATTTTGGCTTGGACCACATTTACTGTTAAAGAAGTCATGCCCAGGAACCCATTTGCCTCGCTAACTGAGGCATGACTGTATTTCAGGTCTGGGTGGGACGAAGGCGACATGGCCGGGCTCCCTTTGACAATGGCGGTCAAGACAATGGGCTCACGACATCAACGAGCTCTTCTCTGCAGGCTGCCTTCAAGGACGGAGAGCAAACTATGTTTACAAAGTAAGCTTTCAAATGGTCTCTGTAAGATTCAAAAAGTCTTTGTTTTCTTTTATTTAGTATTAATTTTCATCCAGGACGTGATCTCAAGGGAAGAAGCTTGGATCACCCTAAGTCCAACACTCCAAGGACATGATTGTCTTTCGCAGCCATGTCTCAAATCCATTGTAGGTCCCGACACACACAGAGCACACACACACACACCATTATCATAACCTAATAGAGGAATCCCACAATGTCTTTTGTTTTGTTTTGGCTAACCAATTTTTTTTCTTTATAAGGCACCCAATATTTTGGAGAAAGGTTGGCAACAACGCAGGCGCACCTGGCGGTTCGTCGCATCGACCTTCCAACCCTCTGAACCAAAATGCAACCAAAGCCAAAACGGAATAGTGGCACTTTCCACACCACCACCCCCAGCCCCTTCCCCAATTCCTTCATAGGAGCTAGAGCCTTGGCAGGGAGACTTATTGGCGGGTAACATAAAACAAACTGGGGATCCCTCAGTCTCCAAAAAGTAACTGTAAAAACGAGCAAAGGAAACGGAGTCCATGGACTTGTGGAGACCTTGCCCTTCTCCTCTGGAAGCTGTGGCCTTCACACTGGTGATTTTAGCGAGGAGGAAAGGTAGAAAATGACCCCGAAGGGGCTGGAGTAGCTTGGCCCTCGGGCGGCTTCTTCACAGCCTCTCCGGAGCCTTGTTCTCCAGTTCATTTCCTTCTACAACCCCCCTCTCCCTCCGGATTCTAGCAACAGGGAGAACAAACAGCCAGGAGTTCAGGTTGGGCTGTGATGACTGGACGCGTACGGGAGAGTCGAGCAAGTGAGCCAAGCCGCACCAACAGGGATGGCGGGGGAGCCCCTGCCCCTCCTCTCCTTTGGGCTCCGCTCCGTTCCGTGCTTCCTCTACATGGATCCACGTCCTTTGGAAGACCTCAGCAGGCAGAAGGCGGTCGCCAAAGAGACCAAGATGATGCCCACCAAGAGGAGGACGAGGCCCACCCAAGGGCCGTACTCCGTGCCTTTCCAGAAGCCGGTCTCTTCGGCCGGGATCATGTTCGTGAGGTTGAGCATGTAACCCAGCGCCCACCCGATGGAGGTCTCCCCGGCCTGCCGAGCAAAAGAGAAGCGTTGCTTTTTTGAAAGTGATGCTCTGCAAGGAGCCAGACGGAGAATCCCCCTTCTCTCTCCCTCTCTGCTGTGGCTTTTGAGGGCTCAGGGAAGTTACTTCTTAGGACAACAACCTCTCCTTAGTCCTCATCCTCCCCCTGCCTCCGTTTGCACTTATGGGCCCACCTGGTCACATGCTGTTTTCACAGGCTCATCTTCCATCTCTGGCTTCAAAGCCATTTGTACACTTTTTTAAAATTACATGAACATCGTCATTACACAATTCTAAGCAAAAATCATTTTCTCCCACCTCTTTAACTACGTCCCTCTTATCTTGTTTAAATCTCTCATGAAGCTGTAAATTACAAAACCAATTAAGGCCCATAGCCTCTTTAGAAAGTGTCTCTCTCTTGACCTAAGCTCCCAGCTTTCCCCTCACACAAAAGATTTTGGCAATATAACCATTTGTTTTATTTTTAACCCATTCCTTCTTGAAAAGGGTAGGGTTCCAATTTCAGTTTTTGCCACCATAGAGTTTTGCTTTGCCATTTCGATGGCAGTGAGGGGTGCCACGAGTCCCACTCCAACAATATATGGGAAACTGATTTTTGCCCCACTCTGCAAATGTGCATCATTTTAAATCGTCTTGAAACTGTTATTTGACTGGCTTCGCGCACGGCATCCCTGGCTCATGGCCGCCTCACCTTTTTCTGGAAGGCGATGTCCGGGAAAGTGGTCTCGTTAAACTTGTAGCCCTGCGTGAGGATCAGGTAGACAAAGTTGGCCATCGGACAGTAGTCGGCCAGGAACTTCTCCAGGCGCGGCGCTTTCTCGTAGAGCTGGGTTGGGAAGCGGTGACCAATGGAAAGAGGAGAAAAAGATGGTGGCTGAATTCGGCTCCGGTTCTAAGGGCTGTGTGTCTTTTTTGCAATGGGGGCTGCTGGCTTACACACTGGTGTGTGCACGTGTGGTACAGAGAGGAAGGGGGAGAAGGAGAGAATCTGCTCTGCAATTTTAGTCTGAACTTGAACTGAAGGTGCTATCCAAAAGGCTTTTTTTTAAAAAAAAATATCAATCTTTTGAACATAAATACAAAGAAATGGGAAGAGGAGGGGAGGAGGAGGAGAGGAGGAGGAGAGGGAAAGGAAAAAGAAGGGAGGGAGGGAAGGAGGGAGAAAGCGGGGAAATTCTATATTTAATGGATTGCTTGCATTCCTCCCAACATGGGGCTCATGGAAAGCCAAAACGAAAGAAGAAAAAAGGGAGTGGAACTCTTAACCACCCCATAGATTCAGGTCTTTGGATAGTTTCTTTAAAGCTCACACTAAATGCCGAGAACGGAGTCAACTGCCCATTCCTCATCTTTCTCCTTCCTGCTCGGCTCTTGGGCTCTTCCTTTTGTCTTGACTGCTCAGAAGGGAACAGAAAAGTGAGTAAACACAGATTGGGGGAAATTTGCACAAAGGTGCAAAAGGGAATTCTTCTACTGGGGCACGTTGTCCTAAACGGTTAGGTGCGAGGAGCATGCTGGTGACTCCATGGGCCTGTCCTTTGGCTGCAGATGTCACCTGGATTGTTGTCTCTTGAACTCGCTTCCCAGTTTCAAGGCTTAAACTATTCCGGACGGGAATCACGTGAACCTGTAGATGTTGTTGAACTGCAACTCCCAGCATTCCTCACCATTAGGGGTTGCTGGGAGCTTCAGCCCAACCACATCTGGAGGGCTGCACATTTATTCCCCTGCTCTAACCACTATACCACATTATTTGGATTTATGACACTTATATTCTCACCTTTGCCTCAAGAAACTGAACTCAACCTAGGTGCCTTCTTCCTACCATTTTTACTCTCACAACAGTCAAAATTCAGCTAGTTTGAGATCTCGGGTTTGGGTTCTCAGAGAAAAAGAATATCAGTGTTTTCAAAGCTTGACTTCTGCCCCAGTTGCATCCACAAGACCCACCTCGGACCACGTGGCGTTGCACATTTCCACCGTGGCCTCTGCAAGGTCACGCGACGTGGCTACGCGCCTCTGCGTCACCAACTGGACGAAATCCACCGTGTAGAAAAAGGCTGAGAAAGCCTGCGGAAAAACACGGAAAGGAGTGAAAACGAAGGTGACTTAGATGTGGAATTCAATTTTTTTAAAAAAAATTATGCAAAAAGAGCTTAGGTTTTGCACATTTTTGTTCAAGGAACAGAATTTTCATCAAAATACAGGTCTGCCTCAGTTTGCAAAGCCTCTGAGAGAGAAGCCTCTTTTCTGTGCAAAAAAACATTTTTGCACCAGCAATGCAAAATAAAAACAAAAACTCCACCTCCCCACTATTAAAATGGACAAAATCTCTCAGCCAATGTGGAGAAAGTTATTCATTCATTTATCCTACAATGAAATAAAATATTGACATTCCTAGTTGCTGATTAAGAATAATTAAAACAGAGCGCAACATTCATGCACAAAGCATAGCATATAAACCAAAAGTACATAAGCGAATGAATGGTGAAAGAATTAATTTTCCAGATTCAGAAAATGGGATGTCCTCCTGACTTTGGCCACGAGGGGGAAATAGCTCCCATAGTCTAATCGACAAAGAGACGCAGCATTTAGCTAAAGAAATAAGAAATGCTTGAAAAGCTTTAATCATAACTGAAACAACTGGAGAGGATGGTAGGGGGTGGTTTTATTTATTATTTATTTATTGAAAGCATTTTTAATTACATTCCTGCCCACATGGTCGCCCAAAGAATTGTACAATGAAACTAAAAACCATTTTTTAAACTCCATTTTGGAAAACGAAATGTGTGACCTGCCCAAGGGCAACCAGGGGGTTCCCATAGCTGAGTGGGAATTCGAACCCAGGTCTCCCAGAGAAATCTTAGGCTAAAACTCAGACAACACGACGAGGTTGTGACTACTCACAATGAAGTTTCCGGTGATGTTGGGCTGGAAGATTTTGTCGAAGGAGCACTGGGAGTAGGGACAGTTCTGGAAGTTGAAGAGGCTTGCTACGAGTTCCTGGCACTTGGCCGTGTTCCCAGTGCCCCTCATGGTCACGAGAGCCGAGGGAAAATAGTTGAGGGGCTTGTCACTGGCCGTGCACGGGGAGTCGTAGACGCTCTTCATGGTGAAATTTCTGCTGTAGCCCTTCGGCCAGCAAGGGTTGTCCAGCTTCAGGGTGAACGATGACATCTATGACGCAGGCGGAAAGACTTAGAATTAGCGGCACAAGCAAAACCAATCAGCGGGAATAAGTACGGGAGTCCCCGGCTCATTCGACAGGTTAGGCACCAGAAATCACTGGAATGTGGAACTCTGGCCATTTCCGCACGAGGCTGTTACGGCGTTATGATTCCACTTTCAACATCCTATGGAATCCTGGGGTTTGCAGTTTCGGGAGGGGCCGCCTGGCCCCTCCCGAAACTGCAAACCCCAGGATTCCATAGGATGTTGAAAGTGGAATCACAGTGCTGTAACAGCCTCGTGCGGAAATGGCCTCAGTCTTTTCCTGGCTTGCAAATGCATTTTGGCCACCAAAAAATATAAGTAATGCGCTGTACATCACTTGTGAATACATGCAAAAGCTAAATAGCACAATCATCTGGGGGGGGAAGCAGCACGTGGTCACAGGCACACACAGAAGTTCATGGAAACTTGATGAAATAGGTCCAAACAGCAGACCATTTTTCAAAGGTATGGGTTCTGGTTATAGTCGAAAGAGCAGATCACTGAAAACTGGAATGTTGAAAAGGAGAGGATGCTCGTAAACCAATACAGTACAACCACAATTGTCCTCAACCCCACTTTTTCCCCCAGATGGAGATGCAGGGAAAGTCACAATAACAAACTACCTGGCGACAGGCATGGATTTAAAAAACGGCTATAGCTCAAAACAGGCAGAACACTCTTCTTTTGCAACGCAACTAGGGGAACGAACCCTCATGTGAAAGCGACACTGAATTAAAAGTGAGTTTAAAACCCACAAGAAAAACAAGTGAAACTGGTGCTCCATATGGGGTGCGTGGCTTCGTAAGTGGACGGCCACGCGCAGGAAACAGGAGTTAGTAGTTTTGAGACGCCCCTATTCACCCGGGGCTGGGACGTCACTGCAAACAGGCCTCCGCCGTCCAAGGGCAGGCAGTGGGGCGTGACCGCCCAGTGCGCAACCCTCTCCAAAGTGCCTTGGGGACACTCCTGGATGGACATTAGGACCCCGGCTAGCCAGTGCTGGAGCACAAAAGGAGCACCTGAAGCCCAGCAGAAGCATGTGATACACATTGGAGCACTGCTTCCTGATGATGCGCAGCTCCACAATTCACTAACGAGGTTACATTTACATTTCCGCAACATGGCTATGGGTTTATAAAGTCACAAAACACAGAAAGTGACCCAGGGTCTCAGCCTAAATTTTTAAACTTCTAATAAAAGAACATTGGAAGTACGCACCACGCTGATGGTTGCCATCAATAGTTTCAATAGTGATCAATACTAGGCTATGTCAAAATCCCCGTGGAAAGGCGTCCCCTTACCCTCAGCAACTGAGAGAGAACTCTTTTGAGGATCTGGTCCCGGCCGTAGCAGAGGAAGCTGTGCGTGTAGACTTTGTAGGTCTGGCCGTAGAGCCGCAGAGTGACCGCGTTGGCCGGGTGGCTCTCGATCTCCTCGGGGGTCTCGAAGGTGATCTGGGTGGACGCCCCTCCTAAGTCCATGGCCCCCAGGGTATGCTTCTTGGGGCGAACCCACTGCCCAAGCCATCCGTACTGGAGGGGAAGGCCGAGGAAGGACAAACAGGGGAGAAGAGGATCAGTGTGTTGTTGCTGCTGGAGTACAGCAGCTCCCATCACCCCCCAACACTGGCTGGGGTAGCTGAGGTTGAAGATTTGAGTTCCAGAACTGGATGGCAGGGAGCAGGTGTAGGGGTGACTCAGTTTCCCCCATGGCATCTGGTCCCGAGCAAGAGACGCTCACACGTGTCCTTGTCTACGTGCAGGATACAAATAACCCAGATTTGTAGTCCACAATATGGCTTGAAAACACAGTGGCTGTCTTTGGACCAATCTCTCTCTTTTCTCTTTTCCTTCCTTCCTGTCCTACCTCACAGGTTTGTTGTGGGGATATACATTGGGGAGAAGAAAAGAAACAAAGCCATGTTCCTGCTGAAATGGGATGCTGGTGTTCAGTTTTAACTTTGCAAAGATTTTGAAGATGCGCAGCCTTGGGCTTAACAACTCACCAGGTAGAAATTTTAAAAAGGGAACTGCTTTAAAAAGGAAACCACGTGCTGCCTGTTTTCCAATTATCTCCCCCTGTGCCACTAACGAAATCTAACTGGTGGAGAGGCGTGGACCGGTCTTACCTTGATGAAGTTCTCCAGCAGGTAGTTGGCAGTGACCCAGCCGAAGACCCCCTCGTCTTCTCCGCTCAGGATCCGTGCCCCGCGGAAGTCAAAGGGGTACTGCTTCAGCGTGGAGCTCACAGCCTCCAGGATACGATCCGAAATATAGGGGTCGGTCACGCTATCCAAACCAAATGAAACAATGGAATGGTGGAAGTGTGTGTGTGTGTGTGTGTGTGTGTGTGTACACACAGATATACATATCCCCCCCCCACACACACATATTTTAAACCTTTCCTCACAGATTTGATTTCTTACTCAGAAGAGGCTGGCCACTGTTACCTTCCTCTGAGGCTGAGAGAGTGTGACTGGCCCAAGGTCACCCGGTGGTTTCCATGGCCAAGCGGTTCTGTTACTGGACTCCTATCTCCCATCAGCCCCAGATTGCCTAGCCAGTGGTAAAAGGGATAAGGGGAGCTTTAATCCACCTGCGAGAGACAGCGTGGTATAGTGGTTTGAGCTCTGTAGTCTGTCTCTGGACACCAGCGTTCAATTCCCTGCTCAGCGATGGATGTGTCACACTCTCTCAGCCCCAGAAAACCCCATGATAGGTCCTCCTTATAGTCTCCATGAGTCAGAAACAACTTGAAGGCGTACAAACAAGAGCAATCTTATGCTACCATCACAGATCTGACTAAATTCAACTTATTAGAAATACTAATAACCGCAGTCACAAATTGTTGCATCATTAGGTTCCTTCTTTTCTTTTTTTCTTTTTTGTTTTTGTGATATAGTTTCTTTGTATGTAAATTAATAAGTATGAAAGTTATTTGAAAAGAAGTAGTCTGTGTCTGGAGAAACTTATTTAGGAAAAAATATAGAGAATTATAGAATCAATAAATAATAACAACAACAACAACAACAGTAGTAGTAGTAATAACAGAGGAAGCAAGGGGAAAGGGCCGTGCTTTGGCACTTGGAGGAGACCCCCAGGCGAGGCTCACTTGAGTAGCCGCATGCCAGCCGTGGCACCGAGGTAGAGCGGGGTGGCAGCGTGCCTCTCCCTTGGGATGGTGGCCAAGGCTTCGTCGAGACACGTCTTCAAGCTGGCACCTGCCTCTGGGGGGTTTTCGGCATAGCTGGAAATTCCTCCCCCTGCAAATTCAAGGAGAGAGAAGGGGCATCATTCCCGGGGGCACCAAAGGGTTAACGGGGCACTGGACACCCCAGGCAGAAACATGCACTGCCCATCTCTCATGCCCCACGGACATTCCCTGCCCCCAGAACGGCCTCCACCTCAACCCCCAAATATCACACCAAAAAGTCCAGAGCAGTGATTTTTTAATATATACATGCGAGAGGACCAGGGCTCAGCAGATTATCTCTTTTCTCCATCTTCGGACCCAAAACCGATCCAGAATTTATTCCAACAGAGGTGGGCAGAGGGCAGCACCTTAAAGGTAGATCCCTCCCAGCTGTGCCAACCGCAGCAATAAAAACAAATAGCCAGGAATTAAGTTGTGTCCACCTGGACACACCCAGGTGAAGCATCCCTTGGGGCCATTTGCCCATTTGAGATGGGCGCCCACCTGCGGGGCACGCGTGCCATGCCTCCCATTCTCTCTCTGTCTCTGTCTCTCTCTCTTTTCTTCTGTGTCTGAGAAAACAAGCACACCTGGCGCTTTTGTGCTTTGCTGCCCCGCTGGTGCCAAGCATTCTCAGGGAAGGGCACACTCGTCTTTCTTGTAATTGTTTTTTTAAGATTGCACATCTCTGGCAAGGCTGACTTTTTTTGTTGTTCTTTTACTTGTAAAGTACCACGTGCACTGGCAGTGATATATAAAGAAATGATTACGACAATATTTATAAAGAGGTTGGTATTGCCAGTTCCATACTGGAAGGTGGACAGTTCTTTGTCCCAGCGAGCAGGGCGAACGGTAGAGGTAGAAAATACGAGAACAAAAATCCATAGCACTGGCAAGCTCCAGTTTTGCTTTCTGCTGCACAAGATCCAGATCGAAAGCTATTCTTTTATTGATCTAATAAGCCACCTTTCCTCCAATTGAAGAGCCAAGGCAGCTCACAGCTAAAAACCAAGAAAGGAAAGGTTTCAAAACCTGGAGGGATTTCGGGAGCTGGAAAAGCAGATTTTCAAAACTCTACGTGGATGCTTCCCCCCATTTCTCTCCAGACTGCTATCCTTTGCAAAACTGCATCCCCACATGGTCTCCATTTGCAAAGGCTTGCTGGCCCCGCGGACAAACGTCGGACCCCAGGACCCTTACCCTCCACGTCACACATGCTGTGCTGGCTGACGATGCCCGTGTCGTTCTCCTTGTCTGCCGGCCACTTGTACACAAACAGGGCCGTGTGGGAGGATCCCGCGTCCAGGACGATCCCGTACTGTGGACAGGAAGAAAGAAGGGTGCAAGAAAAAAGGAGGATTAGTTTTGAAAAGGGGCATAGGCTGGTCAGCTCCCCCAATTTCAGCCTCCCTTTCAACCTGGGGTGTCCTTCCAAAGGTACCAGACCACAGGTCCCATCATCCCCCCAGCAGCTGATCAATGGCTCAGCATTTTAAAAGCGGTTGAAATAGTGGGATGATAGAGGAATAACCAGAACTACAGACCCCAAAATCTCCCAGCTGGCATGGGCATGAGGGGCACACAAAGCTGGAATTAGACAAATTAAATTAACTAAGATTAGATACCCTTCACGCAGAGGGAGGAAGGGGTTTAAGCCAAACCACTCTTTATTTATGTATTTTTTAGAAAATATATTTGAGTGTACTGTATCTTATAAATACCTAAAAAGGCCTAGATTAATGCAAGCAAACATCAGAATTAGACAACAGATGCAAGCAAGCCAAAAATAATAATGTTCTGAGGTAGCAGCGGAAGAGGGTTTTTTAAAAAATGTTCATTGGGCTGAAACATGGCCAAACTGTCTCCATAGGGGACCCCTGCTTCCAAGAACTTTCTCTGACCGGGCCTCCTCCAGATGTGTCAGGCTCCAGGCCCCATGATCCCCAGCCACCATAGCTAGCAGTGAACCATGGGAGTTGGAGTCCACACACACCTAGGGGGAAGATGGAATGGGGGAAAGTTGGTCTTGTGGGGGGAGCTCTATATTTGCACACAAAGCTCTGAAACAGTGACCTAAAAGCAACACAAACTGCTTGCAACTTTCTGATTTTTTTTTTTTTGGCGTGTGATGAAAGGCACAACCAAGCCACTTTTCCAAACTTTATGCAGTGTTAATTTGAGACAAGGGTTGTGTCAGAATACCAAGGACACAGAGTGTCCAGAAGAAGAAGAAAAAGAACCCTCAAGTCCCTGAGAATCCTCTGTTTGTCTTGTTACAGAACCACGGTGGTTGGGGATGATGGGATTTGCAGCCTGGCATTTCTGAAAGGGAGTCCCACGATGTGAGGGGACACATTTGCTCTGGATTATTGGACCACTGAGCCATCAAGCATACAAGGAGGACTGGAAACTGTGAGTAAGCAGCTTGGCCCCTTCCAAGAACTCACCGCCTCGCAGGATCGTTGTAAAGAACAAAAAAAGGGGGGGAGCAGACAGAGAAAAGAAACCCACCGCACGTTTCCTGCCTTATCACATAAAGCAGTCTGCCTCGGTTTGTGAATTGCTCATCCCCAACCTCCCCATCTGCCCTTCAAAGCAGAACATATGCATGCATATTTTAACAATCGCTATTCTTTCCCGCATCCAGCCAACCCCATCACGGTTGCTGTGTTCCCATAAAACTTTCAGAAATGGCAACGTGCGTAGGCTGTGCATAATTTTGACACTCTCTTGGCAGAGGCACGGGCCCAACCTGCATGTGCAGAGAGAGGAGGAAATGGGGGGAGTGGAAAGAGGGTGCAAATTGGCTAGGGAGAGAAATGGGTGCCTAACCCTTCACACAGAAACACAGAGCCCTGGGAAGACTTTTTTCCTTATCGTAGAGGCCATTTCTGCACTAGTCTGTTATAGTGCTATTATCCCACTTTCAACATCCTATGGAATCCCGGGGTTTGCAGTTTAGGCAGGGGCCGTTGAGGATGGTCTCTGAGGATGGCCTTCGAGACCCATCCCTAAACTGCAAACCTCAGGATTCCATAGGATGTTGAAAGTGGAATAATAGCACTATAAGAGACTAGTGCAGAAATGGCAAAGGTCTCATGGGACCTTCCGGGTCCACCTAGACCACCCCCTTGCCATGCACAACTAATACACTCCTGGAAGAGACCCATTCCAGGGATCCAAACCCCAGTCTCCAGAGTCTTAGGGCAATGCTGTGACCACTATGCCACGCTGCCTCTCCTTCCCAGGCACCTTTGGGGTAAGAGATGCACAGCGAAGGCCATCACCTGGGTGCTGGAGGAGAGCGTGGGATCTTTCTTCCAGCAGAACGGAGCTGATTCCCAATTCCTCCTGTCCTTTTGACCATCTATGGATTCGCAAGTCCCGTGCTATAAATAAATCTCCCTGCTCTGCTCCGTCCAGCCCAAAGCCCAGCCTTGCCAAGGCTGAAGCGGCTTTTCCCTAAAGAAGGGATCACCTGCAGCCCACAGCAGTTCTAAGACGAGGAACAGCGGAGGGGAACAGCCAAGTTCCCACGAGTGGATTTTAGGCTCCGATTTTGCACAATTTTTTTTTCAAGAAGTTGGAAGGGCTTGGTCATGGCTTTGTCACCCACGTTTCTACAATTTCAGTTTTTATTTTTAAAGGAATGGCTTTCCCTCAAAGAGGCTGAACGCAAGAGATGTAAGTCTGTCACATGCACAGTTGGCAGACTCACACCTATGAAAGAAGTGGAACCGAATTTCCGTTTTCTTTAAGCGAGAGGGCCAGGTGGGCTTCACAAGACTCTCCCTCGCCACCCCCGGGCTCAGTCTTGTGACCTGACCCATAGACAAAGAGGGTCTTCCTGGACTTTTACAATCTTTGGGAACCTCCCTTTGTCTTGATGGAATTACACACGATGCTATCTCCGCTGATAACAGCCTGAGAATGTTTACAGCATTCACAGACCTAAAGAATGTAACCTTTTAAACTATTCCAAAACTGTCGAATAATGTTCTTCTAAGTGCCTACATGGAAGATAACCAATGGAAAACACAGCCTGTGTCTGTGTATGTGTGTATCTATATACATTTAAATATATAAATATCAACACACACACACACACAGGTGGTCCCTGTATTGCATTCAGGTCTCACTTTGAACCAGAGAGCGTGCACCATTTCTAATGCAGAAATAAATCCCATTTTTCTCCTTGCATGCCTTGCCTTGCTGATGGCACCAGCCTGCTAGGCAGCAAAGCACTCCCTCTTCTGACAATTTTGGCAAATCTGCCAGGAAAGTCACTGGCCATTCCTTTTCAGACCGTTTCTGCAATGGCAACTTTCCACTCTTGCAACAACCAGGACCTGACTCTTGTGGCATTGCTAAGGGGTTATCCCTGCAGTTCAGGTAATGAGATAGTCTTGACTTGGAAACCCTAGCCAAATAGATATTTTCCAAGTGTACCAACTGGGCAGGGAAATTCACGATTTACCAGTCTGTTCTGCTTTGGTCAGATCTTTCTGTTCTTTGTCTGTTCTTTTGCCGTCTTGCCCGACCTCTGGCGCTTCTTGGCCGCGTACGCCTGTTACGTTCTGTGAAATGTTAGAAGACAAGTCTATGCCTTTCATTCCTCCCCTCCCCTCCAGTCCCAAACCCTCCAGTTTTGGAGCAGGAAAGCTCTCTGCGGCACAAGTTCAAACAGGACCAGGAACCGGCGACTGGCTGCCCGAGGAGCACAAAGGAATGGAATCACGTCTCTCCAAAGCTTTGGCGTGAAGGAGGGCAGCATTGGCAGAGGTCTGTGTTGAGGGGAGGGAGGGAGTTTGCAGCCCAGAGCCAAGGACAAAAACACCGCTCGCCTCCTTTGTGATTACGGAGGCAAGAAAAGGCATGAGAAACCATCTTGGGTTGCAGGGCAAAGCCAGGCGGGCAAGAGATTTCAAAGTGGCCTGCAGGGGCAGGGATTTGATGGGGGAGACAAAAGGAAGGCATGACCTCCTCTAAATAAGATTCTGCTCCCCAAATGAAATTTACATTCAGTCCCTAAATTTCTAGCATTGCAGAAAGCTGTTCCTGGGTAGTAGTCAGAGTCTTCAGAAATACAGTTTAATCCTCCAAAGAAAAGGAACCAAAGGCAAAGATGAAGAGCACATAACGGCATCCACAGGGCTTTCTCCAAATAACAAATAAAAAACATCTCCAGAGCACTTGGAGACCCATCTCCCCCACTTTTTTCCTTCAGGTGGGCTCCAAAGAAAAGAGGCAGGCAGAGGGACCCAGGGAAGGTGGAAAGAGCAAACAGAAGATGCCTAGGTGGAGTGATTTTCAGCATCTACCCCAGAAAATTGGGGAATGAAGGAAAATTTCAACAGCGATGCAGACTCCGTGACGTAGGGCAATGCTCTCATTATGCCCCTCTGTAGCAACCCACCTGCCAGGGGAGAGGATTGGGACCACTGCTTGGCAGGTGGGACCACCATATTTTTTTTCAGGAGGAAGATGTCAACGTTCAGCTTCCACAACCACCTTCCAGGCTCGGAGCAGCTCTGGGCGTGTGAGGTTCATTGGGTCCAATTCAAGCAAAGACTTGATCACCTTCCAGAGGCTGCCTGCCCAAGATGACGTCAGCCCCAATGTGCCAAAGAAAAATGAACAAACCGAATAACCCCACATTGCAGTCTGGTAGCAACATGGATCATAGAGTTGGAAGAGACTCCAAGGGTCATCCAGTCCAATCCCCTTCTGCCACGCAGGAAGACACAATCAAAGCACTCCCTTTGACAGATGGCCACCCAGCCCCTGTTTAAAAACCTCCAAAGGAGACTCCACCGCACTCCAAGGCAGCAGCATATTCCAGTGTCAAACTGCTCCTACCATCAGGAAGTTCTTTCTCGGGTGGAATCTCTTCTGCTGTTTGAAGCCATTGCTCCATATCCTAGTCTCTGGAGCAGCAGAAAACAAGCTTGCCCCATTTTGCCGCCTTGACCACACTTTGATGTTGCTTGGCCACTCATATCCCAGTTTTATTTACTGTAGAACATGGCACCTCGTGTCCCTAGGCCAAGGTTGGCTTGTAACGCCCAAGCGGATAATGAAATTTTGATAGCTGTAGCATCAGCATCTCTCAGATTATCACCTAAGATGAAGGCTGTGCGCTGGTCAAAATTCCCTTTTCTGTGCAACTCCTGCATCACGGCTGTTACACCTTTTAAGCCATGTGGACTTAAGTCTGGAGCAGCTGAGAAGATTCTCCACCCCCAAGTCTGTCCCTCAGACTTAGAAAAGTCTGCCTGTTGGTCAGCATTCCATTACCAACACATTCCACTGCAGAAGAAGGAACGTTTGCAAACGTTCCACAGCTTCCATTGAGCAGCATTCTGCAGGCAGCCCTCCACATTTGCTAGCGTTAAGGACACAAGGCCCTTGCAAAAGTGGAAAAATTGCAAATATCAAAACGGGTGTATGTGTCCTTAGGAAAGCGGGCCAAGGCATGACAGGGAAAACGGACATCCAGGGTCCAACCCAGGTCAAGGAAAGGAGACGGAAGGGGGACAGCAAGGTGGCCCTATATTTCCTCTCTCCCACCTCTCTGCTTCACCGGGTGTGGTGGGGGAACGAGAAGAGGGTTTGGCAAACTTGGGCCAGGTCCTGAGATCGGGCAATCCTACCCAGAGGTGATCTGCAGCTATCCCAATTAAGAGTCCTTCCACACTCTGTCATTATAGTGCTGTTGTTCCACTGTAAGAGTCTGGGATTCACAGCTAAGGAAGTTGTGCTTAAAATTCTCACCAGAGAGGTCTAGTGTGTCTCCTATACTAGAAACCCCCAGATTCCACAGTATGATGAAGCCATGGCAGTTAAAGTGGAATCACAGTGCTACAACTGTGAAGTGTGGCAGGGCCCCAGTAACAACCAAAGGGCCAGCTCTCTTCCAAGAACACATCTTACCCTGTTCCAAGCCAACCAAGTTGGCAGCCATCTACATCTTGTGGCAGAGAGTTCCACAGCTTAATTCCATGCCACACGAAGAACCAGCCCAAAATCTCCCAGCCCATGGTGTAGCTTCAGTGGATACACCCAAAGCGGTTCTAATACTAGGAGAGAAAGAGAAAAATCTGTTCTGTCAAAGTCTGTCACGCAATTTCCCGAATGTCCAGACCTCCACTATACCATCCTTTCCCACAGTCCACGGCCAACGGCTACCCCCAAAGGGCCTTTTCCAGATTTTGCGCATCTGATAATAATCTGTGCTTTCCAACTTCCCTCCTGCCTTCCCCTTGCGGTTCCCTGGAGATATCTAGCAAGTAATCTAGAGGAGCAGCCAATTCTCTTTCCATAAACAGAATCTTGGGACCTTTAAAGAGTGAGGTGGAGGCCTCTTTTCAACGCTCGAATCTGGAACAGAGACACGCACGCACGACACACATCTCCTGACTTCCTCCCCAGCCCAGAGAGATGCTCAGTTTTTCCCCCATGTCATGATTCTGAGCATCTCGCTTCCCAAAGAAGTGAAACCTGGATGCCTCCATCAACTCCAAGGCTACGTGTGGCCTCCAATTTCCTTTTTTCGAAGATGCAAATGCTTCAACCTAGACTGAGGGAAATGTCAGGCTCTGGGGGTGACTTTGGCCCCCCAGACTTCAAATTTGGCCCGCTGGGGTTTCCCAGAAAGGCACAGCCCTCTCCCTATTACACCATCGTTGCGGAGGGGGTTCCCAGATTTTGTTACATTTTTTTCTTTGTTCTGCATCAAGGCCAAACAAAGTGAAGACCCCTGCAAAAAACATAACCCTCACACAAAAAAATTATTTCCAATTTTCAGACTATTTTTCATGCCCAAACCAGCCAAAAGCATCCTAAACTACACACAAACGGTGCAGTTTGCTTCGCCCACTTCCCAGAGACCCTGCCCTCCGAAAAACCACAAAAGTCCTGGGAAAAAATACCCCCAGATCAGCCCAAATAGTACCCAGAAGTGATGTTACATTACTGCCAGTGTGGCCCACCAGGAGGGCATGGGGGGAGGAATGCACACTGCTCTTCTTACTCTCCACTTTATTTTCATCACAACAGCCCTGTGAGGTAGGGCCAGGCAGAGAGACAGGGGTTTGCCCTAGGTCACCTTGGGAGTTTTCACAGCTCAGGGGAGACTTGAACTAGTAAGCACCACACTGGCCGCAGCAGAGGGATAATCCTGGAGACCCTTTTGCCACAGACGAACCACTGCAGGAAGGAAAAGCCCACGCAAAGCAACCTGTATTGTGCTTTGCATCTGTGGGAATATCTTTCCGCTCAGTTTCGAAAGAACAGAGAAGGAAACGAAAATCACAGCTGAAAGTCGAGCGAACGCAGGTTTGGAGCCAAATACTGAGTTCATCCTCCACGCGGAGGTGTTTCCCGCAGCTTCCAGCCCCGTGCAGTTTCTCATCGATCAAAGCCACCATGAGTCATCACCAGAAGGCTCAAGACAGTCCGAAAGAAAGGAAGACACCCCCCCAGCCACTCCTGCAGAGTGGGACAGACGCATCAGGCAACGGGTTCTGGAGGTCACGAAAGGCTGGCAAATTCTTAGTTATGGGCCAGGATCCTACCTTGCGATTGCCTAAGATTACTCTACGCAGGCCTGGTGTTGCTTGGCAACGTTGTGCAACCACATGGGTTCCTGAACTCAGACACCCGCACGCACAGTGGAAGCACACAGACACAACTGCCCTTCCACAACCTTGAACTGAATGTGGAGGTTCAACGTCACTCAAAAAAGTCCTGCCAATTCCAAGACGCCCTCAGGGTTCCAAGAACTGCCTATCTTATTGTTTCCCTTAAAAGAAAAACTTTTTTTAAAAACAAGCGATACTCAGAGGCATTTCGACATTCTCTTCGTCTGATAGGATGGCGGAGTTTCTACTTGACCAGGTTTCATTTCCACTCCATGGCTTCCCAGATCTGTTTCAGGTGGGACCTGAGTGCATCGGCCCCCAACGACAGAAACAGCTGGCTTTGGCCAAGAGGCAACTTGGGTCGGTGCCATCTGCCACTGTGCTTTGGGTGGCAAAAAATCTGGGGATGGTCCTGCAAGAGGACACCAGACCTTTGGAGTTAATCTGGGAGACCTTGGCTTGTAGAAACATGAGAAACTGGCCTTTAAAAATGTTGGGATTCCCCCAGCAAAAGAAGAGCACTGGGGGACGAAAAGCAAAGAGGTCTCTCCAGTCCTGCTTTCTGTCCCCACGGTGAGCAACCAGTTGCCCCACTGGGAAGCCGGGCAAGCAATGACACCCTCCATCTCACGCTCCCCAGCAACTGACAGGCAAAGGCACACGAATGGGGTGAAATACAGCCACCCTGAAGTACTGGCTCTCCAAGAATCCATGGGGTCACTCCCTTGTCTGATCCGTTCCGTGGTCCAAACTCACACGTTCACTCCTCTCTTGCAGAAATGTGCCCCACAGCCCCCCTACTGCCAAAGGCCAAGGCCTCCACCTTGAGAAGGGAGAACGTTTCTGTTCATTCCTTTGCATGGATGTCATGCTAGATGGGACCAGCCAGGACGCCGTCCCTCGTACCTCAAGGGCTGCCAAGGGCAAAGCAACAAGGCAAATGCAAAGCCCATCGGGCATGACAGCAGAATGAGGCCTCATGCAGAGAGACAACAAACAACCTCTCCTCGGCCTCCCCAGAGAGCCTTTCATGGTTTGGGGAATTTGTTCTATAAACCTCCTTCTGGCTGCTGGTGAAAAGTTTTCTTCTTCCAACAGAAACTTTGGGAACCGGCTGTTCAAGGGGAAAGAAAGGGCTTTCAATAATTCTGCTGCACAGATCTTAGGTCTTGCTTTTGAATGGGCATGTTTTAACTTGCTTTTAGTTCTATTTTCCTTTTTGCGTGTTTTATGGAAGAGAGGTTTTATCCGTAGGTGTTTCAATTTTGTAAGACTTCCTAAATCCCAGGACTGGGTGCGGGGAGGCCGGATTTAGCCCTACCTATATATGAACAGTGAAAGGATGATGGAGATAGTCATTCCTCATGGTACGGCATCTGTCCTCTAATTTGGGAAAGGCTACCGGAAAGCAATTAATTGTGCCAACAAGGCTGTGAAAACTCCTTGCTCCAAAGAAAAAGCACAGGATGAGATAATGGGCTGGCTGTTCCCTTTGATAAACAATCGTCCACGGCCCACCCTGGGCTCCTGGCAAAGACCAAATTCCCGGGAAGACGAGTGGAAGGAAAAGAGGCAGGTCGGGAGGATGAAATTCCAAGAGTTAACCAAACAGCCCCCATGGCTCTGAGGCAGGCCTCTCCCTCCCTTGGAGGGGGTGTCCTGGCAGCCAGGACCTGCACGGGAAGAGGGATTGTTCCTCCTCAGGCACCAGATCCTGTCTGACCTTGGATGCTAAGCAGGGTCAGCCTGGGTTAGTACTTGGATGGGAGGCCGCCAATGAATCCCAGGTGCTGGAGGCAATATTTCAGGAGAAGGAACTGGCCAAACCAGCTCTACTCATTCCTTGCCTAAGAAAACCCTAGGAAGTAGATGGGATTGCCATAAATCAGAGGTGACTTAAAGGCATAGGCACGCATAGATAGACACACACACACGCATGCAGTAATCCTGGCAAGTGGCTGGGCAGCCTTCATGAACAATTCCCACTCCCTGAATATTCTGAATATCAAAGGCTGGCAACGCTATTGTCACATCCCAGATATTCACTGCCCTTACGCACAGCACTGCAATAGGAAAGCCCAAAACACTATTGCGCCTAATGTGTGCTTATTATATATATGGAGAGATTGAATCTTTCTCCTTCACCCCAGGACTTGTCACAGGGGATTTCAAGGTCATCGTCTTGAGGCATCCCGGTCCATCCTTCTCCCTTACTTCCCCCCCAGGGCCTCTGGGAAAACAATGGGAAAAGGACATTTTTGCTTCAGCTTAAGCCGCCTCCCTTGGGAGGGAAGCGCAGGAGATTAAACTGGGCTCCTTTGCAGGCCAGCAGAGGAGAGTTTCGGCTGGGAGGAAAGAAAATCAGAGGAGGAGACAGAGAAAACAGCATTTATGCAACTCGTCTCAAATGACTTGAATCTTAATCTAGAGGAAGGAAAGCAGAGAAGTCTCCAATCCCGCAAGGAAACTGCTACCTGATCTCTCCAAGGAGGCCATTGTCAGACTCCAAATTATCCTTAATTTGGCATCTTTTTATGGCAGGGGTGGAGAATCTCAGTATGTGTCCTTCTGTCTCGAGGTCCCAATCCAGCCATTCTCTAAACTCCCTTCCCCATGAGATATTTTTCCAGCATTTGGTACAAGTTGTTTGATAAGTTTTCTCAATACTTCTCCTAAGGCTTCGTTACTGTCAGTGAGAGCATTAATAAGGTGAGTGTTTTAGGGGGCCGACCCCTCCTGCCTTTGGCCCTGCCTTCTACTGGAACGTGGCCCTTGAAATCTTTTCTACAATTGAATGTGGCCCTCAGATCGAAAAAAGTTATCCATCCTTACTGAACGTCCCATGTTGGAAACCACAAGCCGTGTCTCTTTTTAGAAAAGCAGACAAGTTTCTGGTCCTCATGGAGACAAGCTTGAAAGTGTGGAGCCATCACTCTTAGGAGTTTGTGGACCAGGAGAAGGAGACTCAAGAGCCTGGATGGTGGTTTCACTACATGAGACAGAAGTCCATTAATCTAGACTTTCTAATCCCAAAAGCAGCCGGAAATGCTTTGCAAGCCAGGCGTAGGGGAAGATGCTTCCCACCAGTTAGTACCAAGGGGTGGACTTTGATAACGAAGATTTTACTGTCAAGAGATGCTTCCGCCACCCTTTGGGAATACACTGAGCTCTTTTAAAATACCAAACAATTAAGCACCCATTTCTGATTGTGGGACGGGGACATTGATTCCATAAATGATTCTCTCCTCCCCAGCTTTGTCTGTGTGTTTGTCTTTCACCATCCAGGCTGACAGAAGTAGCATAAAAATTATACAGTGTAAGGTTCAGTAAAAATTGAAAAATTGCTTTATTCCCCTTTTCCCCACAGTCTTGGGGTTAGTAGAGCAAGGCAAGATCAGATATTCTTGGTGGAAAATCCAGATGGTGTTGCCAATATATGGTGGATTAAAGTAGATATGTGTGAGCCTGTGTGTAGGAGATTTAAAAGCCCTTCTGACGAGTTTGTTCTAGACCCCAGAAGGTTGCAGTTAATCACTTAATATATATATCTCCTGGAGTGATTAAGAAGCAGAACTTCATAAATCTGGGAGGAAAACATTTCAGCTTCTGCCTTCATCATTTGCTCAAAATAAATGTCAGCAGCATCCAAGCGCTCTGAACAGCCCACCTTGGATGCGGAGCTCTTTTATTTTGAGAAACTGAAGAAGGCAGGAGTTGAAACATTTTGTTAATATATTTAGAAAGTTCTGTTTATTATCCTCTCTCTTACACACAAACACACACACAAGGTTTTCAAGTATGGGGACACCATGCCAATCCACCCCTTTCCCTGACACAGTTTGGATCCTGGCTGCCTGCTCTCCCCGCCGTGCCTCAGTCTCCCTCCCACAGACACATGCACACATTTGGATATTTGCAATTTTTCCACTTTTGCCAGGGTCCTGCACTCCCTATCCCTAGCAAATATGGAGGGCCTACTGTAGTCTGCACTCTATAAACTCAGCAGCTGGGAAAGAGATGAGGGAACTCCTTCCCAGTAGTCTGAGGCCATTTCCACAATAGATTGTTATAGCGCTGTGATTCCACTTTCAACATCCTATGGAATCCTGGAGTTTGCAGTTTCAGGAGGGGCCGGCCAGCCCCCTAAGACCTTGGAGACCAGAGTTCGAGTCTCTGCGCGGCCACGGACATCCAATGGGTGACCTTGGGCACATTGCACACTCTCAGCCCCAGAAAGCCCCATCATTGGCTCACCTAGGGTTGCCAGAAACAACTTGAAGGCACACAACAACAACAAATGCCAAAGACAGACAGACAGACGGACGGATTCTAAAGAAGAATATTTTGCAACTGCTCTATCCCACTTCCTTCCAGTGCCAATCTGTTTTAATGTTTAACCCAAATCCACCTCCTGGCCTCACCTTGTGCTGCACAACACAGCACTATCCATTTTTCCGCCTCCCCCTTGGCACTCCCCCCTTCCTTATCTCCTTTCCCGGGGGAGGCATATCCAAAATGCAGAGGGGGTCCTTTGAACAACATCACCAGATCGACAACATTTGAGAACGAAAGGGCACGCCTCGCGCTCCCACAATCCCCCGGGCGCATTTATGGCAGGACAAGCGGGCGTGGGTGGCTGCGTTGGGCAAGACTTTCCCCGGGTGACTCACGGGGCTTCCCTCGAACAGCCAGGCCTCACCTTCCGGAGGCAGGTACTGCGCCTGCCAGCTTCCCACACGCCTTCTCGGGACACGCAGACAGATCTGGATCAAAGACTAGGCAGAATTAGCAAACCGTTCTGCTAATCATAAGCCTTTTTTCCAATCTCTCCAAAATTAGAGGACTGGGGAAAACTAAGGAGAGTGGTTGTTTTTCCTCCCCCTGCACAGACTGAGGAATTTCCAGCATCTGAGATTGGAATCTCCTTGCGGGCAGGGCGCTATTTTATCTGTTTATGTTGCTCTCCGAATCAAACTGCACTGGAGAGGCTTTACTTATCCCCACCTCTGCCACCGACTTTATGCATCTTAACTCCGCACCACCCCCCTGCATTAACTGCTGCTACCACACATATTGTGTGCCTGGATTTAAGCCTTCCAATCTGTTCCTTTGCCAGAGGTTCAAGTGTACAATGCAAAAATAACAATTCATTGAACTGAAATTGAGCATAACACCAGAGATTACTCATTTTATACATCTAAATCTAAATCTGAATAATAAATCTTGCCAAGAAAACTCTGTTTTCAGAGCCAGTGAGGTGTAGCAGTAGTAGCAGACCAGGACATTAACAGACCAGAGTTCAAATCCCCACTTGGCCCTAGCAACCCAATGGGCAAGTCACACTCTCTCAGCCTCAGAGGAAGCCAGTGGTAGCAACCTTTCTCTGGAAAAAAAAATCTTGACAGCCAACATGATGTGGCAGTTTGAATGTTAACTCTGTGACTCTGGGAGACCCAGCTCCAGCTCAGCCACGGAAAATCACCAACTAAGCTTGTCCGAATTGCACAGCTAACCTTGAAAGGAGACCATGGCCATCACCCCTAGTGAAACCTTGCCAGTAAAGCCCCGGGACAGAGTCCCCATAAGTCAGGAATGACGTAAAGGTACACAACAACAACAAGATTATAAAATCCCCTCCCCAGGCAAAGACATATTATGTTAGTGTTTTAAAAAAATGGTACAGCTTTTTAAGTGAAAGTTTTTTTTTAAAGAAACTTGGCAACCTTTAACATAATGTCAAATGCATTCCTTTTCTTAAAAAAATAACTAAGAGTTCCCCATGCGGCTGGGCTCAAACAGGAGTCTGGAAGGGAAAAGGGGGCAAGATCTACTCTTCCTCCCCCCCCAAAAAGCCAAAAGGTCAAAGTCTTGCTCCTGCCTTTGTGGAAATGGCCACCCCTGCTTCGCTCCTCCTGTTTTTCTGCTTCCTTCCCCAAACTCTGAGAGGGAGGGAATCTATTTTTAACTGCTGCAGGGTCTCAAGTTCACCAGCCAAGGGAATCACATCCTCTCTTTTTGTTCCTCCTCTTTTTTTGCAATAATAACGGTGATGAGGATGATGCATCCAGTCCGCAAGGAAGGGGGGCTTGGTAGCTGCCACGAGACCAGAGACCAGGACAAGGAGCAATGGATTCAAGCTGCAGGAAAGGAGATTCCACCTGAACCTCAGGAAGAACTTCCTGACGGTCAGGGCTGTCCGGCAGTGGAACACGCTGCCTCGGAGTGTAGTGGAGTCTCCTTCCTTGGAGGTTTTTAAGCAGAGGCTAGATGGCCATCTGTTGGGAGTGCTTTGAGGGGGTTGGACTGGATGGCCCGTGTGGTCTCTTCCAACTCTACATTTCTATGATTCTATGATTCTACGACCCCCCTGAGCCTCCCGACCAAGGAACAGTCTGCCTGTGAATAGACAGCAAGGGAAGAATAGGGGGAGAAAAGAGGAAGCATCTCTGAAATCTTCCTCTTTTTATGGAGGACTGGAAGACACCTTCCCAAGAGAGGAAGATGGGTTGAGACTTCCAGATGGAACAGGAGTCGCAGCCAAGAAAATGTATTCCCTGTATGTGTGGAGCGGTTGGCTCCCTTTCCTAAAGGACAGACAAACTTGGAAAAGGAGTCAAGGAAGAAGCCGAGCGTTGTCTCTACGTTTGAACACAGCGTGGCTCGCTCTCGCCCTTGGCAGCCTGTATGAGGTACCATTGGAGGAACTCTGCACACGCTTGGTGGTGCTCTTGATAATCCTTTTATTTTAAAAAACTAACAATCTATTTGCCACAGTTCAGCCCCGCCTGTCCTCCCAACTGGCTCAAAGCAACTTGTGCACGACTCTCTCTCCCCACCCCACACCCATTTTTTTATCCCCACAACAACCTTGCAGTGCAGATCAGGCTGAAAGAAAGACGTAATTAAGAATGGGAATGCACAAAAGTCAGTTGCAGAAGACTTCGATCTTCCTGTGCATTTCATTTCAGATCTCAGAACAGCAATCCTCGAATTAAAAAAAAACTACAAAGCAAGACCGGAAAGCGAAACAGCAAAACCGGGATACATCCACGAGACCCGGGCTCCTGGCGGAGGGCGCGACGTCTCAGCGCGGCCGCCCGCGGCTGCCCGGCAGCCGGCTCGGGGCACCCTCTTCCCGGCCCCAGTCAGCCTCCCGGCACGTCCCCGCCGCTCCCCCGCCGCTCCCGGGCTCACCCCCCCTCCCCCCTCCCCCCGTCCCCCAACGGCCACCCTAAACACTGAGCCCGTCCCCTCAGCCCCCCGTCCCGCAAGCTTTGTTTGCACGTCGACTGCTGTCCCCACGTGCGCGCGCGCGGGAATCCAGGTCTCCTCCAGCCTCTCACGGGGCGGACTTAAGCCGACTTCTCTCCCGCAGCCTCCCCGGGGCCACGAGACCCCTGTGCGCGCTAAAAGCACACAGAGAGAGGTCACCGCCCCTCTCTCGCCGAGGGGTTCAGAAAACCCGGGAGCCGGGGCGAAGGGAGGGAGGGAGGGAGGGAGGGAGGGAAGGGGGGCGGCGGGGAGAAAGCCAGGGGCCCCGGCGCAAACCCTCCCCGTTCCAGCCGCGCTCCAGGGGGGCCCGGCGCCCAGCCCGCGGGGGCTCACCTTGTAGGCGGGGGCTCCCGCAGGTCCCTGGCGGGGACGCAGAGGAGGAGGAGGCCGGCCAGGGCGGCCAGGCAGAGGGCCCCCAGCACGGCCGCCACCTTCTTGTTCGCCGACCCCATCCCGCTCCAGGGGCTCCGCGCGCACCCGGGCAGGCGGGCAGGGAAGCAGCGCCAGCAGCCCCCGGGCCCGCTCCGCCTCCTTCCGGGCCGGGCCGGGCCGGGCCGGGCCGGGCCGGAGGGGGCCGATCCGAGGCAGGTGAGCCGCCGCCGCCGCAGCCTCCTCCCGCCCGCCCGCCCGCCCGCCCGCTCCTCCTCCTCCTCCTCCTCCTCCTCCTCCGCGTTCCAGCGCAAGCCGCCGAGTCAGCGCCGGGCTGGAGCCGCTGGAGAGATTCCCTCCGCCCCTCTTGGGACCCGAACAGCGAGGCCCCCAGCCGCCAGGCGCCCGCGGAGGCCGGGGCGAGGCGCGGGGCTTTGCGCCGCAGCGCGCGCTTCCCTGCGGAGCGCCCCGGACGCGGCCTCTGCTCGGGGAGGGCGTCGGCCCCGGCCCCGGCCCCGGCCCCGGCCCCGGGGGAGCGGCTCCGGGCGAGCAGGGCGCTCGCTCTGGCGCATCCGCGTGAGCCTAAGGATCCGAAAGACCTGCCTGGCCGCCCTGGGAAAGCTCAGGCGAAGGGACACGATTGGCCTCTCTCCGGATCCCGTGGCATTTCATCGCCCACGATAGTCACAGTTCCCACAACATCCACAATATTCAAGGGTCGTCCACAACGCTCAAAATATATTAACAAATTCCAATCTCTCGGCAGAGGTGTGAACGAAGGCAATGGCTTCATAGCACACAACATGTATGTTGTTGTTGTTGTTGTTGTTGTTATTATTATTATTATTATTATTTAATTTAAACAGCATCATTCATGCACATGGCACTTTGCAAGTAAGAACAGCTTTCACAGTTGAGAAATTCTTCCTATTGCTTACGTGGAATCTCTTTTCTTGCGATTTTAATGCATACATCTGAGGACCTGGAAACCTCAAAGGCCTTCTGACCCCAAGGCCCTTAAGAAACACACGGTGGGGGGACTTCAGAGGACACCCGCCAATGTCTTAAGGCCTGCATCCACTGAGGATGAGTTGAATTTCTGTGACCTTTCAGCTCAAACAAATAATGTAGCCATAGTACAGAGCCTGATACCACCCAACCAAGGAGAAGGACCAAATAAAATAAAATAGAGAGCTGTGGAAATGCTCAATTACCACCACCACCACCCCAGCAACATCAGAATAATAGATAATAGAAGAGCTAATTTCAGTCCTCTTTTCACCGGTTGGTCTCTTGGCATCTTCCCCAATTAGCCCACCAACTGGGTGGCCTCCCTCATCCGCCGATGGCTGCCTTCATGGAAAGAACTTGCAAGAACCCTCTCCGCTTTGTGGGATGGTCTGTTGCCCCTCCGTTGGCATTTTGCCCTGGACAGAAAGTCCAAAAGGCCCCACAAGGCCGCGGATACAATGGCCACCAGTGTCTGGCCGCGCTGAGGACAGAAGAGGGGACATCTGGAAAACAGTGTCTGCTGGGCACACAAGCCAGGGACCAAACGGAGCAGGGTTTGTCTGAAGAGGATCCAACGGCTTCTCCTCTCCACTGAAAGCACAGAGGAATGGCCTTTTGGCTCAGGCCAATCTGCCCCCCAAAACAAGTATCTTTTTCCCTGGATGGCTTACTGCCAGGATCCTGTGAGAAAGCCCCCCCAGCCAAGGCGAGATGGGCTCCACCCCAAGTTGGTTGTCGTCCAAACTTTGGAAGTCGCGCTGGATAGCCTCTTAAGAAAGAGGGCAGAAGAGGACAGTGCTTTGTGCAAACTGGCTAAAAATATGCTGGCTAGATGGATGGACAAATAGACAGGTAGATAGGACAGACTGCCAGATAAACAGACAGATGAAAAGAAAGGCAGACGGATAGAAAGGCAGATAGGTGCAGAACAGGTGCGAATTCAGGCATCAAGAGTATAACTTACAAAGAAGTACAGCACCAACAAATCGCAGGTGCTGTAGGCAGCACAGTACAGTAGGAGAGTTCTGCTTTTCCAAAATCCCAGGTTTTGGAGCATTTTTAATTTTCAGATAAGGGATACTCAACCTGCACTGCACTTACAAATAATGTGAGAAGGAAAAAGCAATTATGTTCTCATTCGTCTTGTGTTATTGGAATCTGAACATTTAACTTGATGACATTTGTATTTCCACCTTACCCTAGGAACTCAATACATGGCCCATTTCCCCTGTTTTTGTTTTTGTTTTAAATTTCACAACAGCTCTGTGAGGCATTAACATCCTCAGGTTAGGTAGTGAGTTTCTTTGTACGTGTGGATTTGAACTGGAATTTCCCTATGGCTGGTATGAACTTGGAACCACAAGCTCACTCTGGTTCTAAGAACTTCTTCGAGCAATGCAGATTTACAGAATTCCTTGCCACAGATGATGGTGACAGCAGCCACAGATTTTGAAAACAAAACTAGACAAAGGGAAAAGAAGAAGTGTGACCTGGTACTTTGGGAAGTGTAGCTTAGGGAGATCTTCCTAGCAGTGAAATACCAAGTCCCTCACTAAACCACAAACACCACGATTCTGCAAAACATAACAGCATCAGTTAAAAGTTGCGTCTGTAAGCTGTGTCCAGCCTCCTACATTGCAGGCCTTTTCCATATCTTTCCAAAACAGCAGGATATGCTGTTCAGGCCAAGCCCAACAGCAGGAGCTGAAGATAAGTTGTCCACCTTATCAAGGCAGAAAAAAGTGCAAGGTGTACTGACAGAGGCAAAAGCCTCTGGAAGGCAGGAGAAGGCTTTGCGCATGGAGGAACTGACCAGCAATGCAGAACAAGTCCTTTTGCACTTCCTTCGGAGAGACTCGCACCATACAGATTGCACAGATGTTTCACTAAATAGCTCTCCCCCTTTTTCTGAGCTCTGGCACACACTGAAGCTGCTCCAGGTTTAGCCAGATGCTCCAGCTGTTCATGCAGGGTGCAATGAAGAAGAGATGGGCTCCGTAGCTCAGGGGCCTTCCCCTTCCTTGCCTCTTCAGCATGGTCAAGAAAGAGGGCAGAAGAGGGCAGCACCTGGTGCAATTTGCCAAAAATATGGCAGATGCATGAATGGATGGACAGATGAACAAGTGGATGGATGATAGGACAGATTACCAAATGAACAGACAGATAAATAGAAAGACAGGTAGATAAGTATAGACAGACAGGTGCCAATTCAGGCATCACAAGTACAATTTAGACAGAAGTACAATGTCAATGCATCCCAGGCAGTATAGGGATATTTCAAAAGAAGGAATATCATGGGAGTAGGGGGGATGATGATGATAATGATGGTAGTGGTGGAAATAAGGGGCATGAACACAGGCTTTGCTTCCCAAGAGTGCTTCCTTTCTGTTTTTTTGTCCTGTATCTGCTCATCTGCACATGAGTATCATGTACCATGCTCAAAAAGGATGCTGTGAGCATCATGTGCAAATCCCTCTGAGGTATGCTGGAGACAACCAAAAGGGTCTCCATAAAGACCACTGATCAGGCTGGATGGGGGAATCTGTAGTCTAAAGAAGAGAGTAACTTTCCCGAAAGCTGGGTTTCATGATAGCCACATACTGCCCTGCAATCTCTAGGTAGGAAGGGCAGTTTTAAGATGTCGACATTAAACAAACCTATCAGAAACCATTGAGGAAAGTGAAGGTTCAGGGATGGAGAACCCCTGGCAGGATGCCCCCACCAACCTGGCTCGCCCTCTAACTTGGCATGGAGAGGAAGGCTTCTGCAAAAGATCATAACAGTCGGAGAGGTCTGGCCTTTAAAGGAAGCAGGCAGATCTTTGGATACCCCAGGGACCAACCTGCTTCAGGCCCTTAAATATTTAAAGCCAGCTCTTTGCTTTATACTTGGAAACACATGGGGTCGCGGTGGTGCTCTCCAGTGCTGGTGTAGATGTGTTCTTCCCCATCCCATCCCCTTGTTATTTGTCATTTGTTTCATCTTCCTCCTGGACAGAACTAGGACCTCGCTGCCCGACTAAGCCCAGGCACATATATGAATAAATAAAGACAGCAGGGACCTCTTTATCGCTTTAGCAAACATGTTATAAACACTGAAGGCATTCTTGCACAACCGAGTGGAAGAGGGCAACAGAGGTTTCTTCACACCACGCCCAGCTGTGCTGGAAGAACAAAATGATCTCTTCTCTGGAGCCAGATGCAAAAGTTGTTGAGACGCTTAACAGATAGCATTGTAGTGACAGCATTCTGTAAGGTTTGCAAAGATAATGTGCACCAGAACTCTCGCTTCTCCACCACCATCATATACACACACATGCACCACTCCCTCCAAAAAACATGTTGATTCTCACAGTCATGAATAAAATAAGATGATGAATGGAGAGGAAGTTCAAAGGAGGCCATTCATGGTCCATGCCTGTTAATGTGGTCCACTTGGCACAGTGTTTTGGAACTAAAGTTCACGCAGGGACTCCTTTTTTCCTCTTAACATGAGGATGGAGGGAGAGGAATCATGGAAGGGACCCCAACGGCCATCTATCCTGCCTCCGCCAGTGGAGGAATCCACCACTAAGGCAAGCTGGAATGTCCGTCATCTGCTTCCCACTTTGAGAAGGATGGAGACAAGTTGGAGCAGGTTCAGAGAAGGGAAACCAGCCTGTTGAGAGGCATGGAGAACACAATACATGAGCACATTCAGCCTGGGGAAGGGAAGACTGGAGTGGGGGACTTGGTGGCCCTCTTTAAAGATCTCAAGGGCATCCCCAGAGAGGACGGGACAGCCCTGTTCTCTGCTGCCCCGGAGGGTAGGACCAGCTCTAATGGTTTGAAGTTACAGGAGGGTAGACTTCATTGCACATTAGGAAGAACTTCTTGATGGTAAAAGCAGTTTGTCCATGGAACAAAGGACTTTGATCCTCATCACTATAATGCTGTCATTCCACTTTAACTGCCATGACAACCTCCTATGGAATCCTGGGATTTGCAGTTGATGGTGGGGCCTTTAGAATTCTCAGCCAGAGAGCTCCTGGGCCTCACTGAACTACAAATCCCAGAAATCCACAAGAGGTTGTCGTGGGAAGTATCATGGTGCCATAGCAATGTAGCGTGATAAGCATCCTGCAGAAACTGCGAGGCCTCTTTCTCTCAGCATCGTCTAAAAGAGGCTGGACTACCAACTGCTGCTGGAGATGCTTTGGCTGGAATTCTTTCGCTGAGCAGGGGTTTGCTGTTGTCACTATTATTATATTTCTTTATACCCTGCCTTTCTCCCAGTGGTGGGACTCAAGGCAGCTAAAAAGATTAAAACAGAATAAATTAAAATATCCACAAAAATATAAAATTTTAAAAAGAGGATAAAGTTAAAACAATTACCTGCTAAAAAAATGTTAAAAATATTAAGTAGATTTAAAACATTAAAACTATATCACTGTAAGGGCATCACGAGCCCACATCCAGTCAATTTAAAAAGCCTGCCGGCACAAAAATGTCTTGTCTTTGACAGGACAACAGGGATGGGGCTGTCTCGGCCTCAAGAGGGAGGGGGTTCCAGGGCCTGGGAGCAGCCACTGAGAAGACCCTGTCCCACCAAAGGCACCTGAGGAGGTCAAGGGACAGGGAGAAGGACCTCTCAGGATGATCTTAAAGTTCTCCTAGGGGTTGGACTTGTTGGCCTCCAGATCGATGGATGGATGGATGAACAGAATTTCAAATCTAGGAGACGAAACTGTAAGTTGGAATTGCCTAAGGGCATCCTTCCTCAAATGGGTTTCCACTGGATCCTGTGACAGTTGGGTCTTGTGCAAAAACATCAAACGAGATGAAAGTTTGTTTTTGCAGTTTCCATGAACAAAAAAGAAGAGGAACTCCTTGCAGCTAAAGCTAAAAGGGATGCCCACGCAGAGGAACTGAAAGCTGGAGGGTGAGAGGGCATCCAGAACCAAGACTGAAATGTGAAAGTTCCAAGCGGAGAAATGGAAAACATAAGTCAGATTTGGGGAGGAGAAAGAGATCCACTGGCCCTGGAGGGACTTCAAAGGGCTCCCAGCCTCACAGACTCTCTGTTTTCCCCATCAGTTGCAATGGGTCTGCATTGAAAGCATTCATCAAAAGGCTCAACTCTGGCTCCGTCTCCTGCAGCCTGAATAGGAACAAAGGCTGGATTGCAAGAATTCAGCACAAAGTTTGAGTTCGTGCCCTGCAGCCTGGTAGGAACAAAAGGTGAATTGCAAGAATTCGGGACAAAGTTTGTTTCCATCTCCTATAACTTGAATAGAAACAAAGGCTTTTTATTTCCCTAGATGTGAGTCAGCTCACCTGTGACAGAATCTCTGGGCCCCCACCGATCAATGTTGTGTTAACATCCCCGTGTTAGCATGAACACTAGCATCTGTCCCCCCCACACTTTTTTTGGCTTTTCAATTCTCTCTGCACCCCACCAAGCACATCCCCTTCCACCCAAGCAATAAGCCTCTTCATCTGCCACATGAGCCCAAATTCTTTACATCTGAATGTTTACGGAAAATAAAACTTTAAGCCTTTGAGGTGCCACAAGTATCTTCGCTGGTTTTGCTTTCATGGACTCACACGAGTTTGTTGTTGCGCTCCTTCAAGTTGTTTCTGATTTACGGCAATCTTAAGGCAAGCCTGTCATAGGATCTTCTTGCCAAGATTTGTTCAGAGGGAGTCTGAGGCTGAGAAAGTGTGACTTGCCCAAGGTCAGCCAAGGGGTTTCCACGGTTGAGCAGGGATTTGAACTTTAGTCTCCGGGGTTGTAGTCCAACACTTGCATTTTTGTTGTTGTTGTTATTGCATGCCTTCAAGTTGTTTTCAACTTATGGAGGCCCTCAGACAAACCTATTATGGGGTTTGCTGGGGGCTGAGAGTGTGTGACACACCCAAGGTCACCTAGTGGGTCTCCATGGCTGAGCGGGGAATTGAAACCTGAACTCCAGGGTCCGTAATCCAATGCTCAAACCACAACACCGTCACCTACCTGGAATTCATAACTACCCACGTAGGGGCAAAGTCTTCCCCACAGCGACCAAGCCAGCGTCCCTAAGCAAGTGACACAGGCGTGGATTAACTCCTTTCTCTTCCCCCAGCAAGGAATGTGCTCAGAAAAATCTCCCAACACGATCCCTGTGTGAAGTCACCACCCATGAAGTCAACCGCTAGACAGCTCCACAGCTGGGACACGTTAGCTGGCGCCCCATGTCGAGAAGGTCGTCTTGCTTCATCCTATTAAAAATATTCTGGGGGAGTGGAATTCTATCTGGTTGCCAGCAGCCCAATATGCGAACCTCACCCCCACAAGGGAGGGGAAATGGCTTACAGATTTGGGCCTGCACTTGTTTTTAAATGTGCATACAGGTGGAGCTCAGTTAATGAAGTCAGCTCTGGTGCCAGAGGCAGAAATAGCACAGAAAGAACAGGAGTTGTTATTATAGACATGCTGCCACAACCTGACAGCAAAAGTCTGTGTTTCTCCAGCCCTTCTGCACCTTCATCTCAGTGCTGGTGATGCTAAATAGCTTTCAGCTAAGCAGAGAACGAGGAGAAAGAGGCAGGGCTGGACAGGAGTGAAAAAGTCTTTGTGAAAGAGAGCTTGTTTAATCAAAGGCTGTGTTAATTGAGGCATGCCTATACACTGGAGACAGGGTATGTCGCACCCCCTTCTCACACTTTTAGACACCCCCAGAAGGCAAACACATGCTCACAACATCCTCCTAGCTTACCATGTATAGTGTGTTTGTATTTGGGGCTGGCGTTCCACAGATAAAAATAGTAGTATTTTAAAGACAAAGATGTTATGTTGGTTACAATTTATTTTGCAAACAAAAGAAGCTGCCAGCTGCGCAGAACACATGTTCCATCTCATGTGAGTCTTTGTTTCCAGGCTCCGGGCGTTTGGCATCATGGAAAAATTTTCCTTGATTCTGCAACCACAAATACATAGATTTCGAAGAGGCTCCCAAAGCCATCCAGCCCAACCCATCCTGCCATACAGGAAAACACAACCCAAGCCCTCCCGACAGTCATCCAGCATCCAAAGGCGACTCCACTACACACCTGGCATTTGTTTAAAAAAGGGCCTGCAATGCATCATAATTCCCACTGGCATCACAAACATCCCAGATTAAGCCAATTTACTGGGAGGATGAAAGCATACCTGCAGCAACTCCTTAAAATTCACAATAGAGCAGGGATTTCCAAGAGGTGGAAAGCAGAAAACAGAGAACTTTTCTTGCTAAGAAGAAATCACTGGGTGGTGTGTGCCAACCTGCCTGCCTGCCTACCTGTGCCCGGCACTTGTTGAGGCAGGCAGGCAGTTGGCAAGCAAATTCTCCATAGCAAGGCCAGCGGTTGCTCACATTCAGGCACCTTGCCTAACTCAGCACCCTAACAGATTAGAACGGCCTAGTGTCATTCCAACTCCCATCATCCCCTGCCTGCTCATCAGGAACAATGGGGCTTGTAGTCCTCAACACACTAAGAGGGGAACAAGTTGCAATAATGCATGCGTACTCAGGAGTAAACCCTTTCCTATTCAGCAGAGGACTGTCTCCCGTGTATTTACAGCAGCCTTCAGTTTACAGTGTTGGATTACAAGTCCCATAACCCTCAGGCAGGTGGGGAAGCTACTATACATCTCTAGGAGCAAGTCTCATTGAATGTATATGGATTTGCTTCTGAGCAGATATTCATTGAAGCCCCTCCACATTTCAAAGAATCAACTGCAAACCTGTGTGTTGGTTGGGAAAGCCTTCCGCCTAGTGACTGAAGATGGCACTACAGTCGTCAAAGATACAGATGCTTTTAATTTAATTAATGCATTTTAAAAATAAAATAGGTACTCATTTGAAACACAATAATCTACCTTACTCAAGCTCCCTTATTGTGTACATAAAGTTTCTCATGATCTTGGAGTGATGACTCAGCCAGACAGACATGCATCCACTTCTGCCATTACAAATTATAATAGTTATAGTAATAGTAACCAGGACTTGCAACCGTCAGCTCATTGTAACATTTATTTTTTGTGTGTAACAGGGAAGAATGATCCTCCATGATTACAAAGAATATCAACAAGTATAAAAACAAAACCTCAAAATATCCTTTTTTAAAAAAAACTGCTACATACAAAGACCAAAAACTACGTACAAAAGTTTGGATGTAAAAACACATCTACAGACGGGATTAAAGCCCAACATGCCCCTGAAGTAGAAAAGAGGAGATGCATTCACAAAAAAGCCTTTGCATTGAGGTGCAAAACTGACTCTTGAGGAAGAGGAGCCAAAAGGCTTGGAGTCAACGTGGGAGTGAGAATTCCCGTACCAAAAAAGTAAAGGAAGCTGCGTACATTTGTGCCGGCTGCATATATTCAGCCCTATGTCTGAATATTTTAGTATGCACTTGCATACACACCACTTTGTACAAACGCCACATGGGTCCCTGTTTTTATCTGTGAAACGCTGGAGTGTTTGCTATTAAAGCTGTTTTATTTTTAAAATAATTACTGTAATTGTTAATTGCTGAATTTCAAAAGCAGCTCCTCACTTGGTCGTGACTGAATAGCAACTAAAATAGTTGCACAAAACAGAATGCTACAAAAGGCTGGCCTGTGGTATACACAACACTCCTAAGCACCCACACGAACCCTGTAACTTTTTATGTTTAGAGTTGAAGTTACGCTTTACCCTGTAACAATGGAAGAAAATAATAAACCAGTTAATAGTTACACTGCAAAGGGAGTGACACTATACTTTCTTGCCTTAGTCTTAATGCATCTTAGTTACGCATCAGTTACTGCAGAGAGGAATTAATTTAGTTTCCCAATGAGTTGCTTCCGAACAAGGAAAATCACTGCAGCACCAGCGACTGCCAGGCAAGGGCGGCAGGACGGTAGAATGGTTGGAACAGACCCCGAGGTGGGCTGCCATAATTTGTTGTCACTGTGTGTCTTCAAGTCATTTCTGACTTATGGCAGCCCTATTGCAGTATTTGCTCACAGGGAGGGTTGCCCTTGCTTCCACTGAGGCTGAGAGAGTATGACTTGCCCATGGCTACCCAGTGGGTTTCCACGGCTGAGCAGGGATTCGAACCCTAGTCTCACAGTGTCCTATTCTAACACTCAGACCTCTACGCCACAAAAAATCCCTGCCTCTCATGTACAAACACGCGCACACCCAGTCCCTGGTAGCCGCCTCTGCCTTCCCCACTGAGGAACAAGCTGTGATGCCACGGAATGGTCACAAACATTCCAACTTGTCTGAGAAATATGGACATCACAACCCTTGCAAAAGCTTCTCTTTTCAAAATAGTCTATTTGCTAGGTAAACATTACAAACATTCACATGAGGAAGGGCTGGGGAAGGCTGGCAGGACTGGAAACCAAACAGGAGATAAAATGGAACAGAAACACTTATGCACGCCAGCCACTCTTTCAAACCATAAATAGAAATATCCACATTGTGAGTTTGCTTTTAAACCACACAGCCATGATGGCAGGGAGTACCATGGCCGGACAAGGTCAGAGTTGCTGCAGGGGATCAGGAAGAATGTGTGTCGAAGCCTCGACACCCTTTCAAGAAGCATACTCCACAGATAACCAAGACCAACGCTTACCATAAGGATTGCAAATGAAGCACAAGCCATCTTAAAGAAGATTTCACAGCACCACCTGCTGGCAACAGGGAGTGAAATATGGAGATTAATAGCTGCCTGCACTTACATAGCAAGCATGGAGAACCCTCTGCCTGCATTGGGTCCGCAACTTTCTTCTCATCTTATCTTCAATCAGTGATCGGAGCTAAGAGCACAAGAAGCAAGCGATTGGAGATAAGAAGTGAACTGAAGTTCAATAAACTGGACTCTGTTTTGCAGACAGGAAAGCTGGCAAAGAAAACGGACTTTTTTTTCCTGCAGCTTCCCTAATGGTGAACATTCAGCACAGATGTTCTTTTTAAAGGAATAACTTCTTCACAAAGGCCCTAGTTCAACTATGGAACTCACTGCCACACGATGCAGTGATGGCTGCTAAATTGGTGAGCTTTAAGAGCAGAATGGATCATTCAAGGAGGTTAATGGCAGTGCAGGCAACTCAGGACAGCTATGTATCACCTCCAGGACTAGAGGCTGGGGAGTTCCCGGATACTGTGAGGGCACAGTTTCATTGTGTCCTGCTTCCCACTGCAGCAACAGAACACTGGACTAAAGAAGCATTTGGTCTGATGTCCTGCTAGAAATTTTGGATTTCTATCTATGGTTGTAAAGGCTGGACAGTAAAGAAAATGACAGAATTGGCTCACTTGAAATGTGGGGCTAGAGGAGGAGTTCTATGGATACCACAGATTACTTAAAAGACAAATGAATGGAGGTATGAGGTTGACCTGAAACCCAAATGAGATTAAAGGAGTGCTGAGAAAAGAGCACTCGGAGGTACTTTTCTCTTAGAGAAAAATGGAGTTGAAAAAAGCAGAGATTTCCACTCCTGGGCTACAGCCTCACTCCTGGAACAGCTTCTCGGGTTCATGAGGCAAATCACATCCCCAAAGTTTGGAGTGTGTCAGAAACGTTATAGAGAAATGCACCCAATAAGTTCCTTTCTCAAGTCAAAGAAGAGATTTTTAGAACAGAAGCTGCCTCTCACTGGATGCTTATTCTCCACATTTGTGAACTCAGAGGAACAGAGTCATGTATTCCTGGGAAAACCATGGTGACATCAGGCTTGGTTCCAGGAGTTACCCAGGCGGAGCAACATGTCAGCCTGGGTTTGAACACTCCTTCCCCAACTACCAAAGAAGGAGCAAATGCCCGTCATCCTGGCCTCAGGCCTTTCATCAAGGATTGGAGAGATTTAAGAGTTTCTGGAGAAGCAGCGTGCAACGGCACTGTCCAATATTTGCAAACTCCACGCCAAGAGTCTGCATGCAGTTTGCAGACATGGAGAGTGTGTGTCTGTCTGTCCACCTGCTGTACTCTGATCCTTCATGCCACTCCAAAAGGTGGGCGCTAGATGAAGGTGGAATCCAGCAGGTTGGCATCCCGGTTGCTTTGGGCACGAGCTTCGAAGAGCTGCTTGATCAGGGCCGATTTCTCTTGCTCCAGCTGAGTGATCCGGTCGCTTTTTTCCGTCACCTCCTGCAAAGCAAAGGAAGCTCAATTCGCTCCCAATAACTAAGAGCTACTGGAAGTCCTCTTCCTTTCTGCCTGCTTCTCTCTCCCCCACTCCCCCTGGTTTGAATTTCTTTAACCCACAGCCCGGAAAAACTGCATTTTCTGGACAAACTATGGCCTTTCTGGCCAGAACCTTCTGGGTGTTATAATCCCGCCACAAAAAATAAAAAACTTCTCCAAGCACTGGGCTTGCTCTTGGAGGAAGACAGATGGAAGTCATCCCTTGCTGCTCACCCACCTTGGTGAGAAGCCAGTTCTGTTCCTTCAACATATTGATGGTCTGCTGTGGCCCAGCCAGAGGTGGAGAGGCCGTGGCAACGCAAGCTGGGCCGCTGATGGATGTGGGACCTGGGCTCAGAGGCTGCAGAGAGAAAGAAAGTTGGTTTAGTCCAGCACCATGTCCCTCCAACGCTCACTGCACACTACACTACATGGCTACTGAAGCCATGTCAAGGGAACGGTGAATCCACTCTGGATTTCATTCTGAATTTTATAGGGGCTGTCCAGTGCACTGTACGTGCGCACACACACTCTCTCACACACATTCAGCACCATGAATAGTTTCTTTAAAGTTCAGACTAAAGCCTGGAGTGGAATCAATGCCCTTCCCACAGCTGTCTGCCAAACCTTGGACGCCACTCCCTGCCACCTCAGAGGTCACACACCACAGGGTGTCTGTCCACCCGTAGGGGAGGCCTCCTCACCTTTGCTGAGAGGGACAGCAGCTCCCCGAGACAATGGTTCAGCTCCTGCAGTTTGGGCAGGAGGAAGTTGAGGTGACTGGGACCCCCCTCTGTGAGCAATTCCTGGGAGAGACAGGAAAACAAAAGGAAAGGGTTGAAAAAGTAGAGAACAACCTGAACAGAGAAACTCCATGTTGCAGATTATGTGGAAAAGCTACTCCTCCCCAAGCCCAGCCAAAATAAGGTATTGACAGATCTAAAATGTGCCCCATTTCGGGGTGAGGGGACAACTCACCTTGCGGGCTTTGCTTTGGGTCAGCTGCTTCTGCTGCTCTTGGAGAAGGTGGATCTGCTGGCGGTACCAGTCACGGACCTGATCCACCATCTCCAGCCCCTGGAGCAGGAAGTCCTTCTCCTTCTCCATTTCCTTCATTTGCTTCAGCTGCCAAGAAGACACAAAACCCACTGTGGGCTCAGTGCAGCGCCTGGGCTTCCCAAAAGTCATGCTGACTCTGGGTATTTACTCATTAAAAATAAAAATGTGGGGAGGGGGTCTGGTATCACTCCCTGCCATTCCTTCTTCTCCCAGCCTAACATAAACATTTATATTGATTGATTTTATTGATGTGCTGGCTTTCTCTTGGCATGCACCCCAGGGTGGATGACAAAAAGGCAGGAACAGGACAAAGCTAAGAACCGATAATAAGAACAGTAAAACACAGTTAAGCTGACAACCTGACAATAAAAAAATTAAAACACAATTAGACAAGTTATCATCTCAAAACACCACTGGGTTCTTAACTGGATAAAGTAACTTTAAAACAGGACAATGAAGTTAACAATACTGCTTGAAAGCCTGATGCTTTATTTATTAGCCAAACTAGTTATATCCCACCCTTTATTTCAGGCACAGTATAAACAATTTACGCATGTTCCCAGAATTAAAATCATAGATAATTTAAACAAGATAAAAAAAACTTATTGTGCTGTAATTCCACAGCATGAAAGGGCCCCAGTTCTTTGCCTTCCTACCCAACTCGAGAAAACGAGGCAGGAAAAGAACCCACCAGGTAGGGTGAAAACCGGACACAGAATGAAAAGAGTAAAAACGGGACACGGCTCCTAGACCTTGGATAATTATACACAAGAGGGCGTTTCAGCAGCTACTGCTTGTAATGCAACCAGGTAACACACAACCCTTGCTGAAATTCTCCCCTCTACACAGCTGTTCCAGGTGCAGAAGCCCTCTCCAGTTTTCCTTCCAGCAACCCTACCTCCGTGGGGGGGGAGGATGATGGGAGCCTCCCTAGAATTTGTAAAATCACCCCCACGGGAGCAAAGGAAGAGGAAAAAGAAGAGGAAGAGGAGGTGGAAGACGTACCCAGAGGAAAAAATGCAGCGCTTTGGAGCTGTGGAGGCCGCTAGCCAGCGGGACAAAGAGGGTGGTGTAGGCCAGCAGGGCCCCCATCCGGCTCACTCAGCCATCCGCTGGAGAATGACCTCTGTGGTCCTCTCCTGGCCAGGCCTGGGCTGTTACCGTGGCAACCGGAGGAGGAGGAAGGAAAGCCTGGAGCATCCCTGAAAGCCAGCTCCAAAGGAGGCGGCCGCACGCGGATCAAAGGCATCACTGTAAACAGGGTGGGAATTCGCGGAGAATTCCCTCCCCACTAAATAATCTCTAAATCCAGGGAAAGGAGTCACAGAGAAGAATACACCCAATAGGCAGCATCAAAACAACAGCGGCGTCAAAACAACTGTAGAAATATATGTATTTCAAAAAGCTACATGTCGCTTGGCTTGCTACACAAAGAAATGTTGTAACCTGTTTTAAGAAATGTTCTTTGTTTTGCAAACTAAATAACATGCAATACTATTTGTGGAACATTTCCACTCTTGCTTGGGCACTACCGCTATTTTGGTACTACTAACATTTTGATACTACTCGTTACTTGTGTCCTTATCCATGACTGGTTTATTTTGACTCAGAGGTTATTCAGAGTATTTTCTGCAAACTGCAGTCTGGTTTATTGTGATTTCTGCTGCCTGAGGCCCTTCTCCTCTGCTTCCAAGGTGGGTAGAAGGCAGCCCCCTCTCCTTGTGCCATGGGAGGCCGAGTTGCAGAAAGGAAGAGGATTTGGGGGAGAAGAGAGACAGTTTAATTGCAGGAGCAAGAAAGCTGGGGAGGGATGGAGAGGCACGGCTACTGACTTGAGCAATTTGCAAAAGGTTTGAAAACCTAGCCTACTCCTAGGTGCAAAAAAGCCAGAAGGGACCAGGCTAGGACGGTAGTTCTGGATCAGTAAGAGATCAGCACACAGGCTGCCTTTGCATCAAAAAAGCAAAAAGAAACATCTTCTCATGAAGAAATGGAGCCCACTCTTTGTGGATATTGATTTGGGGTCAGCAGTAAGATGCATGGGGGGCTGGGGGTGTCAGGGGAGAGTTACTAATAGAAAAAGAGAGTGTGCATGACCTCCTTCCATTTTCCACCCCTTCACTTTGCCCTCTTTGATGGCACTGGGATGAGAATGCTACCTGCTTTTAAGTAAAACGTACACAGAGGCACACATGCAAACACACAAAATTGTGGTCTGCAAAATTCTGCTCAGCCAAAGAGCCAAGATCTGAAGGTGGAATGGACATGGATTTGGGTAAAGTCTCCAGGCAAAGGGAGCCCTAAAGTTCTGAGGTTGGCAGAAATTTTGGAGAAGATTTTGGACTGTAACTCCCAGAATGTTGGCTGGGGGATTCTGGGAACTGCAGTCCAGAAAAGGAGTGACCTTTTCTAAGCTATGACATGGAACAGGATGACTTCACGTGGTTCTCCTCTGCAAAGCTTTAATTTTAAAAGAAGACTGGGAGATTTCCCCCGCCCGCAGTTGTCTCAAGGCATTACGGAGAGGACCCCATACCATGCCGTAGTCCACGCCGTTGGTGATGGTGTGGCGCCTGTGCTCTCCGCGGCCTCTTGTCTGCCGCCGGGCCTCGGTTGTTCCCTTAGAGGTGGTCTCATGCTGTGCAGGCCCTGCCACCTTCCGGATCCCACAGGCTTCTGCAGCCGGAGAGGGAACGTGCCGGGTTAGACTGCAGGCCTTTACTACTCCAGCACTCTTTCCTGCTACAGTGGTCAAACAACTGCTGCGGTGGGAAGTCCACCAGCAACAGAGGCGCACACACACACACACACACTCTTCATCTTGTGCGCCCCAGTAGCTGAGAGGCAACTGAGACACAGAGGGACAACCAGGGAATCTGCTAAAGGCTGCAGTCTCAATTCCAAAAGTGCACTCCCAAGTGTTGGACCCCCAAGACATTCAGAGGCCTTTCACTCTAAGGTTCTGACTAAAACCCACAGCAGAGTCAGCCCCCACCCAGTTCCACCAATCAAAGCCACCAGTTGGCATCTTCAATAAGTTACCCACCACAGTTCCAATCAACCTCCTCTTGCCCCTCCACTTTTATCCCAGCAACAACTCTGTGGGGTAGGTCGGTCTGAGACGAGGGGGAAGGGTCCTAAATCACCCAGTGGATTTGCACAACCCACTGGGGCCTAGAAACCAGGACTTCCTCTGCTTCAGTTCACAGGATTGGCCTAGACAGCCGGCCCAGTGCTCTAACCACTACACCCCACTCCTTGGCACTAAGCAAGAAGGCTCACTTAAGAGGTCAGCGTTCCCTCTTGTGGGGCAGCTGCTCAAGGGCCCGTGGGAAATGGGAGGCCGAGAAAGCACTTTGGACGTGCGCAGAGGCACTGCCTCCAGAGTGGACAGGGCACCCAATTCCAATTTCGTCCAAAAACAATGTCCCCACCCCGTGCACTGAAAGCCACCAGCTGATTTAACCCCCCCCCAAGGCCCCCACCTGCTCGCCTGCCCTGGATCGGGTCCGCCTGGGAGCCGGGGATCTTGTCCAAGCTGCGGGGCGCCCCGCCGGAGCCTCCCCCCGGCCCCCCCTCCTCGGCGGGGGCGGCTCTGCTTTTGGGGAGGGGGCCGGCCGAGGGGGGGCTCTCTCCGGGCTGAGCAGGGAGGCCCGCAGGCCCAGGACGAAGCGCTCGAAGGTGAGGCAGCCGCTGGGGGGCGCGGCCCGGCGCAGCCCCTCCAGGACGCCGCGCGGCAGCTCGCCCGCCTTGGCTTCCCCCTGCTGCTGCAGGAGCCACCGGGACTCGATCTCGCGCAGGTGGACGAAGCCCCGCCGCCGGTCGTCCAGGATGTCGAAGAGGGTCCGCAGGCTCTGCAGGAAGGCCGGGGGCGGGGGGCCATCCCGGCCTCGGGCGGCAGGAGCCGCGCAAAGCCCCGCGCAGCGAGGACAGGGACCGCGAACGCTCCCGACTCCGGAAAGGGGCCCGGCCCCGCCCCGCCCCGCCCATTGGACGGAGGAGTCGGAGCCCGCGAGCCCATTGGCTGGGACGCGTCGCGAGCTGGTTTGATTTCTCCTTCCCCGCCCTCGGCTCGGTGGCCTTTTTCCTCACGCGGTTTCGAAAGGACGCCCTTGTAGGGCAGCGGGGGGGCCCCAGACTCCTGCAGTCCGCCGCCTGGCCGAGGGACTCCGGGGAGGAGCTCCTCCCGAGCGCTGCGCCACGTATGCTGATGTGCGGCACGCTAAGAGCGCCGTAATTTCACGAGTCAATCCAGGGCTATGTTGTCCTGCGGCAGACGCCTCACAAAGTTAACCATTTTGGGCTGCGCCGCCCACGAAGGTTTCTTGTTCCGCGACAAGGGCGCACGGTCCAAAGGCCAGGGGCGGGCGGGCGGGCGGGCGGGCAACCTCCCTCTGGCGGGGACAGCTAACGGTCCACCAGAGCGTGCAGGCCTCTGAGGTCTGCGGAGCTCCTCGTCGGGATGGGCAGTACCGAAGAAAGAGGGGGCGCTGCCAGGACGGGGGGCTCGGGAAGGGGCACAGGACCCCCACGTCTGGGAGGGAGGCGCAGATGGTGGCAGTCATGTCAGTAGGGCCGGTGGTAAATCTGCGCCGGGTAGTAGTCTCAAGTGGACCTCTCCGCCGGGAGCCGGTCTCAGCACCTTGGGCAGTTCCTGGGAAGTTCAGACTAAACCCCGGAACGGATTTGCCAGCCCAGCCCCCCGAGGCAGGGAGAAAAGAGGGAGGAGGGGGAGAGCTGCGTTTGCGCGGGGCGGGGGCCAAGGGGTCGCCTTTTGCCGCATGGCACGCCCCCTCCCGTCTGCCGCCTCTCCAGTTTTTCCATCCTCGCTGCGAAACAGGATGGGGGGACAGAAGGGACCTTCCTTCCCAAGCCCCGCCCCGCCCGCCCGCCCCCTCGCTTCCCCCGCGGCCCGGGGAGCGGCCGGCTCCCTTCGCCCGGCCCTCCCCGCCGTCCGACCGCGACCCGTGCACCGGGGAGACGGGAGAGGGGGCTGACCTTTGGGCCGCCTGCCGGGGAGGGGGCGCGCGGAAGTTGCGCGGGGCGGAGGCGCTCCCGCCGCGGGAGTCGCCACTTCGGCCAAGCGCCCGGCCGCGGCGGCGGATGGCGGCGGAGGAGGGGGCCGCTCTGGCGGGGCTGCGCGCCGGGCTGGAGCGGGCCGGGCAGGCCCACCTGCTCCGCTTCTGGCCCGCGCTGGAGGGGGCCCGGCGGGCGGCGCTGGCGGAGGCGCTGCGGGCGCTGGTGCGCCGGGGCGGCGGGCAGGCGCTGCGGGGCCACTGCCGGGCGGCCGCCCGGGCCTACGCCGAGGCGGCGCAGAGGGGCGGCGCGGCGGCCAGGCTGGAGCCCCGCCGCATGGAGCCCGTCCCGCCCGAGTTCCTCGGCAGCGCCCGCGGGAGCCACCCGGACGCGCTCCGGCGCTGGGGGGACCAAGGTAGGCGGAAGGGCCGGGCCGGGCCGGGCCGGGGCGACCCACTCCGGCCGCCCCGGGGCCGTCGGGGGGCGGGCTCGTTTGCCGTCGCGCCCTTTTAGTCGCAGAACCCCCGTGCCAGTGGGCCGCCCGCCCCGCCCGCTCGAACAGGGGAGCCTGGCTCGGAAACGCCGAGCGCCGGGCACACCAGCGGTGGTCTCTGCGAGGGAGAGAGACGGATGAGGCCCCGGTTGGATCCGCCTACTTCCCAGAAATGTCTGGATGGATCATTATGAACTGTTGTGCGTTTTCTTTTCTCCAAGGTCGGCAGAATGACCTTTCGGATTTCACTTCCCCCAGTGGCCAGGCTGGTTGAGAGTTCTGGGAGATGTGGCAAAATATAATAATAATAATAACCCAACATCTCTGAATGAAGAGTTGGTCTCTCTCTCTCTCCCACAGTTGTGCCATGAGCAGCCTTCAGAATAAATTCCCAGGTTCAGAATTCACACTCAACACTTTTTGTACCTGGCTCTGGCTGATGGATCTCAAGGCACTGTTCTTTTTTTGTAAACCAACCCCATAATACTGTCTGCAAACGTGATGTCTCTGCATTGCTCTGCAGACATGGCTGTGCTGTGTCTGCCAGGAATCCACCCTCTAACGCAGGGTGCAAGAAGTGAGGGCACCTCTGATCATGCACAGAGTGCCCATCTTTTCTTTTGCCCTGGAGGTGGCTTTTCTCTTCTCCCGAGGTCTCCACCAGATCTCCCAGAACAAAGTGGCAGTCCTCCTCCTGGCCGGCGGTCAAGGGACACGCCTGGGGGTGCCGTACCCCAAAGGCATGTACGACGTGGGGCTTCCCAGCCGCAAGACCCTCTACCAGATCCAGGCAGAGAGGATCCGCCGCGTGGAGCAGCTGGCGGGAGAAAAGTTTGGAACACGGTGCACCGTCCCATGGTGGGTGGCGTGGCAGCCGGCGGCGCCTTGTAGACTGGGGAATTGTGTGGCTGTTGTTGGCCCCCCATGTCATGGGGTGTGGGTGTATCTGCTCCAGATTGTAGTCTGAACTTTAAAAGAACTCTCCAAGTTGCTGAACCTATTTAAGGGGGAGAGGAGAAAACAGATTCTTCCCTCCCAGGAAATAGTACATAATTATGGGCCAACTCTGTTTACATATTATTTATTTATAGCCCTGCTTTTTGCCTTTATGGGACCCAAATTGACCTATCTATTTAATTTATACCCTCCCTTTCTGCTGGTATGAGACCCAGGGTAAAATATTAAAGGTTCCAGGGCGGCTTGGTCTTTGAAGATGGGGTAAGAATCATGCAGCCCTCTAGATTTGACTGCAGCTTCCATCATTCCTCACCACTGGCTGTGCTGATAAGGCTGATGGGAACTGCAGTCTAGCAACATCTAGAGGGCCACAGGAAAAGGAGAGGAGCAAAAAGTCAGAATGGACTGCTGTGCTGTCTTTTGGACTGGAGCTGGTAGAAGGAGAGGGAGGAAGGAGAAGACGTGGAGGAGCCAAAAGTCTGGACGGAGCCATGGCTCACCTGGGCGCTGCCACTGCACCTTTGTTGCAGGTACATCATGACGAGCGAGTTCACCCTGGGGCCGACGGAGAAGTTCTTCCAGGAACACGGCTATTTTAACCTGGAGAAGTCAAATGTGGTCATGTTTGAGCAGCAGATGCTGCCGGCAGTAGACTTTGACGGGAAGGTCATCTTGGAGGAGAAGGGGAAGGTGGCCATGGCACCAGGTACGCTCCCCGTTTCCAGCAGAAAGACAGGTCCCTTTTGGTACCCCTGGGGGGGCCATGTGCTTCCGGACTTTAAGGAGGGAGGGATGCATTTGTCTCCCTGCCTGTGGGGCTAGAGGCGTTTTTGGGATATTTGAGCACCCACGGATATTGCTATCAGAAGGAGATGACAGCAAGTTCTTCACCTGTGGCATATATTTCATTACTCGCTTGGTGTACTCCACTATTTATTGACTTTTTATTCTGCATTTCCTCCAAAGAGTTTGAGGCAGAATGCAGTATCCTCCTCTTCACCCCTCTGTCCCCACAACAACAAGGTCAGGGTGTGAGAAAGAGAAAAAAAAACAGCTGGCCCAGAGTCACTCTGGCTGAGCAGGACTTGAACCCAAACTTCCCAAATCATAGTCTAGTACTTTAAACTGTTTGGGTTCCTCTCAACATCTTGGTGGCTCCCATATCAGTGGGGTGGTGAATCCACTCTGGTTTTTAGTCCAAGCTTTAAAGGAGCTCTCCACAGTACTGAACACATTCAATAAATTCAGCACCTTGAGCCACCTTTTGCTTTACACTTACAGAAACAAGTCCCCCTTGCTGTTCTCCCATTCCCAACCCCAGAAGGTCAAACGACGGTCTTTATCAGATAGTTGGAAGGCACATATACAAACGCTGCACCCCCTTTTCTGCTGTTAGATGTGGAGCAGGGGAAGGGTTAATTCACATCTTGCTCTGTGTACCCCAGATGGCAACGGGGGTCTATACCGTGCCCTGGCAGACCACAAGATCTTGGAGGACATGGAGCGGCGTGGTGTCCAGTACATCCACGTCTACTGCGTGGACAACATCCTGGTCAAAATGGCCGACCCCGTGTTCATCGGCTTTTGTGTCTCCAAAGGGGCCGATTGTGGAGCGAAGGTGAAGCGTGGGAGGAAACAACCCCGGGTGGGGAGTGGAGGCATGGCTTGGGTTTCACAGTTCCCTTTTGTCTCAGTGAGACAGTGAGCCTGTTCTGGGTTCTGGTGTGAACTTTAAAGGAAATATCCAGATTGCTGAACTTAAATCTCTCATTCCCTCTCAGAAAAAGTTCAGCACCTAAGATAGCACCCTTAAAGTCTGAACTAAACACTAAGGCGGATTCATTGCCCTTGCTGACCTGGGTGCTACCACGAAATGGAATAAAATGAGTTTCTAGTCCTCATTGAAATGAAGATTGATATTGAACAGACAGTACAGGGTGAAGTCTCAGATGGGGTGATATGATGGAGGGACTTGCAGATTTCCTTTCCTCTCCATATCTCTTGAAAGAGTTAAATAGTTTTGCATCAGATAAACAGACATACTGCAGCTGGACAATCTTAGCACCTGCTGTCCGAAATCCAATGTGCATTTGTAGTTCTGTGTCCTTCCCCCACTGCCCAGCAACTGACAGCCCCTGTTGCTGTCGTGGGGATGGGGGAGGCAGTTCACGTGATGGAGGAGCAGCTAGTCTCAGCTTGGTCAGAGTTCAAAAGGAGTGGAACCGTGTTTCCTTCCCCCGGGAGCCTAGAGCAGCCAGATCTTCAAATTCTGAATTGCCTTGCTTCATTGCAATTGCAATAGGATCCTTTCCAGTGGCTTGAGGGGAGATTTTTGGACAGAGCGTAAGCCCAAGTGAACAGCTGTGTCCCATCCAAAAAGGGACTTAACATACACGTAAGTTGCTTTTGCAGACATGTAAGTCACTAACAGGGTGCAGGCTGTGGTGTGTGATTTAATTTGATCTGTAGCAGCCAGGCTTAGCTTCCCTCCTATCACTTTCTTCTAAGATCTCCAGTCTATTTCTTGATTCCACTTGCACCGATTTTTGTGGTTTGTGCAGGTGGTTGAAAAGCCTACCCCACGGAGCCAGTCGGTGTGGTGTGTTGCGTGGATGGGGTGTATCAGGTTGTGGAGTACAGCGAGATCCCCTTGGAATCGGCCCAGGGGCGGAATCCCGATGGCCGCTTGACATACAGCGCTGGGAACATCTGCAACCATTTCTTCACCCTGGACTTCCTTCAGGCAGTTGCAGAGTAAGTTTTGCGTTCTCCGTCCTTGTGGGATTGTGTTTGCTTTTATGTGGTTGGCAGATCTAAATGCAACACAAAGTTTCTGTGTAGAAGGAATATTCTCTGCAAAGGAACATTATTTTCTCTGTAGAAAATGCTGTTCTTTATTTAGCAGCAAAGCACCTTTTAACTTAAAAATTCTTTAAATTCTTAAATTTAGGCTGTTTAAGCCAAGATTTTTTTCAGCTGGGAAGAGACAGGAATAGATTTGTGTGTGAATGGATTTCTGTGCAAACCTTAGTTTTGATTCCCAACAGAGAATTCTGAGCTGTCTGAACGGTCAGAAGAAGTTTCTCTGATAGTTTCCTTTTCTAACTCTGTGAGCGGCTCTTTTGTGCTTGTCTCTACTTGCTGGAATCAGGAACCCTTTGGGAAAAAAAAGTTAATCCTTTAAGCCCTCTCCTACAGAAGGGGAGAATGTGCTTCTCTTGCTGCTGGAAAATCCACAGAAATTGCACCCACACAGTCGTGTTTTAGAGCATTCTCAAAAGGTTTCCAGGAACTGTTCAACAAGGGTGCCAAAAATAACAGGCCGAGTCAGCTTGCTGAAATCACAAGAAACTTGTTTCTGTTGACCTTAGGAGCTATGCTGAAAGTTCTCCATCAGCAGTTTTCTTCTTTAGTGTTCCTGCTGGCTTACAATACAAGCATCTTTCCACTCACCCCCAAGATACCTGGCTTTGCTTGCCACTTTTCAGATCTCCCTGTCCTGCAGAAGAACGGCTAGGGAAGGGACAGAGCTGAAATCCCAAGGAAAAACAATCACGACCTTCAGAGTTCAAAAGCCTGGACCGGGTTCATCACTGCACAGACACAGGCCCGTACCACCTTGCCTTTCCTTACAGGTCTGTTCTTCCCTCCTGCTAGGAAATTTGAGCCTCAGCTGAAGCCCCACTTGGCCATCAAGAAGGTCCCTTTTGTTGACGAAGAGGGAAATTGCGTAAAGCCGCTGAAACCCAACGGGATAAAGCTGGAGAAGTTTGTCTTTGATGTGTTCCAGTTTTCTAAGTTAGTGGTGGATGCACAGTCTTTTCCTTTTCTCCTTATTTCTTCCTCCTCTGGATAAAGTGGGGAGGGGGGCATTACACCTGAGGTGGGGGTCTGTAGCTTTCCACGTGCCGCTGCTCTCCCAACTCCCATCATCCCCCAGCCAGCCAGCAGGGCCCAGAATTCTGTGGTCTACCACGTGCATCTGCCCAGGAAACCATGTTTGTCAGCTTTGTCTTTCTTTCTTATTGATAGGAACTTTGTTGCCTTTGAAGTCCAGAGGGAAGAGGAGTTTTCCCCTCTTAAAAATGCTGACACGGCTGAGAAAGATACGCCCACCACAGCCCGGCGGGCGCTCCTCTCCCAGCACTACCGCTGGGCCCTGAAGGCAGGGGCCAAATTTATTGAAAGCTGTGGGGAAAGGATACCCGAGAAACAGAGGTGGGTTGGTGATTCTGCCAGTAACCATCTCCCACGAGTTCTGGGAACTTTAGTTGGGCAAAGGCGGGAGCTGTTAACACCATGGTTGGACCCACATCATTGAGGTGGTGACTCTGCTCCGGGTTTTAGCGTAAACTTTAAAGGAGCTTTTTTTCCAGCTTCACCGAGGATGAGGAACCACCTGCCATATGTGAGATTTCGCCGCTCGTCTCTTACTTTGGAGAGGTGAGAGTCTCTGTTCACGTGAAGTTCCCTTACAATTTATGGATGAGCCTTAAAGGGAACCAGTGTTCAGACCCACACTCCACCATCCAAATCCCCTGGGTGACCCTGGGGAAGTCACACTCTCTCAGCCTCAGAGGGAAGGCAAAGGCAAACCTCTTCTCAAGAAATCTTGCCAAGAAAAACCCCACAATAGGTTCACTTTAGGGTCCCCGTAAGTCTGAAAAGACCTGAAGCCGCACAGCAACAGCAACTTAAAGGAAAATCAAGAGCTGGCTCCAGAGTCAGTAGCTGACAAGGCTGAGTCCTAATATTTCATGCCAAATGCCAGAATAGGCTGTAGCTGGGCATCTGTAAGGTCCTGGATTCAATCCCCATAATCTCCAGCTAGGGCTGGGAGAGACTTCCCTTGTGTCTAAAATTCTGCTCTTCAAAATAGACCAGGGACAGGGAATTTTCAGCCTGCAGATTTTGGGCATGACCCAAGCTCTGAACACCCTTAAAAGTCAGGACCGTGAGTCCCTGCAGAATGGAGGAGGCCTTTCAGTATCATTCTAAACAGAACCATTTGCAGTACCTAGATGGAACTCTTCCACTAACCGTTAGGACAAGCCCACTATTGACCAAAGTGAAATGGAAATTACCTGTCTCTTTTCTCCTCTTTCTCCTCTTGTAGGGTCTGGAAAAGTACTTGAAATCCAAAGAGCTCCATTCGCCTTTCCTTCTGGATGAAATCAAAGCAGAAACATTAAAGCAAGCTTGAATGAAGGAGTGGGGGGGGGACCCCTTACATTTTGGAAGATGTTCCTCAGTTTATTCAAACAAAAGACTTTTGGGAAGTAATCGGGAGAGGTGCTTGGACAATGAATGGAAGGAATTGGTTCATGTTTACAGGAATATAAAGCCAGACTTGTAATCTGCTCTTCCTCCTCCTCTATTCCCCCTCCCTCTTTTTTGTATATGAAATTGCAGCATAGATTTGTGCTTGGAGAGTAGCAAAGGCTTTTTTTTTGCCCTGTGGCTATCCAGGTAGCATTCTTTGCAGCTGGAAAGCAGGCAGGTAAAATGGGAGATGCAACACCCGCCCAGAAGGATGGAGCCTCCAAACTTCCTTACGGTAGAATTGTTTGTTTCACTCGTCACAATTATAATACCCCTGATCTCACTTTAACTGCAATGGCTGCAAACTGCGGACACCTGTGTTTGTACTTTGGTGAAGCATTAAGGTGCCTCAAACAGAATTCTAAGTACCCACTCTCCCTAAACTACAAGTCCCAGGATTCTATAGGATGGAGCCATCCTGGCCATTAAAAGTGAGATCAAAGTGCTTTAATTGTGGAGTGTGAAAGAGGCCCTTGCTTTTGTGTGCTGGGTCTGCAGTCATATTTTCTAGAGCTGTCTCCCCAAACCTGACCTCCAGATGTTGAGATGGTATCACTAGACAACCCCAGTATGTTGGCTGGGAATAATGGGAGTCATAGTTTTGGCACATCTGGAGGACACTGCAGAGAAAAACAGGAAAGGGGGACCTGTGTGGTTGTTGCTGGGCCCTGACTCCCATCAGCCACAGTCAACATGGACAGTAGAGTTAATGGGAGTTGTAATTCATCTTCTGGAAGGTCCCTGTTGTAAAGGGATTGCAGCTCAGTTGTCTTGGAGGGGCTCAAGTTCAGTCCCTTTAGGTTTTCAGGAAAAGGGGAATTTTGAGGGTCTTCTTCAGACCTCCAAGTCAGTGGATTTCAGTGAAAAAACTGGAATAGGATGAAAGTTTGCTCTGAAACCGCTGCTTTGACTCCCTGTTTGGCTTGAGCTGAAATCGTACCCTTTTGGTAAACCTTTGGCTCATGTCAAAGAGGGATATAGTTTTTAAACCCCCTTCCTTACCCCCTCTTCCCTCTTCTCTTCCCCCAAAGTGCCTTTCAGCCATACTACATATGCTCTGGAGTGATGTGGGAAATTCCTATGGTGCCTTTATAATTCTTACACATTAAAGTGCATTTTAAAGACAGGCTTGGCGTTTTAAGCTTATTCAATACCCTGCCTTTGTCCTTGCACAGGATCCAAGGCAGCTACCAACTGTTTAAAACAAAGTACAATTTAAAAACTATAAATACTCAAACTGTACATATAATTTTCTTTAAAAATCAATTGAGAGTTCTGTTCAAAAAACAGAAGTTAAAAACAGTTTGAAAAGTACATTTAAAACTGAATACCCAGCCACCCAGCATTAAAAGCTTCCTCTGCTGTATCATATTAAAAAACAAATTCCTACCTGAGAGGTTGCTCGCCTGCTGGTGGAAAGGGATCGGCCTGGTCTCCAGTGGCAGGGAGTTCCACAGGCTGGGAGCGGCCACTGAAAAGGCTCTGTTTCACCAAACGTGCCTCGGATGGTGGTGGGACCAAGCGAGAGCCCTCCTCCACAGGTCTCAAAAGTAGGGCAGGCTCATGCAGGGAGAAGCAGTCTTTTCGGAAGTCCAGAGCCAACATTTGCTTTTTCCTGTCTGGAATTGTTCTCAGGCAGCAACGCTGGACTTGGAGAATAGGTCAGAAGGCGGGGAGATGCCAGCAGCACACAGTGCTGTGATTACCATGATTATAACAATGAAGAGGTGACTTCAAAAAAGCTGTGTGGAAAGATTGTGCTCAGTCATACATTTGATTAAATGGGCATGCCGGTGGTGCAGGAGTCTGAGTCCGGCACTAGGGCTCTGGAGACCACAGAAACCCATTGGGTGCCCCTGGGCGAGGCACACCCTCTCAGCCTCAGAGGGAAGGCAAAGGCAAAAGAATGCCTGCCAGGAAAGCCGCACTGCCTTTTAATGAGTGGCCAGCAGCTGGGGCTGACTGGCAGGCACCCAGGGCGAGGCGGTCGGGCCTCATCTTCCGGCTCCAGAAAGGAGAACTGCGCGGGCCTCCAGACGCTGTTGGGACTGCAACTCCCAGCAGCCATCACCGCTGGCTGCACTGGATAAGGGGAGTTGCGATCCCGTGCAAAGTGGAGAGACCTTTCCTAGCCGTGCAGAAAGGGGAATTTCCGCGGGTGTTGCCTCTTTCTACCCCACCAGTAAACGCTTTTGAAGCCCCCCAGCTGCCAACGCGGGGCCGCCGCTGGAGGCCTCCTGGGCGTTGTCAAGGGAGGCCCAGTTGGCGCCGTTGCTGAGGGGGAGCCCCATAGAGTCTCCGCTGGAAGGAGAGAGCGCGGCGCTGGCCAGCGGCCGCTCTGCGCTCTCCTCTCTACAGCCGGGCGGCGTCAGGAAGAATCATGGCGGCGGGCGGCGGAGCGGGAGCGGAGGCCGCTGGCTCCTGAGGCTCGTCGCCGGCGGCCCCGCCGCTCCTCCTGCCGCCTCCCCGGCGGGACTTCGTCTCGATGACGCTCAGACCCGCCGCCGGCGGGCTGGAGGGGCCGGGGGGAGGCGGCTACAACAACAGCAAGGCCCGGCGGCGGCGCTCCTGCTTGCGGGTGAGGAGGAGGAGGAGGAGGGGAGCCATAGAGTCGGAGGAGGGTGGGGCAGAGCGGCGCAGCGAGAGGGGCGGGCGGGGAGCGTGGGTGCCGCGCGGCGCCCTCTGCAGGCCGGGGCGTTGGGACCCCTCGCCTGGGGTCCCTTCTTGGCACCCGGGACCCTTCCCCTTGGAAACGTCGAGGGACCAGAGCTGAGCCCTTCTCCAGGCATGCGGCTGCGGCCCCTTTAGCATGGGGGGTGAATTGCAGCTCCCATCAGCCTTACTCTCCAGGCTGGCTGTGGCTGATGGGAATCGGAGCATCTCCAGGGCCACAGATTTCCCCCCTCCTGCTCTGCCCAGCGCCTCACTGCAAGTATCCCAGGCTAAGAATCCCATAATCCCCAGCCGACACATGCCTTTATCTTTCTGATTGCATGCTTGTGTTCTGTTGTAGGGCTGGGCCATTTCAGATCTCACAGGCCCAGCTCCCATGATCGCTCACCATTGGTTGTGTGAATGATGGGAATCGCAGTCCAGGATTGTCTAGAGCAGTGGTTCTCAACCTGTGGGTCCCCAGATGTTTGTGGACTTCAGCTCCCAGAAGCCCTGAGCATTGACCATAGTGGCTGGGGCTTCTGGGAGCTGAAGTCCACGAACTCTGGGGACCCACAGGTTGAGAACCACTGGTCTAGAGGGTTGCACAGTTCCCCTCCCCTGCTTTTTAGATTGGGTCTTTCAAACTTACAGTAGTGGACATGGAACCAGCCCCCACGCAGGTCAAAAATTAGTGTGTGTCTCTTAGAGGCAAACTAAACATTAGGGGCTGTTTGTCCTCCCAGCTGGCTTGTGGGCGTTCTGGTTGTGTGCTGGACCACAGCTTGGGAAAGTTACTTTTTGTCTCAGAGTACAACTCCCATGCTAGTGGTTACATTTGAGGAACTTTAGCCCAAAGGACCATAAATCATAAACTTCTCCCTCCAGTGGGACTTGGGAGTTATCCAGCAGGGCTTCTCTTAGAGCTTTCCCCACAAAACCTCAGATCTTTAAAGCTAAACTCTCATTTGCCGTCTCCTGATTGCGTCACAATCAAAGTTGATGTAACTGTTTGCTTGCAACTTAATGCTTGTTATCTACCCCCAACACCCAGAGGGTTAGTTGTTTTGGCAGGGATTTATTGTGTGTGTGTCTGTGTGTATGCGCACATCCTTGCTTGGTCAAGTGCCACGTATGTTAAACAAACACTTGCAAATAATCACAGTGGAAGCGTGCACGTCCTTGCTTCTCTTATTGTCAGGAAGCAAAAAGGAAGCTGGGCGGCACTAGCACAGCTTGTCAGCCAACTGCCCACGATGTAATGCGCCTTCTCCATGGTCTCTAAAGGCCTTTCCTTTTCTCTGGTTTCACTCTCAGAAAGGGAAAAGAGCTGTCCCGTCCCCAGAGAAGCGTGACCTCTTAATTTGCCTTTTTGGGCCCGTCTGTGGAATCATCACTTACCCAACATGGCTGAACCCTGGAAAAGTAGGTGTGCTGTTTTTCTGGCCTCTGTAGGGAGGGCGGGTTTTTTTAAGCTCTTAAACAACCAGTAAGTCCTCCTGGTACCCATCTGCCCTGAAATAAGTCCTGTTGAGCTCAGTGGGGGGGTTTGGGTACAGGAATGAAGTTCAGATCTTTATATTGGTAGCTCCTTGGGTCAGGGACTTCTCCTGTGCCATGGGCTTTATGTGAATAAGGGAATTTCCCCTTGATTTTGGGTTGGGGAGATGGGGTGGCAAGGGTTGTAACCAGCAGGGTGAGCTACTTGCTGAAACCCCTTTTTCCTTTTGGTTTGTGTTTATTTCAGAGGATGGGAACAAAATTTAAATCTGGCCCCAAATTTTTCAAAAATGTTTGTTCCTGAATTCCCAAAATATGCTGATTCGGGGCCCCCTTGTGGGGGTTTTTGAGGTCAAAAAGGCGGGAAAGGGCCACACAACAATTTGGTTTTACCCCACGGACAAGATAAGAGCTTGCCAGCAGCTTTTGTGGCTAATTTCATGTCTTTCCATCAGGTAACCTTCGCTGTAGTCACTGCTGTTGTTGTTTTTTTTACCCGGCAAAACCACAATTTTTGGAAGAACAGAAAACGGGCCTGGAGATCCCCGGTTTTAAATCCGCAAATCGGGCAATTCCCCCCCATTCCCCAGGAAGCTACACCGCCAATCTTGGAGATTTCTCGCTTCAGGTAATTCCGCCCCCTCCATGAGCTCTTAAATTTTCAGGATTACGCAAAGGCACAGCTTATAATAGATATCCTGCTCACAGTTAGTACTGCGGCAGAATCTTTCCAGTTTTGGGGGAACCTCTTTCAACCCAGCCCAGCACAGGTGGGCAGAGGGGAGAGTTGTTTTCCAGGCAGGCTTCTCTGTCATCCCAGGTTTTTTTATTTTTCCCAATGCTGGAGGGAACATTTTTTTCCCCACACACTTGCAAGGTGAACCTTAAATGTGTTACAGTTACTGTAATGGCTCGCTGAGCAGGCATGTCGCTATTCAGAAGTGCAGTTTTTTCCCCCCTTTGGGTTTTTGGGGCAGAAAAGGTCCGGGACCCAGAATGGTGGGTTTGCATACTCGACCCGGGGACCACCTTCTTGCGCACCATAGAAGGGGGCTGTTTGTATGTGTGATTTCTCCACCCTGCTTCTGCCTAAAGGGTTTTTTTCTTTTTTTTTCCCCTTTCCCCCTAAAAAACCTCCAAGTTCCCTCCTGCCCGGCGAGGGCCTCCCCCCCTTTCCAGATCAGGCCCCCACAGAGGGAAGAAAAGGGTGAAGGCGCCAGATGGAGCGGGCAGGGCTGAGGGGGAACTGGCTGAGAGGGACGCAAGAAAAGGGGAATTTTTTTTATGGGTAGGGGCACGGGGAAGCTTTAACCTTTCCGCCCGGTTCCAGTAAACAAGTGGTGGTTGTTTTTCTGCGTCTAGCTCATTTGGGAAAACTGAGCCCACGGCAATTTGGGATTGTGTAGAAAAGCCAGAGGTTAGGCCCAAAAGGAGTTTCCCGGGAAAAAGAGGCAGCAAGGTTGAACAGAGAAAGAGCAGGCCTTTCCAGGGGGGAGATTTCCAGCAAACTGAGTTTGGGGAAAAGTTAACTTTTTTTGTGGACCAAAAGAGTTGTGGCCCAAAAAGTTTGGGGAAAAAGCACTCTCTACTGAGTGATGCTCTCAGTTTTCAGTTGGCCGTCTGGCAGCGAGGCCCACCTCATGACACCACTGTGCTGGCGGAAGACAACCTGTCTTTGGTACCAGGAGAGCCGTATGACCGGATTCATTGTCTTTTTTTTCCCCTTCAGCTGGAGGGGGGCTGTGATTGAGGGATCAGGGCACAGAGCCTCATTTTTTTGGAAAAGTAAAAGGGACAAACCCTCTAGGGGGGAACCCAAAGACCAGAAAGAGCCAGGTACTAAACCAGGGGGGAAACATAAACCCAGGGGCTCCCACCTCCTCTCCCAGTTCTGGAAGGGAAGGATCCTAACTTTCCCCCTTTGCTTCCCCCCCAAAAATGGGGTTTGGACTACAACCCCCCATCCCAGCCTAGCCATGCTGGGGAAAGTAGAATCTGTAGTCCAACATCTGGAAGGGACAAGGTTATGGGAAGGGAGGGAGTTTTTGTTGGCCGTTGATGAAGCCTGGAGGGCTTCATCAGTTTTTTTAGAGGTTTTTCCCTTTAGAAAATGGGGCGCCACCCCAGCACCCAAACTGCTGCACCCCAGAGTTATAGAGTCTCCTGCTTTCCGCTTCTCCCTCCAGTACCCCTCAATGAGCGTCAGCTGGCCGTGATCGGGGCCCCTTCCGCCAGGGCCTGGAAGGGCTAAAAGGATTTTGCCTGGGGCCAGACGAGCTGAAGCCCATCCCCAAAATCCTTCAATGAGTGGTTTGGCCTGGGCTGACCCTCATGGAAACGCTGGACACCATGTGGATCATGGGCTTAAAAGAAGGTTTTTCCCTTTTTCCGTCATAAATCACCTTATTATCATTATTATTTTTATTTCCCAAGCCCTGCCTACTTCCAAGAAAGGGCCAAGAAGGGGTTTTTGGGGAAACTTCCCAGGCCAGAAAGTTCCACTGTTTCAGTCAGGGTGGTTTACTGTGCAAAGTTGGTGGCCCACACTGGCCTCCCACGGGGGCTCTGAGGGCTGCTTCCACTCCAGATGTCCTTTTCCCTTTCCTTCCTTTCCTTCCTTTTTTTTTCCCTTTCCATTACACCCCCCCAAGGGGTTTGGGGGGCTGTTTCCCGTTTTGTGAGCCTCTGTGGGCTTTTTTTAGACCCAGGACAGACCTCTTTCAAAACAGGATGTAACCCAGCATTCCTTTTAAAACCCTTTAAATTGGGAAAAAAGATTTCCCCCCGGGGCGAAAAAAGAGCTGGGGCGGGACTGAAAACTTGCAAAGTTACCCGGGATGGCCCCTTAAAAATCTAATCTGTTTTTCACTTGCACCAATGGAAATTGCGAACCACTCAGAGTCACGCTTCTGTGGGGGGAAGGGCAGAGACAAAAATGAAATACGATGCAGGTTTTCTAGTGTTTTTCCCTAGGCAAAACAGTTCAGAAGGGTTTTAAAGTTGAGGCCCTTTTCCCTTTTTGCCCTTTTGTAAAATTTTTTTCCGAGGCCAGGAGTGGGTGGCCACCGAACTCAGGTTTGATAAGAATGTGGACGTCAACCTTTTTGAGAGCGCCATTCGGCCCTTGGGCGGCCTGCTCAGCACCTACCATCTGTCTAGGGACAGCCTTTTCCCTTAGAAAAGGCGGTGAGTGACTCCCCTGGGGGGGGAATCGAGGCCCCACAAGTGTTGAGGTACCGCAGCTCCCAAAGGGGTTCCCACCATTTTCTCTCCTGGCTAGGGTTTTTGGGAAATTTTCAGTCCAAAAAGATGCCTAAATTTCCCCCCCCTGTTGTAAGGGTAAATGGAAAAGACATTTGGGGGTGTGGGTCGGCAGGAAGGGCTTTGGGGCAGTCTTTTAAGCATGACCTCCCATGGCTGAACATGATAGCCGCTCCTTTCTCTTTCCCCCTCCTCCTCCATCCCCAAACCGGCACACGCAGAAAGACATTGGGAGAGGCTCATGCCGGCCTTCAACACCCCGTCAAAGATTCCCTTTTCGGACGTCAACATCGGCCGGGGCACAGCCCACCCACCTCGCTGGACGTCGGACAGCACCGTGGCCGAAGTCACCAGCATCCAGCTTGAGTTCAGGGAGCTCTCCCGCCTTACTGGGGAAGAGAAATACCAGGTACTGGTCTGGTGGTGGAGCACTTGCTGCCAAAATCCTTTCTCTGCCTCTTCCCGAGCCCCTGTCCCGTTTCCTCCATGTTCTGAGCGCCAGAGTCTGCATTTCTGTCCACCACCACCGGTTTTTTTGGATATTCACTGTCCGCGTTCACCTCTCTGTTGGGGCACAAATCATGAGAAATTTTTACTTTCTTCCCTTGCTCTTTTAGAAAGCTGTTGATGGGGTGATGAAGCAATTTCCCCAATCTTGCTGGCAAGAACGACGGGCTGGTGCCCAATGTTTATCAACACCAACAGCGGGCAGTTCACCCACCTAGGCGTCTAACGCCCCCGGGGGTCCGGGGGGAGACAGCTACTACGAGTCCCCCCTCAAGCAGTGGATCCAGGGAGGGAAGAAAAACCAGCATCTTTCCCCCCACCCACTCCCTTTATTTTTATAAGCTCTGGAATGCTAGACCTGCTTCCCTGCCACATCTGCTGGGGATGGTTTCCCAGCTTTGTACACACAGTTTTTTTCACCCCCCGTTCTGCAAAGGTTGAAATGCCTGCCCTTCTAAGCCTTAGTTCCTGAGAATAAGTTTTGTCAGCTAAAACAGGTGCTAATCGTGCCAGCTCTCTGGAGGTTGCTGGGAATTTACCTTATTTCCCCAAATTTTGCCAAAAAATATGGGCCCATGAGAACTCTTTGGAAATTGGGGAACCCGGCCCCCTTCCCTTTTAGGAGTTGCCGAACCTTGTTCTGCAGCCTCCTCAAGGAGTTTATTGAAGGCCTGTGCCTTCACCTCTTGGGTATCTGGCCCCTTTCCTGTCTCTTTAGCCACTGTCCTTTAAATCGTCAACTAACAAGTCTTTTGTTCAGACTGTAAGACGTACAGTTTTACCCAGATGATACACTGTGAAAAATTTCCTGGATGAGGGAAAGTGGGAACATACTGACCTTTTTGCCCCCTTGGTTTTTAACCAGATTCTGCCCCCTCCCCCCCCCCCTGATCAGTTGTGGGGAAAGGGTGGGAATGCTAACAACATTTGTGTGTTTTTAAATGGCAGGCTTTTTTGGAAAAATTAAAGTAAAGGATTGAGGGGGTAAAAAACACCTTCTCCGGAAATCCCAGCCCAGGAGACTGACTTTCGTTGGTGAGCTTGCTCAGGCCGCTTCCTTCCAAAATGGGTTTTTTTTTGTTTTATCATTTTTGGGCCCGAGTCAGACCCAAGGTGGCTTCCAAAGGGGTAGTTTAAAAGTTCGTTCTGGGGCTGGTCCAGCAAAACCAGGAAGGGGGGGAGATGGGGCCCCCAAAAGCTCTGGGTTCTAAATCGCCTGTGCCTCTTTTCCCTTTTTTTTTTAAAAAGGGGCTGCAGTCCCGTGCATTCTTACCTAAGGATAACTCCCACCAAAATCCATGGAGGGAGATTAGTTCTCAGTTTACATGAACTGTCAGCAAAGTTTGGAGAGGGTTCTGGGTTTTGGGGCTATGGCCAAAGCCCGGTATTTTTTTAGTGGTGCTGGGATGACCCCACTCTTGTCAAAGGGGTTTGGCTCTTCCTCACTTGTGGCCTTCCCTTTTTTTGGGACAGGATCACCTGGTCTGCTTCCTGCCCGGGGCCCCGGCACTGGGGGGCACAAGGCCTCCCCGCAGACCACATGGCCCTGGGCGGGGAACTAAAGGAAAACTTGCTCCCGGGTGTACGCCCAGGTGGAGACTGGCCTGAGCCCCGAGACCTCCACTTCAACATGCAAGCCCAGAAGGACCGGGAAAGGGTTTGAGATCAAGGTGAGAGGGCTTCCCAGACACGTTTTCAAAAAATTTTCCCCTTTTAATTTTTGCCCGGGGGCCCTTTCTAAACCCCCTTCCCCAGGGCCCTCCCCCGGGGGGGTCAGGGAGGGGGAGAAATGGGGGTGGGGCCCCTTCACCCTTTGTGGAGGGAAAAAATTTTTTTTGGGGGGTGGGTTCCCTTAAAAAAAATTTTTTAATTTTTGGGAAAAAAATCAGTGGCCCCCCCCCTTTTCCCAACCCTTTTTTAAAACCGGTTTTTTTTCCCTGATTTCCTTTTTCTTTCCCCCTTCCCAAAGGGAAAAACCCGGGCCGGACAAAAACACAACCTCCTGGCCGCCCCGGGAAAAACGGTTTTTGGAAAAAGGCCCCTTTTTTTCTACCTTTTTTTAACAGGGAAATTTCCCCCCCCCCCGGGAAAAAATTAAGGGGGAAATTTTCCGGACCCCGGGGCCAAGGGGGGGGATCCTGCAGAGCTTCAACAAATACACACGGGTAAATCCAGGGTTTTCCCCCCCGTGTGAAGGCCATGCTCCATGCCAGGGAAAAAGGGGAGAATTATCCCTCAGTTTCACTAAGCCAGTGTGTTCTGGGGCAAGATTTCTTTTTAAAAGGAAATTGGCTCCAGAGGCAAGAAATAACAGGGGAAAAAGAATAGGAATAGTTCTCTGCACCCAGAAAGGAAAAGCCCGGGAAAGATGGTTTAGAACACGTTTAAACCAAAACATCCCGAAAACCTCAAACCCCATGGCGGGGAGCAGGATGAGAGGTTCCCGTGGTCCAGCAGCAGGTTTCCGTGTGGGGTCCGCCTGCTTAGTCAAGACACGCACAGTAGTTGCACAGCTCTCCTAGCTGCCTTGAAGGCACAAACCAGCAACCGAATGCAGTAAATTAAAACCCAGATGATAGGCAATTGGGGAAAACATTTTCCCCAAGCTCTGTATACCCTTCTATGCTTTTAAGGCTTTTAGTGGTGCGTTGTTGTTCTGCCCTTTCCTCTTGGGGATTCTCTCGCCCAGGTCCCAACCGGCGGCTACACCTCCATAAAAACGTCCAGAACCCCAGCAGTCCTGAGCCAAAAGACAAGATGGAAGCTTCTTCCTGGGAGAGACCCTGAAATACTTTTTTCCTTTTTCGGACGATGTGAATTTGGTCAACCTCGACAAGTACGTCTTCAATTTCGGAGGCTCACCCGCTCCCCCATCTGGCCGTCGGCATAAATGAAAGGCAGGGGTCCCCCGTCCCCGAAGGTCTCAGTTGTGTCCCTGCGTGTTGGGGTCCAGGGGAGGTGTGCGGAACGGGGAAGGTTTCCGCTTCTCGCCAGAAGGGAAGTTTGGATTAGGGAGGGGGAGTTTTCAGCCTGGCATTAAGACGCACTCACTGTCTCCCTCACGCACGACACGCTTGTGTCTTGCCTCCCTTTGGTGTCCAAGACACAGACGCACACGAAGCCAGGCAGGGGCAGGGAGCGGGCCGTACCCTGATCCGCCCCCAGGAGATTTCTGGGAAGAGCAGAGCTCTCGTTGACCCTGCGGGATCCGCTCAGTTTTGTCTCGGGAAATCCCCCTGCCGGCAGACCCCCGCAAAGTCCCCGGCTTCCCGAAATCATTCCGTTGAAGAAGCTATGCTGTGTCTGTACGCCGGAGGCGAGAAGAAAGAGAGAAACCCGGATGCCCTCCTCCCACACCTAAAACGTTGGGGATGCAGGCAAAGGCCGATTCTGCTGTCATTCCACGCCCCGGGGCTGGTGCTCTTGGCCCTGGAACAGCACCGCAGCCTTTTCAGCAGTGTTAAACCGCTGGCAGCATTCTAGTTTTGACGGAGCACTCCAAGCCATCTTGTGGAATTTGTAGCCTGTTGCCGATGGCGGGAACGCCAGAAGCCTAGGGTCGCTGGTTTGGGTGGAGGGCAGCACGCAGGCCTGTGGGTGTGTCCCCGTACTTTTGCCTCCCCCTCCCGACTGCCACTGCTATTGCTTACTTTGCCTGCAGAAATGCAGGCAGATAATGTGAAGAATTACGTCCTTAAAAAGAGGGGAGGGAGAGGGAAATATCTACACAGGAGTTTATATACGTACGTGTGTGTAATGCAAATGATGTTTTGGCTCAGGTATTCTGGAATGAGAAGCTGCTTCCTTGAGGCTGCAGGAGGCCTGGATACGGTTGTGGGTCACTCTGATTTCCCTCCTCGGGATCAGGAGCGTGAGGGAAATAGGAAGCACGATGGCTGTCTTTTCTGGGTTGGTTGGGATGGCTTGGCTCAGGCAGGCTTCTGGCCTTCAAGGAGGGTTCTTGTCCTACTTTGAGAGCCAGAAAGAGCTTTCCAGAATCCAGTTTCCATGGTGGGATCAGAGAGGCACCCCTTTAGAGCGAGTTCGGCGCTAACGGTTGCCCTCATTAGGAAATAGATTCATGCAGAAAGCGCGCTCCGTGCGCCCACTTGGCTGTTTTCAGCCGGGATGAGTGATCGAACCCAAAATAAAGAAGCCAGGCGCCCGGGTGGCTTTGGAAATAGCAGTCAGGAAAGAACAGACCCCGGAAGGCGGGGGGAAACTGAATGAGCTTTGAGGTCCTGGGGATATTTTAACTGAGGGAAGCAGGGCTTCTTTTGTGTCGTGTGTGACTGTGTGTTAACGGAACTCCTGCTTTTCGTCGCTGCTGGGGCGAAGCACACCTTCAGGGTGAGGAAGGCAAAGCGGCCTCTTGCGGAGTGTGGGGCGTGCCTGCATTTTCTCCCCAGAGATTTCCCTGGGCCCAGCTGTCTTGCGGGATGCTCTTCCTCCTGCCATCTTGTGCTTGGTCTGAGGACTTCAATGATCATCCACTCTTGAGTTTTTTCTCCATTGGACTAAGATTGTGTAGCACCGTCTTCTCTTCCCTTGCAAGCAGACGGTTTTTGAGGCCCCCCCATCCCTGAGTTCTGTGTTTCCACGGTTCTGAAAGCGTCATCCTATTCTTAAAGGGGGAAGGAAAGCAGTCCTCCGCCATCCCTCTTGCCACTCAGTCCATCATGGAATCAGCCCCAGTCCATCTCCTGGGGGTCAGGTCTGACCAACTGAGATGGAGCAGCGTCTTTAAAAGAACACTGGTGTCAGGGGGACCAAATTAGCAGAATCTTTTCCACTGGCAGCCCTCTTGGGAAGAACAAGAAGAGCGGCATAGTGAACTGGAAGACTTTTCTGCAGGATTCTACTCCTTACAGATTTTTTTTTTTATTTAGTCTTTTGGGAACTGTGGCAATAGTTGAGAGTCATCTGTGAGTCTTATCAGATTACAAGTGGATACTCCTGGAAGACTTGTTTGGTTCTAAGCAAGAAAAACAAGCAAGTGTTGAATATTGTCTGAAGCCCTGTGGTCCAGAAGGCAAATTTTTCAGAAGGGGCCCAAAGCGGCTGCGAGTCTGATTGGTGAGCCAAGGTGCCCACAGCTGCCATCTTGCCTCTGTCGCTGACCTGCTAGGGGCCAGCAACCCTTACCCTGCCATCCCGAAGAAAGGACCATGATGAAACTGGCCCTACCTGCCAGAGTTGCTGTTAGGGTCCTGAGGGCAAATGACACAAAGTGCTTTGGGTGCCCAAGGCGCAGTATAAATTCTAAGATTTTATACCCTGTTTCTTCCTGATGGAAGTATGGACTTTCAGAGGAACATCCCATATACCAGTTGTTTCAAATGAAGTCTTTTTTTACTCCTGCTAACTGGACTGGGCCACAAAAGCACCAACTGAACAGAGGCCCTTGTGCATGTGAAACACAGGGAGTGGGGCACAGCTGTGTCTCTGATCCCCCTGTGTGCACTTGGGAATTTAAAAGCCATACTCTGCACGTTAAAGAGAATTGCCCCACGCCTGGGAGTCTGGCAGGCATTTTACTTTGAACCGGTGCCTTCTCTGTATGAGGGGAAAGGGGGAATGGGTCAGAAGGCTTCCTTCCAATGCAGAGCCAGCGGAAGGAGAGTGAGGAGCCGCAGGGGCACACGATCGGGCAGAAGAAGTGTGGCCATACCTCTTTGGGACTGGGAGTCTACCGTGCTGGAGCAAGACCTCAGTCTCCTGGCCAGCACCCAGCGGCTAAGAGCCAAAGGAGCGTCCGGCTGTTGCAGAATGGCTTTTGGCATTGCAGAATCCCGAATTCGCACTCCTCATGAATCCAGCTTTAATGAATAAATGGTGTGTTTCCTGTGAAGGTGAAAGCTTTGCTTTCATTCCACCCTCTGAAGATCAGCACTTCAGGAAAATACAGTCTTCATTTTCGCTTTCCTCTGTTTTGTATTTCCAAGGCCCACCAAACATTCCCTGTTGAGCTTTCTATGTTCCAGTACAGGCAGGTGAGGTATAGCGGTGCAATCAACAACATGTCTTATTTGAACGCCAACTGTAAACATGGTTCTGCCTCTTAAGTTTTCAGGGTTGAAAGGACTATGCAAAAGAATGCTGCACGTTGGCAGGAAGCGAAGGCCCAGATTTTAACAACTGCCCAGCCTTCCGCCTCTGTGTTTGCTCCACGGTGGTGCACTCTGAGTCCCTCCCACCCCTTTTCCAGCAGAGCTGTTTTCAAAGTGTCTGGCTTCCTTCTTCCCCCAAAACACAAAACGGTAATATTGAAGCCTTACTGGTGTGTTAACTGGTCCACCTCACTTGTTCGGTAGGAGAATCCACCCCCTTGTGAATGGTGCAAGAGATTTTACATGTACCTTGCCTTTTTTCAAGAGGCAAGAGAGAAATACCCTTTTAAAAAAATCAGATTTCCTCTTGTATTAGTCAGAAGCTAATCCGCAGAAATTCTATTCCACTTTAATAAACGTAATTTATTTTGAGATGCAGTGTTCTCTGTGTGACTTACTGTTCACATGTAGCTCCTGGTTCTGGGGCGAGGGGAGGGCAGGATGGACTTGCCTTGAGATTGTGCCAAAAATTCTGCAGGGTTAGGACAAAGGCGCCCAGAAGCTGTTCACTTAATTCCGGCCCAAGAAACCTGCCCTGCCTGGACTGAGCCCAGCATACCTGGAAGAGATTACACCCACGCCTGTGTTCTGACAGCCTTTCAAGCTAACCAAGAATGCTTTCAACAGGCACCGTCTTTGCGTGCCGAAGGCCCCAGGTTCCATACTTGGCATTCCAACTACAAAAGGATGAGACAGACATTGAAGTCTTGCTCGGTTCTCCTCGACCCCAGACCCTCTCAGACCGTTTGTCCACAGGGGAACAGACTGATGGAAGTATGTATGTGTAGTAAACCAGAATCACAGAAGGTGTGCAAGAACAGATTCTCAAGAACTGCCCCTTCTCTGAAATACTTTTCACCCCAAAGCCTGACTAGTCTTCAAACTGTACTTAGGGGTTTTTTTTTTGTTTATTCAGACAGACCTCAGCCAGTGAGAAAATGGAATCATTGGCATACTGTTATTCCCCACCCGCCACCCTTAATGTGGGATGGGCTGTAAGCCAAAATTCATTGTAACAGGACACATGCAAAGGCTGTTCCTAGCCTTCATCTTGGCTTCTCCTCAGTCGAGCTGGCTAGTCAGAAATGTAGCTGAGTTTGAGAGCTTCAGCTCATGATTAAGAACAGTCAAAAGAGAGAGGAGATCAGAAATAGGAAAGAGAAGACCTGTGATGCTGGAACTGTTATGCTGGGGTGCCACCGTGGCCAAAAGTGGTGCGTGTATCTTCTAACATCCAGAACATCCATGTGCAGTGGGATGGAGCTTCTGTGGGGCTCTCTCCACTTTTATTTTGGCACTGGCAAGCTTCGTGGCACAAAAGTCTCACTGCCCTCACCCTCCCAGTGCCCAGCAGGACGTCCAGCTGGTTTTGGCAGCCAAATGTGTCCCTGACTCCCGTCACAGGTGGGCCGGAAAGTGGCATGGAGTCTGTTGGCTTAGGGCTCCCAGGCACCCCTCTCCCTGCTTGGCTCCCCCGATGGTGGCTGATCTCACCCAGTCGGCGATGATGTTTGCTTCCTGGTGGCGAGCCTCTCTGACGGATGGCGGGTCTGCCGGGTTGGAACCCCTGAAAGGAACAGCAAGAGTCTTAGGAAGAGGATCCCTCCATTCATGCCTTGAGGTGAGCAGATCTCCCAGCTGGAGAATCCCACCTGCTGCAATCGTGTTTAGGAGCCGTGCTGGGATACCCTGTTCAGGAACAGTGCTTCCTAAGGACGGGCGGGGGCAGCAGATGTTCCCCCCTCCCCACTGTGCCAGGGACTGGCACCATAGTTGTGCCCGTTGCTCTTTCTTTCCCGCCTGGGGATCACCAGCAAAAATGGAAGACTGGGCTTTCAAAGGCATCCTGGAAGTGCAGTTCCTCTACTAAATGCTATTCCCCACTGGACGTGCACACCTCCCCACCCACCCCACTTCTTGTGGCCCCAGCTGCATGTCTGGGGAATGTTCCAAACAGCAATCTTGTCCAAAGGGGTGGATGTGGCACCAAGGGGCTAGGTGGGGAAAAGAATGGAGCGGACGCAACCCTAGGTGTACTGATCGTGAGCTTTATCCTCACTTGGGTACATTAGTAGATTTCTTTCAAAAATGCAAAAGCCTGCGTAGCCGCTCAAATGTTAACAGTGGAAAGGGCAAATAGTCTTGGCACAGGAAAGGAGGCACCTGAAAACCCCTGCCCAAAACGGTACAAAATTCATTGCCTGACAGCATCCAATACAGAGGAGGATTAAGAGTAAGAAAGTGTGCACCCACAGAGTTGAGAAGACTCCCCTCTTTGTTTCCAAAACCAGGCGAGGGACCCTTTACTGCTCCTTCCAGCAGGAACCCCTGAGGGGGTGTTAGTAACCCTGCTCCTTCCCGCCACACCTACCGGAGGTCCAAGTGATGGGCACCTCCCACAATTGTGATGGCGATCAACGAGGAGCTCAGGTTCTTCCTGACCTGAAAAGGCAACAGTGGAAGGTCACATCTCATCAAGGCCACGCAAAGCATCAGAGTTGATACATGAGCAGGGGTGAACCCCCTGGATGTGTTTTGGACTGCAGCCCCACAGTTCCTCACTTCCAGCTGTGCTGATTAAGAAGCAGCAGGAGAATTAAGCGTGCAATTGTGTGCACGCCTTCGAGTCGCTTGTCCACTTAGGGCAACCCCTCAGATGCTGGATGGCCATCTGTCAAAGGGAGTGCTTAGCAGAATAGGGTTGGACTGGATGGCCCCTTGGGTTTTCTTCCAGCTCCAAGATTCTATGATTCTATGTGCACGGTGGCCACTGCAGACCAACAACCACCTACTCACTCTGGAGTGAAAGAGAGAGAGAGAGAGAGAGAGTGTGTGTGTATTGAAAAACTTACTCCACCGCCTGCCCAGGGATCCAGGTCTCCATTTGAAAAGATGATGTTGCTTGCAGCCGCCAGATCTGGCAATGTCAAAAGGAGATAATTAAGCTTATATAATTGTCTTGACGTGCACTGTAGACAAGCGCATCAAATACCAAGCTAGAAAGCTAATGAGGAGCTCTAAGGAACAGAGGGCAGCCTCAGAGACACAGGAGTGGTCTTCCTAACCCTCTTAGCTATGGATGTCAACTGGTGGATCCGCAGAGCATCCTGCGGCAGCAAAAGCAGGTGCTCCAGCATGGAAGCACGAGAAGGAGAGGCGGAAGGCAAAAGCAAAAGTTCAGGAGGAGGGAAGTGGCACTTAAGAGTGCTGATCTCACAAAACTCCGTTAAAGATTTACCACCTAGCCACAGAAATTACACATTTTGCTCTCAAGGAGGAGCACTTCTGGTGCTTCTGTCTGTCTGGAACTGGAAATAGAACAGAAAGGTCCACAATCAACAGAAAAGGTACTAAACAAATACAAATCAAGAAAACAAGTCATGCATTCAGAAAGCAGGCTTCAAAAAAGAATCAGTAATATATTTAGGGTATCAAAAACATTCCAAGCATGAACAGTAGAAACATGTAAAAAAAAAACCTGTGTTGCAGTAATATAAACAATATTGCAATTATATTACTGCTTATGCTTAAGGCTACTTTCTGATTATATACGGCTTGTTTTCTTGATTTCTCTTTGGTGCCTGTTTTGTTATTGGTGGTCCTTTTGCTTGCAAATCTAGTGTCTAAAACTCCTCTCTTCTCCTTCTGTTTCTAGTCCAGAATTGGAACCTGTTGGGGTTTCCAGGGTGGGCTTGCAATCAGAACTGGGAGCCGAGATGGTTTCCCCACCCCTTTGCCCTCAGGGTTGGCAGCCAAAAACTCTCAGGCTTGGCCCAGACGGCTTCTGGTTGCTGGCTGACAAGAGAGTGAATAAAGGAGAAGTGACCACTGCTCACCACTGCCCCAGAAGCTGGTTGCTAGCCACGCTGGCCTTGGGTGGATCTCCCATCTGTGGGAGCAGTACTCATCCCGGGCAGCCTCTGTGAAGGGGATCTCCGGGAACATGTCGGTCACGTTGTTGCTGTCAAACATTAAGTTCATCTCGGTGCAGGCCTGGAACAAAGGAGTGGGATCTTGAACAGCCCTGTGGGCCAGGCAGAGCAGGAAAATGAAGACCAGGGCTCTATCCACACTACAGATTTATGGCACTTTGGTTCCCCCTCCATTTCTCGCTGGGTGTTTTCAAGAGAGAGTGGAGACTCTCCGTCTCTGTTGTTGTTTCTGACTTATGGCAACCCTAAGGTGAACTGATCATGCAGTTTTCTTGGCAAGATTTGTTCCGAGGGGGCTTGCCACCACTGCCTTCCTCCGAGCGTGTGACTTTGCCCAAGGCCCCCGGTGGTTTTCATGGCTGAGCAATGGGGATTTGAACCCTGGTCTCTCAGAATCCTAGTCCAACGCTCAAACCACAACATTATGCTGGCTCTCTGCTGCCGTAGCTCCATCTTAGGGAATCCTGGGATTTGCCATTTCATGAGCTACTTGGAATTCTGTCCCAGCGAGCAATAATGCCTTAGTGGACTCTTACCATTCTCTAGCAAAGGATTCTGGGCAACTCCTCAAACTACAAATCCCAGGATTCTGTACGATGGAGCCACGACAGTTAAACTGGAATGCTAGAATTGTGCAGGGCGAATGAACTCCTGAAGGAGAGGAAACCAGATTCAGGAGGCCCAAGCCACAGATTATGGGCAGAGCCAAGAGCTACCTGGGGCCAAGGGGAATGCAGAAAGAAAGCCCTCTTTCATACAACACATAGGCCAAGGGACTACCTCACCCAGCGTGACGTAAGAGATCTGCAGGTGGAACTCTGCTATGGCTCCCCATCCAACACCCCCAGGAATTAAGAGTTCGGTTTCAGCAGCGCTCCTGAATGGCCATTCCATGGCTGCTGGAAAATGGGGCCAGGGAGGTGCTGTGTATGCCACTAACAGGATGCTTAGAGAACTCACTGCTACAAGATGCAGCAACTTAGGGAACTCACTGCTACATGATGTTCTGGAGCAAAGACAGGGCAAAGGGAGACTCCTGTTCAACTTCACTCCTCTTCTTTTTCTCCCCGCAACATACCTGATAGTCCCACGCGTCAGCGTCAGAGCCCGTGCCGCAGCCAGTTGGGTCGGCGCATTTCCGGTATTGCTTGTAAATGTCGAAACACGGAAAAGTCCCGGTGGAGTTATAGAATAACCCTAGTGAACAAAGCAAAGGAGGTCACGGTTGTTTTCAAGGAGAGACTGGCTGTTGTTTTTCTGGGATAAGGTTTCGGAAATATAAAAGGCCACAGAAAGAAAATCAATGGGCTAAGTGGTGTGTGGGGGCTAGTTCCTTCTCATAAAGTAGCCCTCCCCAACCTGCTGCTCTCTGGATGTGAAGCGCTGGGCATGATGGGAACTGCAGTCCAGCACATGCAGAGAGCACCCGGGGTAGAGGAGGCTGATGAATCAGGACCTGGCTGGTTTCCCCAGCAGATCCCTCTCTGAGCATCTTACAAAAAAAGGGGGAGATGCTAAAACGTGGCCTATTTGAGTGTATACAAACCCTCACAGCATCATCAGTAATCAAAATGATTATGGAACAGGATTGTCTCTCTTAAATTAAAGTGCTTTTGGTTTTTTGGGGAAAACACAAATGAATCAAGAGAGGTTATAGAAACATTATTTGTCATATAAAAAAAGGAAACAGAGAAACAATTCTTTCGTAACATTAGAACTTGGAGCTGGCCAGTGGAAATTATTTGACCATGGACTCAGGATGGGAAAACAAGCTTTTTCTTTAATGCAGTGTGGAGTTCACTGAAGGCTCTGGCCCAGGGTGCCATGGATTAGCTTTGAAAAAGAGGGGGAAATCAGCTATTTCATGTAAATCCCAACCTTTCTTCCAAAACTGGCACTTCAAGGCAGCCTGCAAACCTTAAAACAAATACTGGTAAAAGCTCATATAAGGCACTGAGTAAAAATGCACAAGAAGTTAGTATTAAAATGTAACTAAGCCACCTCAGAATTAAAACCACTACAGACACATCCTTTAAAAGGCAGAATATCAAAGTCAGTCAAATAGCACAGTATTAAAAGTCCTAAGTGGAACCTCCATCTCAAGTCTTCCAGTGGAAAACCAAATGATAGGGCTGATCTATCTTGCTCTTCCCCTTGCTCTTCCTCTTGCTTTATGCCTCCTGGAGGCTCCTGGAGGCCTGTGCCTGGGAGCCACAAGATGCTGGACTGCACAGACTTTGCTTGCAAGCCCTTGGGCCGTGCTCAGCTTAGCACTGCTTCAGATGCTGGAGAAGGATGTTGGGAGCCCAGCTCCACCCTGCCCTATGCTGCCCTTGAGCCACTGGCCACAAAGGAGCCTAGTGTGCCGCGAGAGGCCCTTCCCTGAGTGAAGATTCTGAAAAGCAAGGGGCAAGCCTGGGCTTGCTACCTGGCCGGCTACAAGAGCCACCTCAGGCGTGACCGGAAAGCTGAGCAGAGGCTGCACCTTTGTGGAAATGAGGCCGCCGTGTCTTGGAAATAATACATCAGCTGACCTGCTCTCCCTGGCAGCTGGGGGAGGACAAGACAACAGTGCAGGCAAAACATGAGCCTTGGACACAGCAGAGCCGAAGGGAGCCCTGCTGCTCCTCCTTGGGGAATGAGCATTTCCCCTTTCAAGGGAGATGCTTCTGGACTTTAAAAGTGAACCCCTGAGTTGAGGGAGGCCGGACGCTTGGCTTGGGAGGCCGTGACAAAGAGGGGACGCTCCGTCTCCCGTGGATTGCTGCGGCACAGCTTCTCCACTGAGGGGGGCAGATGTCTCTCAGCACCCAGGTCTGGGCCGAGGGCCAGTGCCTTTCCTCGGACATCTACCTGTCCAAGCTCTTGGAAGGGCTTGGGAACCTGCGCTCACAGAACATCCTGTGTGATGTGACGCTGGAGACCGAGGGAGTCTCCTTCCCTGCCCACAGGGCTGTTCTGGCGGCGGCCAGCAGCTACTGCAAGATGCGCTTCGTCGGGGAGGCCACAAGCCATGAGCCCCTCATCCAGGTGCCCTCCGCCACCCCCCGGGGCCTCCAGAACGTCCTCTCTTTCATCTACTCCAACCGGCTGTCCCTGACCCTCCAGACTGCCGAGGAGACCTTCCGAGCGGCCGAGGCCCTGCTGGTGCGTGAGGTGATGGGCCTGTGCTTCCAGTTCCTGGAAGACAGCCTGAATCGGCACACCTGCCTCCAGATCCTCAAAATCGCCACGCGGCTTGGCCTGGGGGAGCTGAAGGAGAGGGCCGTGAGTTGCCTGGGCAGCCACTGCAGGGAGGTCCTGGCAGACCCCTCGCAGCTGAAGGAGCTGGATGAGGCCACCCTCTGCGAGATCCTGGTCAGAGAGGATACTGAAGGTCTCCCCGAGCTGGAACTGTTCAGGGCAGCTGTCAGCTGGCTGCGCCAAGACGCCACACGCCTCAAGGCTGCACCCAGTCTCTTACGAAGCATCCGGTTTCCCCTGGTACCTCTCAGGGATTTGCAGGAATTCATCCAGGAAGAGCCTGTCATGAAAATGGAACCTGTTTGCCGCCAGTACCTTCAGGAGGCCTTGGATTATCATTCCCAGCCATATGCTCAGCCAGTCCTCCAGAATGAGCGGACAAAAGTTCGGGGCGCTGCTGATGTGTTGCTCGTTCTCGGCGGCAGGTCTGCAGACAACGCCATCCGTGATGATGTCTGGGCTGCGGATCAGGGCTGCCGTTCATGGGGAAAGATAGCTAAACTCAGAGAGCCTGTGTACAACCACTGCATTGCCGTGATCAACGACTTTCTCTTTGTCATGGGCGGCCAGGATAAGTTTGACCCAACAGGGCAATACCCTTCCAACAAGGTAAGTGCAAATCCCTCAGTCGTTCACTCCTCCTACGGCACTTGGATGAGGCTGGCCTGTGGCAGCATCCCCTCTCAGGCTGTAATGTAGAAGAAACTCAGCTCAGAGTTAATGCAGGCAGTGCAGACTGGTCCAAGTTCTTCCTGGTATCAAAGCAAGAAGGAACGCTTCGTCTCTGAAAACCTTTCTGGCCTCTTTTCCTTTAGCTAATGTTGCTACTTGAAAGCCCTTAAACTTCACCTCCTACAAAATTCTGAATGTTTCCCCACTAATCCCTTTCTTTTCTCTTCTCTCTTTCCTTCCATCCTCTTCCTTCCTTCGGGCTCCAGGTGTTCAGGTTCGACCCCCGGTACAACACGTGGCTCCAAGTGGCCAGCATGCAGGGACGGCGGACTCGTTTCCATGCGGGGGCCCTGAATGACTGCCTCGTGGCTGTTGGGGGAGGAACGCTGCTGGGGACCCTCACTGACACAGCAGAGGAGTACCGGCCAACCAAGAACGAATGGCGGAGCATCACGCCTTTTCCAGTGCCCGTGGCTGACCATGCAGGGGCCACCCACAAGGGAATCCTCTATGTATCAGGTGAGAAATCCACGCTGGCTGCCCCGAAGCTCTGCTGTCCTGAAGAAGGGTTCCCTGCAAGACACCTTCTGTCTTGCAAGGCAAGCCAGGTGCAGGCTCAGTCATTTATCACACTGGGGGGATGATGCAGAAACAGTATAAATAAATAGATAAGACCTCTCTGGAATTGGATGTGGCTTTCATGCACCTGAAGAATGTCCCCCCACCTTTGGCTTAGTGCCAGGTAAAGAAGCAGAGAGAAACTTCTCTTAAACCTTATTTTTGTCCTCGGGGGGCCCCACCTTAGCTACAGGCACAATAATTTTTTGCATTCATGCTTTGGTCCCACAGCGTCAGGAGGAGGGCAGGACAAGATCTCACAAGGCTCAAAGAGAAAGCAGGTGGATCCCTGCCCATCTTAACTGGGGGTGTCTGTTCTTTCCTCCCATCTGCACCAGGAGGTTTCGCCAGAGGGAAAACCCTACCCGATGTGTACAGCTACCTCCCTCGCCTGCGTCGGTGGGTTAAGAACCGGCCGATGACTTTTGCCCGCTGTGATCATGGGATGGCAGCCATCAGGGACAGAATCTTCTGCATCGGAGGACGGGCCTTGGCCAATGTAAGTTGATTTAAAATAAAACAGAATAAAATCGGGCCATGAATCAAACATGAATTCAGGCTCTCAGTCCTTCCCATGGTCTGTATGACATGCTCACAGATAAGCCAAATTTGGTTTCTCAAAGAGCAGCTGTTTGCTCTCTTGTTCTTTGTGTCTTTGCCTTCACCTTTCATATAAGACTAGGGGATCTCATGTGGACTCCAGACCACCGATTTCTGGTCCCTGAAGCCTTCCCCCAGTGCCCCAATTTAAAAAAACAACAACTTCGCACTGTTTTGGGGCAATTTCTGCTTGAAAACCACAGAGAAAGCCCTCAAAACATGTGAAAACATGCATAAATACCCCACTCCACACGCACAAGCACCCCTGAATCTTGGGCTATACCCAAATACCTCCCTGTTCCTCAGGAGTCCCTCTCAAAAGGGCAACAGGAATTGGCATTATATCATTTCCTGTCACCATTCTGAGAGGGACTGAAAGGAAAACAATGGTTTTTGGGCTTGCTAAGGGGGAGGAAAGGGTGTTAGGAGGAAGAATTGGACCCTTCTCCCCCACCTGCCATTGCCCACCTCAACTTGACAGGCAGCCGGATCCCACCCTCCGATACCTCTCCTCTCCTTCCGATTCTTTGCAGGCCGGGGAATGGGTTCCTGTCAGCAAGATGGAATCCTACTGCCCCATGTCTGATCAGTGGACCCTGCTCGACCTCTCTGCCTTTGACCTCTGCCAGTTTGGCCTCGCCACACACCAGCAACAACTGTACATCACAGGGGGCGGATCGCTGCGCCAAAGGACCAAACAGGATGGGGTCTTTGTCTGCAACCCAGGCAGGAAAGTGTGGGCGAAGGTGAGCTCCCTGCCCGTGGCGCTGGCAGATCACGCCTCCTGTTCCGTCTGCCTCCCAAGTCAGATCACGAGTAAACCGCTGGATGAGGAGCAGTCCCCGTGCACCGGCAAGAAGAAATCCACCCTCACCTTGTTCATCACCCACACACACACAGCCAGGCCTCCTCTTTAAAGAGGAAGAGAGACTCTGGGGGAAATCCAGAAGGAAAGCAGTCACAGAAGCCCCCAGTGGAATTGAAGAAAGGATTTTGTCCAAGTCATATTCAAATAGTTTTACAACAGTGAGTTTAACAAACTTTTGTCCTCCAGCTGTTTTGGATTTCAACTTGCAGAATCCCCCAACCATAAATTCCAGGAGCTGAAGTCCAAAAACACACCTTGGGGACCAACTCTGGGACCCACAGATTCAGAGGATGTGAGGTCACACCTGGTATTATCCTGGGATGTTTAGCTCTAATGATGGGGCGTTGGGGTGAAAATGAACTTCAGAAAGACAACCAATGTCTTACCACTGCTACTCACCACTAACAGCTGCCAAGCCTCTGACTGGGTCCTTGTTTGCCAGCATCAGCTCACAACCAACCTGTTTTCACACACATACCAGATTAGGTTTTGAGACAGGTACAGAGAAACCAAGAGCTGGATGCTTTAGGGTAATAAGAACTTCAGTATAATGCAGTGAAGAGGTAGGGACAGAAGAGGCAGAATGGAGGGATTCTCTCTCCCACCCCACCAACCAGCTAATGGGCTCCTCCAGCCCCCTCACCTTGACAGGATTGGCTGGTAAGTGGCCCATGAAGTCTGTCTTGTAAGGATAATCCATCATGGCCAGCATGGTGAAGGCATTCCGGGCAAACTCAAACAGCTGATTGATGTCATCCTTGGATGAAAGCTTCTCACAGGTAGACATCCTGCTGCTGATTTGCTCATAAGCTGAGCATGGAAGGAAAAAGAGACAAGGAGCACTTCCAGTGAAGACCAGGAGATGAGACACTGATTATTCTGTGCTCAGTTTTAGGACTTTAAGGCTAGCATATGCTAAGTGCAGTTCCTGCAAGCATTAATTCCCTTTGCCTTTGTGCTCTGCCTAAAAACCTCCCTGCAGGGACCCATGTTGCTGTCACATACTGGTGGGGAGAGAAGAGAGGGGCCAAATTGGAGCATGGAGATCCAGCTGCTCTGGGCTCCTGAGGGAAGGAAAGTGCAGGTGGAGTCCATCTGAGAGACCACCTCCTTTCTTCTCTCTCACTGAGCTGAAACTAGTTGCTTCTCCATAGTCTGACCCCCCCCCCCAAAGAAGGCAAGCAACAGCAGCAGAGGCCCTTCCCCAAGCTCAACAGCTGCTGGGCAGTAGGAGAACAGAGAACTGTGTGTGTGGAATGCATAGTGTTCACACGGATGTTAACAGTGTTAGCTGTGAACATCTGGGAAGGCTGTTCTCCCGTATATGCCCCACAGTAGCAACCTTATCTCTGCAGACATTCTCTAGCATAAAAATTCTCCTTCCAGAAGTTGTTTCCCACTGGACAGGTGTGTTCACTTTACCTCCAACCAGGTACAGGTCTTTGATTTGCCGGAATGCTTCCTGCACAGCCTGGGCACAGTCTGGGCTGTAGTTCTGGAAGTCCTGAAAGGAAAAGACAAAATCCCTCTTCTGATTCAGACCAGCACCAAAGACGAGAGAACCTGATGCCCTGCTAGTAGTTTTGCAAGTTCACAGAAGCCAGGACTATGATTCATGATTTCCATGACTATAAGCCATTTTATAATGAGGATTTGGGAGTGGAAGTCTTACTGGAGGATGTGATCCTAAGCGACTCTTCCTCCTCTTACCGCTGTGACATCCTTAAAGAATTGGTTGGCGTCTCCAATCCCAGCCACGGACAGCACGGGGGCACTGGCCGCCAGTGCACCAGCTACAATATTGGGGTATTTCATCCTCATGTACGCACTGAGCATCCCACCATAACTGAAATAAAAGGTAACAGATAAGAAATGCAACAAATAAGGTGCAAGATGGCTTCCTGCTTAAAGGGAAGGCAAGTGGCCACAACCTCTGTTCCACCCCTGATCTTTGGCCCCAAGAACGGTAGTTTGGCAAAAAAACGCAACATATATTTTATATTGTATAATCTTTCAGGAATTTAAGAGAGGAGCAGCTCTCCTTTGGGCAGACCAATTGTAAGTTGCTGAGGACCACCATCTTCCCTTCCTGCACCTGCCTTGGCTGAAATTAAGTGAAACTTCTGGCACTAGAGGCAGCTCAAGAGGAGTCCACGCACATCCCAGGAAATGGTGTGTGTGTGTGTGTGTGTGAAAACCCCACCTCCCAAGACATTTTGATGGCAGTGTTTCAGGCAGAGAAATACTTATTCTGGTTCCTGCTGAGAACAGATTCCTGATATTCTGATATTTCACCAGCCCTGTAGGGAGAATGGCAAGTGAAGGGAGAGAGAAGACCGCACTCACCTGCCCCCGAAAGCAATGACCGGTGCGTCCTTTGCTCCATACCATTCTTTCAGTTTTGTAATGAGGACAGCGTAGTCGGCTAGGGCTTGCTCAACGCTCAGCAGACCCACATTTTTCCCTTGCAGTGATGCGGCTCCAAATGGGAGAGACTTGCCATAGTACCTCTGGAAAAAAAACATGAGGGGAGCAGATGAGACACCTCAGGCACCAGCTGTTGTCACAACCACCAAAAGCAAAGAGGCCACGGCTGTGCCCAGCTGCAGTGGTGGGACACTCACGTGCTCCGCGAAGACCACCAGGGCCCCCTGTTGCTCAGCGAGCTCCAGGATGAAGCCGCTGTTCTCAGCAAAGTCCCAGACGTCCCCTTCATTCCCAGTGTAAAAAAAGATGGGTCCGGTTCCTCTCCTCCAGAATTTATCTGTGCAGAACAAGCAACGGAAAGGTGTTCAGACAGCTCAGACCCCCGGGGCTGGTGAGCAGGACTGGGCCTCCCTGAAGGCTGTCGAGGGGTCTTCCGAACCGAGCGTGGGCTCCCCTCTCCCCTCCCTTTGGTTCCAGCTGTCACTGGGGCCACTTCCGCACTAGGGTGTTATAGGGCTGTTATTCCACTTTCAACATCCTATGGAATCCTGCGGTTTGCAGTTTAGGGAGGTTCCTGGCCTGGGTCTCATATAGGGAGACAGCTCAGCTACAAATCAGATAAATAAATGAAACCGCTGTTGCTCTACCTGTGATGAGGTATCTCTGGGGAAAGGTTTTGTTGCCGTAGGCTGCGAAATTGAAGTGATCTAACCACTGCTCAAAATGTTTCTCTTCAAAGTCCAGCTGGGGCGTTCTGTAAGCTTGAAAAGAAGCAAAACTTTCAGTGCAAGAGCTGGTTTTAAAATGACCCAGAAATCAGTCCTCCTTCCAAGGAAAATAAGCCCAGATCTATCTCTACTCCCTGCTTTCCTTCCACAGAAGCGGGTGTGTTTTTGTCTTTTTCCTCACTGCCCTCGGCCACAAAATACAGTTTTTGCTTCGTTTCCTTAGGGCCAAACAATTACCTGATGTGACAAATGAGACACAATAGGAAAATACTACATAATAATTTTAATTTCAGATTAATGATTTCAGATGACTGCTGTGGCCTCATCTTCTTATCTAGGAATCTCAAAAGAACCTGGGCCACCTCTGCCCATGTGCAGAATTCCCTCCTGATGTCCAGTTCTATATTTGCAAAAGGCAGAGAGTGATTTGTAGATGCTGAAATCCCTGCAGTAGCCATGCCCGTTTTGGACTACGGCTCCCAGAATCCCCTACTGCAGGATGCTGGAGACTGTCATCCCAAGAAGTTAATTTTTCCCTAACTCTTTGTCTTTGCTATCTGAGAGGGGACTAGGAGTTGAACTCTTTTTTTTTCCAAATCCCAAACTCTTTGGACACGTTGGTTAGGGGGATTCTGGAGTTTGTAGCCCACAAAACAATTCTTCCAAATGAGCAATGCTCCCCAAAACTGCAAAGCTAGGCGCCCCACCCACAAACGTGCGTCTGAAGAGCACAGGTGCCTCTTGAGCATGTGCAGAGGGCACACTTCGGCCCCAGGAAGCCACTCCAGGCAGCCAGGTTTTGGAAGATGGGAAGGTCGGCATAAAGGAAGGTTCCCCGGGGCGCGTGCAGAGGTCCCCCCTTCCCCAGGCCTTACCGACGGGCGGCCCCCCCGCCGCCGCCACCAACCCGAGAAGCAGCAGCGAGAGGGGCGGGAGGGACGCGGGACGCGTTGCCATGCCAACTGCACCGTGGGGAGCCTCCATTTCGGCAGGGGTGGGCGCGCGGTCACGTGCGCGGAGCCGGGACGCGTCACGTGAGAGGACCAAGGGGCGGCCACGTGACCTCGCCCTGAAGGGGCGGAGCCAGGAGGACGAGCTGCCGTTGCCATGGTTACCGTGGCGCCGCCGCCATCTTGGTTTCTGAGGCAAAAGGAAACGTCTCGAAGTTTCAACCTCGAAGAGTCGCAGTTTAATTTCTTTAAGCGAAAGATTGTTGTGTCGCCTTATCTCGTGGGCGCTGGGCCAGTACGAGCAGTTTCAAGTGCTGTTGTTTCTCTTAATATTAGTGACATTATTGTTCATTTTTGTTTATACTCCTCGCTCTCCCCCCCACCAAGATTGGGATTTACAGACAAATGGAAAAAATTACAATACAGTTTAAAACGCACAGAAAGTCCACGCTAAATGGAATTAAAAACACAAAAAGTGCTAGGAGAGGGGGCGGCTAAATATTCAAAGTGGTCGTGGAGGCAGGCGGGGCCCAGCGGTGGCAGCCCTGCACTCTGTGCATGCTCAGGGAGAGGCTCCCCGTGATGCTGCCGGGACAGCTGCTGGCATTTGGGGCGCAGGTGAAGCCTTGCCCCATAAACTCCCTCCTCTGAGGCGGGGAGAAAGTGGGCCCCGTGTTCTCTCTACTTTGCGGGGTGAGAAGAGCAGCAGCGAGTGGGCACCAGCCCTGCAAGTGGGACAGAACCTCCATTTGCAGGGGGAGTCTACCTGGCCTTGCACACTAGCCTGTGATAGCGCGATGCTTCCACTTCCAACCTCCTATGGAATCCTGGGGTTTGCAGTTCCGGGAGGGGCCGGCCGGGATTCCATGGGAGGTTGAAAGTGGAATCATCGCACTATAACAGGCTAGTGTGGAAATCAGGTCTCCCCGAAGACCCTCAACTGGAGGATGATTTCTGCACATTCGTGGCTACCAGGCTGCCTTCCCGTCCAGCCCGTTGGCTTCCCAGTTGCATTCGTTTGGCCGCCACGGAGAGCAAGATGGCAACCGAGGGATGCTTCTGGCCTGACCTGGCCGGGACGCTCTTCACACCTGCTGGCCATGGCCACTGGAAAACGAGCCCCCGCGTTCGGTGGCAGTCTGCCTCCACATACCCAATTAGCACATTCGTTCGCTCATTCATTTCATTTTCTACGGCAAACAGCCAGCAGAGAATTAGCATAAGATTTAATCCTTGATGGTCTGACTCGGGGACTTTCTGGAGGCTTGATCCAACAGCTTTCTCCTTATGTTCTCATTAGCCGTTAACGAAGCCTCCATGATCAGAGGCAGGCTACCCCAGGGGACATAAAACTGGGGAGATCCTTGGGTCTTAGGGAACTGCTAAACTGGAGGCTCTTCTAGAACAGGAACCTGAGACTTGACCTTTAATCTGACCCACCATCACTTGCTTTGCTTGGGAAAGTTACCTTTTCAAACAACTCCCAGAATCCCCCATCCAGCGTGGCCACTGTGGAATTCTGGGAATTCATCCAAAAGCCCTCCACTGTCAAACCAGTGTGGTGGATGATGGTGAACAATGTTGGACTAGGACTTTGGTGATCAAGTTCCCATTCATGAGACTAACCAGATTACTTTGAGACAGCCACTATCTCTCATCCCTAACCTCCCTCACAGGGTTGTTGTGAGAATAAAGATGGGGAGGAGAAGGAAAGGGAGGTATGCCACCTTGAGAACCTGGAAAGAAGGTTGTGATATAAAGTTGCTTTTATGTATTTCAGTCATTTCCAACTTATAGACAAACCTTTTACAGGGTTTTATTGGCAAAATTTGCTCAAAGGCCAACATTGCCTCCCTCTATGTGACTTGGCCAAGGGCCCCCAGGGAGTTCCCATAACTGAGCCAGCATTTGAACTCTGGTCTCCCAGAGATCTCATCCAACATTCAAACTACTATACCATGCTGGCTGCCTGGAATATAAAACAAACTATTAAACGGTCGGTGCTTAGACTGGGACTCTGTAGCCATTTCTCTGTATGCCACTGCATCACTTCGCCCCTTTTGAAAGAGCTGAATTGAACCTCTTCTTTCATGTCTGGCCAGTCTTGGCTTGTACCAACATGCAGGTTTAGATAAGGTTGTTGTTACTTTTATTGCGTCAGCACCACGACCACGGTTTCACTATGTCTTCCAGGCATTGATCCAGCCCTCCAGACTTCCAGACGTTACTGCAATTTTGGATTAGCAGTGACTTGGAGCCTGTCCCAGAGCAGAGGAATCCGTGCAGCGTCCTTGGATAATGCAACATGTTCCGAGCAGGGTCGCCCTTTGTAAGTGTGCTATTGTGATTCATATCTGTGGTGATTTCATTCAAAAAGGCTGTTTGGAATGGCTCCCAGAGTGTTGGTGGCCATTGGAACTGCTGTTGTTTTCTTTTCCCGGAGACACTGAAAAGCAAAACTGTAGTTGAAACAAGAAAGGCTGAATCATAGATCACGGTATTTCATTTTCACAGTCTACCTGGTATTACTGACAGGTGTTTTGGACTACCCAAGAGTCTCTAGGAATCAGTGAGGTCTCGTTGGATAATGTGGTACATTCCAAGCAGTGTTGCTTTTTGCGATTGTGCTCTTGTCATCCTCTCTATTCATTCAGATGTTTTGTCAGCCTGTTTGGAATTGCTCCCAGAGCACCAATCGCTGCTGGAACCACAGTGGTTGTCTTCTTTTCCCAGAGGCGGTGGGAATAAAAAAAGGCTTTGGTCAACAAAAAAAGCAAGCTTGGTTTATAGATGATGATGATGGTGATTTCATTCACATAAATCGTACCTTTTTCCACACAAGTGGAAGCAAGGACAAACAGATACATAAAAAAGAGAAATGTACAAACATATTTAAGATGTAGTTAACTTATCTTTAGAATCAAAGCATTTTAAATACTTGCATTACAAGGCAGTAATAAAAACAAAATTATGAGGAAGCGTTGCAGTTACTGGCTTCCATCTCCTGCCCCTTCCAGAGCTCCAGTTTGTTCCAAGGAGCCAGATGAAATGGCACACCAGACTTACGTTGTCAGTGTGCAGGGAAAGATAAGTGTGTGAAATAGCCCTTCAAGTACCCCCTCTGGCAAAGCCCATCGCTTCCTCCACCATTTCCCTGAGGCATATTTTAAAGTTAATGATTTATTCCCCGTTCCCCACTCCAGTGCACTTCAGTATCTGGAGGACGTGGGCAGCTGAGATCCTTGTTCCATTGGTGACGGAAGCCAACTCATAACTGCGGTGCTGAGTCTCCACTTGGGGCTAAAAATAGCCGTAATGATCAATTTAAGGGCAAGATCTTAGAACAAGGGACTGGTGCACCAGAGAGGGGTCAGTGGCCGGTGAGAGAAAAACAGCTGGCGGGGAACGGAAGTTATTATTCAATGTAAGGTTAAGGATCCCAAGCAGAAAGAGCATTTGAATCCCCAAATTAATTGCAAACTGCACTCTTAACTACCAGTATCTAAAACTGGGAGGCAGCATAGGTACTGGTTAGACTGCACAAGAAAGGGCTCAAACATCTGCTGACTCAGGTGTAGAGCTTACTGAGGTCTTAGGATACTACAGGAAAAAAAGAGGGGAAGAATTCTCCCCCCCCCCGCATGAACTTTTCCTTCAGTCCCAAAATTTCTAGCATTGCAGAGAGCGGGACAATGACAATCGTTCCCATCCAGACCTCTTCTGCTTGTTGTGTTTGCGTTCCCTTGCTCAGTTGGCCTGCCCTGTTGGCTTTGGATGCCTCCTCCAGAAGCCCCAGACTGAAGTTTCAGATTCTTGCAAATGCTAGAAATGGGGGACAGAAGGAAATTTTAATTGGGGATCAGACTTTTTATGGGGGGAGACAATGACCTTGTTTTGCTCCCCTGGTAGCTGCATTCTTGGATTGTGCGACCCTCCAGATTTTGTTGGACTGCAAGTCCCATCAGCCCTGGGCAGCATAGAGCCCGTGGTATGATATGCTGGGAACTGTGCTCCAACAGCAGGTAGAGGCCAGAATTCCGAGAGACGGGCTTCTCAGCCTATTTCAGCACAAAAGATTTCGAGGAACGCCGACTGGCTGAGATAAAGAACTGTCCATCGTTCAGGCTCGGTGGGCTTTTGCACCTGATGAGGCGGACTGGAGTCTCTGGAAGCCGACGCGAGAGACTTCGTGCCCTCCGTTCGTCTCAGAGCTGCTACAGAAACCCTCTGATGTTCGTTCGTGTTAACGGGAAGCCCGGCGGCGCCTGGCGAGGCCACGCCGGGGCGGGGGAAGAGCCGTGGAGGAAAAGGAAGGCCGGCCGGGGGTCCGGGGCCCCGGAGGAGAGGCATTTCCCCCCGGCGCCCCTTTGCGCAGCTGCCCCCTCCCTCGCCAGCCTCTCCCGGTGCCGCGGCCCCCTCTGGCCGCCCCCTCCCTCTGGCCGCCGCCGCCGCCGCCGCCGCCTCCTCGGCCGCTCGCGGGCGGCGCTGCGCTGCGCTGCGCTTTTACGCACGGCTCGCGCGGAGGGAAGAGGCTGCAGCGAAAGCCGGCGAGGGCGAGCAGGAGGAGGAGGAGGAGGAGGAGGAAGCGGCGCCAGCGGGCGGGGGGCGAGCCGGCCTCCGGCCTCCCCGCCGGCAGCAGGTGAGGCCGTCCCTCCCCTCGGGCCCCGGGGGGCCGCGCCGCCAAGGACTCGCCGAGGGCGCCCACCGCCACCGGCCGGAGGGGCGCGCAGGTGAGCGGGAACGGGCTCCTCCTCTGCTTTTCCGGGCGCCCCCCGACAGCTGGAGAGGGAGCCCCGGCCGCAGGGGCCCCTTCGCCCCGGGGGGGACGCGGAAGCCTCTCGCCTGTCGCCCCCCCACCTGGGATTAGGACGGGGCTGGGCGAGGGGGAGACCCTGCGGCCCCCGAGGCTGCCTGCGCAGCCCTCGCCCCCTCAGGCCGCCCTTTCTCTGGCCCCCCGTCCCCGCCAACTCGGCAAAGGCAGAAACCTCCCGTTCTCCCGCCTCCCAAATTGACCGGCACCGGCACCGGCACCGGCACCGGCACCGGCACCGGCACCGGCGGCGAAGAGAGCAGAAGAGCCGCTCTCCAAAGGCAGAGGCAGGCGGAGAGAGCGGTGCGGTCGCCCGAGGCGGCCCCCGGGCGCTCCAGGGGCAGGAAATCAGCCGCGCACCTCTTTTTCCCTTCCCGGGATTTGGGAACTGGGCTCTGAGACTTAACTGGGTCTCCCCACCCGGCCCCTTAGAGGCTCCTCTGCCTCTGCTTCCCGCCCCTGGCAGGGAGGGGCAGCCAGATAGTCTCTCTCCCGCCCCCCGCCCCACCCCAGCAAGGGCATTTTTGAGGGCAGAAGTGACCTTTCCTCTTGCCTCTCTGCCACCATCCCGTAACAGAAAGGCCTTGGTTTGCAGGAAAACAGCCCCCTGGCTTCGTAATGGGATCATCATCCTTTCGCGCTTTGCCCGAGCCCTTTTTCAGAACCAGCTTCAGCGCTCAGCAAGACCAAGCCAGGGCTTTCAGCCTGGAACCTCTGTGTAGCTCTAAACTGGAACAATGAAGGGATTCCTTGGGGCATGTGCAGAGTACCAGTACCGTAACCACAACTGTTTAGGCTGGGGTTCAGGAACTGAGTTTTTGGCATTCCAAGCACGCTCAACGGGAAAGCTTTCTGAATTCCTGTGCCGCCGCCGCCTCCTCCTTTAGCTATCATTTTCTGGAAGTGGGGCAGGGAAACCTTTTAATCCCTTCTTGATTGGATCAGCAAAATGTTTTTGTTTTCTAAATGCCTGCAGTCTAAAAGCAGCACGCTGAAAACACACGGGAAGATTTATTGTTCCGTCTGGACTCCAGTTGTCTGTTTTGAGTGGCAGAAACTCCCCAGGGTCTCAGATCGAAAGAGGTTTCTCTACCAAATGGAAATACCAGGAACTGAAACTTCTTTGTGCAAAGTTGCTCCTCTTCCACAGGTCTAGGACTCCTCCCCCCACACACACAAACACACACTCCAAGTCGTGGAATGTGTGTATGTGCTTTCAAGTCACCTGTTAACTTAGGGCATCCCCATAAATTTCATACTATTTTCTCAGCCTGCAGCACCTGGTATTCATTGGTGGTTTCCCATCCAAGTGCTAACCAGGACTGACCCTACTTAGCATCCAAGATCAGATGGAACTCGTGCCTGGAGGGGATTTAGGCCCTAAGTCACAGAGGAGACAAGGGAAATTAAGTCTCTAGTCCCCTGACTGGGTTAGTGTTGAATCCTGTTGCCACCTTTAAACCCAGGTAAGATGTTTGTCAACTGGCCTAGGCGTTGTAGTTCTGAAATGTAACTTTTCCAGGCCTTGCTACTGAATGACAGATTAGGCGAATGACAGACCCTGTCCTCCAACTGTTTTTCTGGAAAGCGTAATGCTGTGTGGATAGGCATATAGAAATGCCATTGTTTTCGATCTCGCTCTGAGTTTCTGAGTGCTGAGGTTTTGTTTCCCTAAATCTGCCAGGATGACTCCATTTGAGTGCCTTCTGTTCCTAACCTGTAGTTTATGGGCACAAATCCTAAAAATAACCTGACTTAGATTCCCTCCTCCTTTTTTGTGGTGGGTGCCACCAGGGTGGGGCCCAGGGCTTGGCGACTAAGTCTTCCGGATTGGAACGGGGTCTCAGCTCTTTGGGTTGCTACGTATTCTCTCTGCCTACCGAGGGCTTGTTTGGCTCGGTTGTGGTGCAGAAAGGAAACCTTTGCTAGCTCAGAACAGCTACATATCCTGCAACATTTTGTAGACGACAGTTGGGATCTGTGTGCCCTAAGCCGCATGAGAGTATGGTCAAGATGGGAAAAGTTATTCATGAGGAAGGTTTACAGATGAGCCAAGAGAGGCTGTGGTGGTTTGCTTTTGCCTGAGCCCATTGGGAAGGGCAGCTCCTCAACTCTCCTCTCTGCTAATTGAGTGCAAGCCAGTTTTGCAGGGTGAGCTTGGTTTACAGCAACTAAAGTAAGCAGAGAGCAAAAGGGGAAGGTGGGAGGAGGAGAGAGAAACTGGGACGTTTGAAAAGCAGCTGAAAAAGTGGGGCAATAGAGGATTAATCAGGACTGTTCCTGCCAAATTGGGACAGTTGGAGGGTACGCAGCCAGCGCTGGACATTTGGCATTGGGTAGTATAGACTGCCGTTCAGATTTGAAAATCAGCTTGGTTAAGGATTGGATGTTGGTGGAGTGGAAAACAGATACAGGGCTTGAACCGGGAACTTTGGGATCTGTGAATGGGACACAGAAGAGCATCTTACGGCACAGGTGTAGAAGCGGGGGCTCAGTGCTGGTCTTCATGCTTGGCAGGCAGATGAAACCTGGTTTTGCCAGGCCTGGTGAAAGTCCCTGGATTTTTCACTCTTTTGCAAAGGCAGAACCTGTGGCACATCCGCTAGCCCCTGGGGCGGGGGTACACACTCCAGCTGCCCCTCTGTGTGTCTGCGTGTGTGCGGTTCCAGCTACTTCCCGCAGGGCACGCAGCTTGGCTCACTTATCCAAGTACCTCCAGCTAGATTATTTTACTCCCTAGGCATTTTTTGGAGTTCAAAAGGAACGTTTTTTTTTAAAATAGTCCAATCCCATTACTTGGTCTGTTTTGGTAAACACACACCCATAAATCTGAACTGCAGTGACAGACAGGTGTCCTTGACTGCTAGTTCGGAACAGAGATGTGAAGGTCCAAGGGGGGGGGATAAAAATTTTGGAGGAAAAAACAATTTTTCCTCCTGTTTTTATCCAAACTGTTTTCTTAGAAAAAATGGATTACAAATATTTAATTTTAGGCTAATGAATAATGTTTATGGCAAGATTTTTACATATTTGCTGCCTCAAAATCGTTTCTAAAAATTAGACAAAGGGAAGACATTTATGTAAAACTATAGACAGGATCAAAGCATCACAATTCTTGATCAGATCAGGATCAGATAATTACAATCCTCTTCTCAGTTCTTTTCTTTTTATGAGGATTGTTATGTCTGCTTAACACTGTGGAGATGAAATAATTGTCTTTGTTTTACTCGTATTGTTGTTTCTTCCGTTTTTTCCTGGGAATCTTTTGCTTCTCTGTGTGTATATGCCTTCCAGTCTCCTGTTGGTTTATGATATCCCCATGAATTTTTTCATAGGGTTTTCTTAGAGAAGGAATCCTCAGGGGTGGTTTTGTGAGTTATATCCTCTGAAATAGAGCCTATAGCACCTGGTATTCATTGGCGGTCTCCCATCCAACTACAAAACAGGGCTGACCCTGCTTAGCGTCCGAGATCAGATGGGCTCTGGGGCCATAAAGTGGCAAAATCAAAGAAGTTCCTCATAGTTCAGGTGTTCCTTCCTCTTCGGGACCCTGTCGTTCCATTTGTAACAAAAAATAACGTTAAAAAAGTAAATTCCTTTTGTAATTATTTTATAAATAACCAGTGCTTTAATAGATCAGACATGATATTTTTATATAGTGCATTTTGTGTTCCTAATGTAACAAAGTGGTATTTAATCTGGGAAGTGTGCCGATATTGCATTTCTTGGACAATTTTTTTCCTGCTCTCCCTTGGAAACACCCCTTTCCCCCCTCCCAGCTTCAAGCTTTCCAGGAATTTTACCTCTCTAGTTGGGTGGTTGGAAGAGGTGGTCCCTGAGCCCCCTTCCCCGGCTGCCGATGCTCAAGGGCCTTTCCGGCAGGGATGTGTGTGCTGTTTCCTAGCAACCTGCCACAGTCTGCTCTCCCGATTCCAGGAGAAGGGACTCCTGTCAGTAGGACTGGGGTTTCTTTTTCCCCTTCCCAGGTAATTCTGTCGGCTCTCTTGCAAACGTTGGAGAGAGACTGAGGCTGGAGCCAAGGAGTGGGAGGGAGGGAGGAAAGCAGAGCCCAGGACTCCCCGGTCAGCTGTTTTGTCAGACTTGCAAAGCTCCTGTTTTCTGGGGCCGCCTCTGCTCCAGCGCAGCTCAGCCACAGAAGCCTCCGTAACTCTGCAAGCCGCCCTGCCTTCCTTCCTGGTGATCTGCAAAGGTAGGTGGTGCAGACGAGGAGGTTTTATGATTGCAATGGAATAAAGAAAATGACTGGTAGCTCCTACAGTAGAGCCAGCGTGGTGCAGTGGCTTGACTCTGGGAGATCGGAGTTTGAATCCCAGTGGGTAACCTTGGGCAAGTCACCCTCTCTCAGCCTCAGAGGAAGGCAAAAGCAAAACCCGCTCTGAATGGATCTTGCCAAGAAAACCCTGGGAGAGGGTTGCCATAGATTGGAAAGGACCCAAAGGTCCACGGCAGCAACAAAGCTCCTCCAGTCCTTAAAGCAAGCGAAGAATCCTGATCAGTCGTAAACATGCACAAAGGTGCCCAGGAGGAATGTGGAACTGAGCAGGAATATAAATCCAAATCTCGGTCGAAATAGGTTTATCCGTTCTCATTCTGGAGAAAAAAACTGGCAGAAATCCAAAATGTTCCTTTGGGAGACACCCGAGATAGTTGATGTATCAGGCGCCAGGTCTTTGTCTTGGTTCTGTTAGAAAACTCGCCAAGTGTGGGATGTCGCTTGCGTTTAAGCGTGAAGATCTGTCTAAATCTACAGACAGACTGACACTTTAAATGATAGGATGGGGACTCATGTTTCTGCAGAATGTGGGGTGCCGTTGCTGCCGATACCTTTTCCCTTTTGGAACAGTTTTTCTTTTTAGAAGTGACAGATCATTTGGTTTGGCATTTCAACTGGCGATTCTCTTTTTGAAGGACCTTCCAAAGAGGAGAATGAGCGAAGTGTGTGTGTGTGTGTTTGCAAAAACACAACCCCACTCCCCCTGGACTGTTCCTCTTCCTCTGATTCATGCCTGCTTAAAACATCAGATTGCTCACAAGTCTTCCACTAGCAGAGATAAAGGGAGAACAGCCGCTGGTTTTGAGAGCTGAATTTCTTTTTAAAAAGCAAGCTATTTTAGCAGGGTGCTGGGCTCCTTTTAATTATACAGTTCGTAAACTAATTTTTTATTCATTCAGTTGTGTGCCTGAAATTGTATTCAGTGTTGATGATAGTGTATCTTGTAACGTTAACCTTTTGTAAGTTTTTGGCTATGATGTATTCCTTTTAATTTGTAAACTGGCCAGAGTCACAGTTTTGGGGAGAAAGGAAGGATATTAATAAAGAGGATGTTTCTGCAACTGAGAAAAAGTGGAACAGTGCTCAGGGTTCAGTGATCCCCCACCAATTCCTGGATTCTTAGATAGTGAGTCCAAACCATTGGTGGCCCAAATAACATCAGGAACATCCACTCAGTAATAACAAAAATAGCAATTGTTACTGCCGTTGTTCTCATGACTCCTCAAGAACCGGCACATTGTAGTGGTTTGAGTATTGGACTAGGACTCCAGGAGACCAGGGTTCAACTCTCACTTCAGCCATGGTCCCACTCTCCCAGCCTCAGATAGCCAGCAGAGTTTTAGTGGTGTGTATGCTGGACTAGGACTCTGAGAGAGCACAGTTCAAATCCCTGCGTGGTCATGGAAGCCCACTGGATGACCTTAGGCAAGTCACACTCTCTCAGCCTTGGGGGAAGGGGCATGGCAACCCTCTTCTGAAGAAATCTGGCCAAGAAAACCCAAGGAGAGGGTCACCGTGTGTTGGAGTCAACTTGAAGGCATGTCACAAAAACAGCAGCAACAAATTCTCATTAGAATTCTTACTGCCTTTGTCAGATGGGTTGGCAGGAGAAATCACGCAGCCATGGCAAGCCCTGGAGTGCCAGGAGAAGAGCGCCATGGCTGGTAGGAAAAGGGATTCTAAGGCCGAAAGAGACCTTTGGCAGACAGTCTTTTGACGGCGTTGACTTTTGCCCTTCTTGGTTGTCGTTTCTCCTGTTTTTGGCCCTTTGGATACAGCCCACACATTCTTTCCGTGGCGGTCTCCGTGGCCTGGGAAACGCTGGTGCCCTCCTTGGCATGCGCTTCCCCTGAAGACGCTTTGGGTCCCGTTTTATAGTGTTCAGGATAATGGCAGACAAAAGTCCTGGTTTTCTCCTTTTAAAATACACCATCTTGCCTTAAAAGGAGGAGTCAGGGTTCCCGAATTGAGCTCCCAAAGGCATGCAATAAAACCAGATTTCTCCCCCCACCCTGCCCCCAAAAAGGATCCCATTCTCTTCTCTTCCTTCTCCCGCAACTAGTCTGGGTGTCTTCGGCATTCATTGGACTTGAATAAGCAATTAATTGAGCGGCTTATGAAGACCTGGCATGCACTGGTCTGAAGAGGTTTGGCTCCAGTTCCAGGGACGGGAAAGAGTGGCGAGGAGGGAGTGCTGGGTGTGAATTCCCCTCCATACAAAAAGCCCATTGAGGGATTTGCGCCGAGCCAGCGGGAAGCTGAATGTGGGAAAGGCTGTGAACGGTCAGGAATGATATATATTTTCAAAGAGCCAACCCAGTGTAGTGGTTTGAGTGTCGGACTAGGACACTGGGAGGCCAGAGTTCAAATTCCTGTTCAGCCATGGAGGCAACCTGGGCAAGTCACCCTCCGTCAGCTGCAGAGGAAGGCAAAGGCAAACAAATCTTGCTAAGAAATCGCCATGAGAGCTTTGCCTTATGGCTTCTGAAAGTTGGAAATGACTTGAAGGCACGCAAGAACAGCAACACACATATACTGTAGTGTATTTTCTCCATCAAATGTCAAAACCTTGAGCTGGGAGGGTGAGCCCATCTGGGGCTGATTACTTTTTTGCAATCTTTGACCCCTAGAGGGGCCAGGGGCTTCAAAAACAGCCCTGGCCCCTCCATGTGGCCCACAAACTGCATTTTGCCCACATCTGATCTAAAAAGATCACATCTCCCTATATAAGGTGACCCACCTTATATATAAGATCTTTGGGGAGTCCCATCACCATCACAGCACACATTTGGTGAGGGCATGGGAGGCATGGCCTTTTCGGTGACTGCACTAGAAGCTCTTTGTTTGGCCTGGACAATACTGTGCTGCCCTGGCTGGGTTTGCTGTCTGTGGAATGGGAGTAACAGTGGCCAGCCTTGCAGGGCTGTTGGTCTGTTTCTGTCTCTCTCTTGCTTTGTTTGCACTCCGAAGCTGGGATTCAAAGTATAGTGTAAGAGGAAAAAAAGGCAGGAGTTGTTGTTACTGCTGCTGTTCTTCTTGTCCAATTGTTGGCAGTACGAATGCTCTCCTTCTCTCTCTTTGCAGGGCCTGCCTCTACCATGTGCGAAATGGGTCTGGTCTCCCCAGAGCCCTCCAGCCTCACGCCGTTCTATGGGGAGGCCCCAGATGCCTATTGCCAGGATGATGACCGCTGGCAGAGGCTCCGCACTGCAGTCCGGAAGCTGGAATTCTGGGAGAACTTCGAAGCTGAGCTGATCGGCAGTGGCTTCTTCTCCAAAGTGTACAAGGTGATGTTGCCTGGCTAATTAAGTTGCCTGAAGCAAAATGCAGCCCTGAAACATGTTCATAGCCAATCACTCCTGGGACAGAGTCGTCTAAGCAGGAACAGGTGGTGAAGCCATTTCCATGTCAGTGGGAATGGGGATCTGTGCCTGGTTTATGGTTAAACACCTTGGGCATTGTTTTGAGCCGAAACCCAAAATGGATGAGCAAAGGTGGGAGGTGTTGCTGTTGTCGGTTGTGGTGGGGTGATGATGGTGCTAGCAGCTTTGTCAGAGAGCCCTTGCTTTTTGCACAGAAGGGTCCACCGGGAGAGCTACCGCTTTCAGGAATTTTGGCTTGGGTTTCTTGAACAGAAGCAAAGGTTACTGATCACAGTGAAGGGAGATCAGCCGTAAAAACGCAGGCATCCCCTGCTTGCCTTCGGGAAGGCTGACAGATCTGAATTCATGGGACATTCTTTCCTTCCCGGATGTTCTCCCCTGGGGATTGTGAGCTGGTTCCCAATCTGTCATTTCCATCACGCCCTGCCTCCTCCTGACTCCCTCTTTTGCAAATAGGCAATAAACGTCTTTCTCCACAGGCACCCTGGTCTGCGTGGCATTTCAAACAATTGGAAAGGGGGAGATTCCCAGTTTTGGCTGTTCTTTTTCTTCCCAGTTGCTGGGATCCTACAGACTGGGGGTGGTATGGGAAAACCTGTCAGATTTCAGGAAATGGTAAAACTCGGAGGCATTTGTGCACAAAGGTCTTTTGACAGCCAAAAGGATTGCCAAAGCTAAATCTTGTGGCCTTTGTTTAAAATACAACAAGGTTTTGTACATTTTTCCAGGCAAGCCTTAGAGATGACTGCTGGAACACCCAGTGTTTGGCACAACCAGGGTTTGGAAAAGTTACTTTTTTGGACTATGATTCCCAGTTATTATTGCTGTGTGCCTTCCAGGCGTTTCCAATTTGTGGCAAGCCTAAGGCAACCCTATCACGGGGTTTTCTTGGCAAGATTTGTTCAGAGGGGGTTTGCCTTTGCCTTCCTCTGAGGGTGAGAGAGTGTCATCCAGTGGGTTTCCATGGCCTAGCAGGCATTCAGATCCTGGACTCCTGAAGTCTTGGTCCAAGGCTCAAACCACTATGTCACATTAACTCCTAGGACTCTCAGTATCCTCCCAGAAACCTGGGAGATGGTGGTCTCGACATGTAATATTTCCAAACTCTGAACACCATACAGCCTGGGCCAGTTGTCCTTCAACATAGCACCCTTTGGGTGTGTTGGACTACACCTCCCATTATCCCCAGTCACTGCGCCATGTTGGTCAGAGGTGATGGGGATTGTAGGCATCAGAAATATTTGGGGAGGTCTGGCCTCAGGTCTGGTGCTGCTTTTATATTGCCAGACCCCCAGTCTGCCAAATCTGTTATCTGTCTTGCTATTCTGTGCTCTGTTTCCTGCAGTCTGTTATTGAGCGAGAGAAAGAGAGCGAGAGAATTGTGGGTGGGTGCATAAATCTCTTTTATTCTTATCTTAGAACAACAGGTGAGAGACAATATGACAGCCTGCTTTAATAACCAAAGCAAATGTAAGTTCATTGATCCAGTCGGTTGCCTTGCTACAAATCCAACGGCAATCTCTGGAGCTATTTATCAATTCCACACGACTGATTTTGGCCCGAAGGTCTGGCTTTTTTCTCTTTGGTAGGACAGTTGGTCTCTTTCTCCAGGGAGAAAGCCATTCAGATCTTGATAATGCAAACCCTTCTCTAATCCAGATCCTGGGAGTTGTAGCCCAAGAAAGTAGCCTCGCCCCTGCCCACTTCTTTGCTCTAGTCCTAAACACAGTTCTAAAGAACCAGTATTGCCATTTCAGAGTTGATGACTTTGGACTGGATGCCCTGAGGGTTTGACTCAGTACAAAACCAATTTCCTAGGTCCCTGTGTAACAATCAGAGTTGAAACAAATCATAAAGAGACTGCAAAGTCAACAAGAAGGCTGGCAGTGAATTTTCATGTCTGTGGGCTTTGTTGCAGAATGGCCTATTCTCGCCTGTTGTCCATCCAGGAAACTTTCCGCCCAGTAGCCCTTCCTACTCACGAGGCAGCTCTTTCTTGGAAGGGGACACAGCTCTCCTTTTGTTCAGGATTCTTCTACTCCATGACCTCTTTCAGGGCATATTTCTTTGTTCTTTCTTCCTCTCACTGGGCAGTATCATCGTAGACTATGGTGTCTGAACCTCACCTCTTTTTTTCTGGTTTAACTCTTTGCAGGGGATTATTGTTGTTATAATATGCAGTTGCACCATCTCCCAGGTCTTTTATAGCTGCAGTTTTGAACCATCCATGATTCCAGTCCTATCTATGAATCTATGAATCAGTGAAGTATCATTGGATAATGTGGTGTGTTCCACGGAGTATTGCTCTGTGCTCTTGTGATCCTATTTGTAGCAATTTCATTTCGATCTTTTAGCAGTCTGTTTGAGATCCTCATCAACTTGGGTTTCTCAATCCACCAGGTTACACTGACTGGAATTCTGGAAAATCAGTAATTCAGATTCTGGCCAAGAATGGTCCTTCCCAGCAGACTCAGGCAGAAGCAAACTTTTGCACCCTCTCCTAGCTTGTGTGTGTTTTTTCCTCACCAGCCACTTTTGCCATCTTGACCATACTCTGATGTTGCCTGGCCACACACATCCCAGTCTCCATCTGTGAAATGTTGGCAGGAATGCATAATCTGATATGAGTTAATTCAGTCTGGTTCCACCACTCCCAGGGCACCGTTTTCTGTCACCCCATCCCACCTCATACTGAGGGCTTCTGGTTTGTTTGCCAACATAGCAAGGAACAAGAATACAAGCACAAGATGTTTCTGCCTCAGTGAGTGGCCAGCGGCTTCCTCCATTAACCTTTTACTTTATGAGTCTTAATGCCAGCTTGATTTAAATCCTCTATGACTTCTGATGCACTGCTCCCCAGGCCGGGAGTATTGATGTTCCAGCAGGTGCCCAAAGGGTGAGGAAAACGCCCCAGGCTTATAATACAGTCGGTTGCCAGATTTTGCAAACCTCGCACTCCATACACATCCTGAAAGTGAAAGGAGAATTAACAAATTCCTGTATTTAAAAACAAAAAATGCGGAAAGGAGAGTGAAAAGGGGGAAGGCAAGACGGGGCGTGCAATGGCACTAAAATTCAGGGTTGAGCGATGCCCCACAGACACCCGGCAGAGCTGAGAGCCATTTGCAAAGGTTACTCGGCGATTCTGCATCCATTAGGTGTGGAGTAATGGGTGCTTTATGAAGCCACAACAGCTGGGCTGCCACCATCCATCTTACTTCGAAACCGGGAGTGTGTCAGGGGCTGAGGCCATGGTGGCGATGCATGTGAGGGAACTGAGTAAGATGGGAAGGTCAGGCTCCAATAAGGGGAGCATTTAATACAGGCTGCGTCAGTCAGTTAAAAGGCAGAGGATGGGGCGGCCAGGCATGCTTTGAAGGATGGCTCAGAACTGGGGTTCCCACATTGCAGGGCCTGATTAACAAACTCTTTTTTTCCTAGCTCCACTCAGGCTGTGTGCTGGACAGTGGCCAGGCTGACTCTGGGTGTCTATTGAGGACTGGGTAGAAGGGTCTGGAAGTTTTAGACCTTAAAAGTAACTTTTCCAAGCTCTGCAGCTGGTGGTGTTTCAGCTGCCTGGCAGGTGACTTTTTCTTCCATTGCCTGGGTGAAATCTGTGCTTCTTACACTCACAAGAGAAAGGCATTTGTCAAGTACCCAGCAGCCTTGAATCTCTTTCTGCGTAATGCCCTTTGCACATGCTCCGGCAACTGGGGCGTGTGCGTGTATAATATCTTTGACGTGACTCCCAAACTTTGTTTAAACTGGATTTTTAAAATGATTTTGAGCCAAGGCCTATAATATGGAAGGAATTGTTTAAACAAAGGGCCTCTGCTAGTCCTGATAGCTCCTTGGGAGCGACCCAGCCTGTACCAGTCAGTTTCCATTCACCCAGAGCAGCTCGGGGTTCACAAGGAGATGCCGTCCTTCCAAAACCTTTTGAAGAGGCGGGGCGCTGCGGAGGGAATCCTGCTGGCACTTTAAAGTCTGTTTACTTTTGGCTCCATACAAAGATTAGAAGTCCCCATCTGGGAGCAATGGTGGGTGGCTGCTTCTCTCCCAGTGGGAATGGTGAATCTGCTTTGGATTCTAGTCTGAACTTTAAAGGGCTTGAACCTCATCCTTCCAAATGGGTTCAGCACTTTGTAGTGCTCCTTTAAAGTTCACACTCAAAACCAGAGTGGGCCAAGGTAATGGTGGACTTGCTTTTAAGCTGCTGGGGCGGTGTCTTTCCCTTAATCCGCCTGTTTGGTGCTCCCTACAGGTCGCTCCGAGCAACGCCAGCGGCAAACCAATGGTGGTGAAGATCTACAAGAAGGACGCCGACCAGGAAGGGATTGTGCGGGAAATCAGCTTGCTGCAGAAGCTCTCCCATCCCAACATTGTCAGGTGGGAGAGGGTTAGGGTTAGGGAATATGTTGTATTATGTTGTGCGGTTAGAGTCCGCAGATGGGGAGGTGGAGGAGCCAGCCACACAAAGCCAAATGGAATCCTAGAAGCACTGAGATGGAAGGGACCCTCAGGAGTCATCTAGTCCAACCTCTGCAGATGCGTCCCATCCAGCCTCTGCTTAATGGCCAGATACAATTTCAGAGGAGTTCTTGGGGGCTGCATTCCATTGGTGGCTAGGGCCCAAAATAGCAGCATCATTTTGAAGCTCTTTCTGACAGTAGTTGAGACTTAGGAGAGAGAGACAGTGTTGTATAGTGGTTTGAGCACTGGACTGTGACCTCAGGAACCAAGGTTCAATCTCCTGCTCAGCCATGGAAATCCGCTGGGTGGCCTTGGGTGCATCACACACTCTCAGCCCCAGAAAATCCCGTGATGGGTTTGCCTTGGGGTTGCCATAAGCGGGAAACGACTTGAAGGCGGGCAATAACAAGTAAGCCTTGTTGGGTTTCAACCTGTTAGAATGTGAAAAGAAACCACACAGAATCCAGGAAACTGTACCACAATAGCATCGTGGTGAGAGGAGTGTGACCACTTTCTAAACCTCAGACAGCTGAATTTAGCTCTGCAGCTTGATGTTTCCTGTTCCTTTTTAAAGAGAAGACACAGAACATCTGTTTTCCTCCAAAAGACCCTGAAAATCAGCTGTAGTTATCCTAATGCAAGTTGTTGAGGGTTGCTGTAAAATTTTCTCCCCATTTTGCTGGGCAGAAAGCATCTGACTATGATGAATTTCTGGTTCTTTTTTCTCTTCTCTATCTCTTTCTTTCTTTAAATAAAGGTATCTTGGGATCTGTGTGAAGGATGACAAGTTATACCCAATTCTGGAGGTAAGGAATGGTTTCTCTGTGATGGCTGTTAATCTTGCAGATGGTAAGAAAAAAGTGTATCTCCTTAGTAATCATAAGTTTATAAACGATCTTCTCGGGCCTCTCCAGCCCTGCTATCTGTCCCATAATTAATTCCTGGCTCCTGAGGAGGGACAGCTCAGAAGGTTCTCAGCTTCTCCAGGGAATGCTGGTTAACAAAGCCCTCAGTTTGGGGAGTGGGTGGATATGTCCCTCTGAATAATTCCAGAGGCACTGGAGTTATCTCAGGACTCACTCCCACAAAGAGCGCAAGAGAGCTTGGTCTAGACCAGGGCTGGGTGGTTTTCTTATCATAGAAATCATAGAAATGTAGAGTTGGAAGAGACCACGAGGGCCATCCAGTCCAACCCCCTGCCATGCAGGAAAACCCTCAAAGCACTCCCGACAAGTGGCCATCCAGCCTCCACTTAAAAACCTCCAAAGAAGGAGACTCCACCACACTCCGTGGCAGCACATGCCACTGCCGGACAGCCCTGACTGTCAGGAAATTCCTCCTGAGGTTCAGGCGGAATCTCCCCTCCTGCAGCTTGCATCCATTGCTCCTTGTCCTGGTCTCAAGAGCAGGAGAAAACAAGCCCACTCCCTCCTCGACATGACACCCCTTCAAATATTTAAACATGGCCCCCCTCAACCTTCTCTTCTGCAGACTAAACATCCCCAGCTCTCTAAGTCTGTCCTCATAGGGCATGGCTTCCAGGCCCCTCACCATTTTGGCTGCCCTCCTCTGGACCTGCTCCAGCTTATCCATATCCTTCTTGAATTGGGGTGCCCAGAACTGGACACAGTATTCAAGATGAGGTCTAACCAATGCAGAATAAAGTGGTACCAATAACTCCCTCGATCTAGACACCATACTCCTATTGATGCAACCAAGAATTGCGTTGGCCTTCTTGGCTGCCGCATCACACTGCTGACTCATGTTCAGCTTGTGGTCTATGAAGACTCCTAGATCCCTTTCACACGTACTGTTAGCCAGCCACGTGTCCCCCATCCTATATTTCTGCATACCATTTTTTCTGCCTAAGTGTAGGACCTTACATTTCTCTCTGTTGAAATTCATTTTGTTAGCCTTGGCCCAGCTCTCCAATCTGTCCAGGTCCTTTTGAATTTTGATCCTGTCATCAGTCTGTGGGGGCCCCCACGATCCATTTTGCAGCCTGGTTTTTCTCTCCTCCGCCCAGTTTCCCCCTTTGCCCTCTCCTTACTTCAGTCACTGCAAATTTGAGCTCAAAATGCAGAAGTAGTTCCCTTCCAGGGCTGGGAATCACATGGCCATGCTGGCCATGGGATTCTGGGAGTGCAAGTCCAAAAAGATAACTTTCCTTGATCTCAGCTAGCTCTGATCTACTGTCCAATGGGAACTGTAGTTAAAAAAAAAATGACAACACCCCATACCTTGCTCCCAGCTAATGGCTGTTGCCATGTCCCATTGGGACCAAGTTCTAGATGTTGGCAGGCTGCAGCGTCTAGCATTCATCTAGCATTGTGCTAGCAAGGGAGCTGATGGGTGTTGCAGTCCAACCACACCTGGAAGATCGCACAATTGCCACCCAGCCCTATGGAAGATGTTATTCTCCACCATTCCCTGCACATTGTGCTGGCTGGGGATGATGGAAATCCATCGCTACGGAAGAGAGGTCCATCTCGAGGCCACGCAGAATCCAAGCTCTTTGTAAGACACTGGTTTGCCTGTGAAGCTCCTTCTGTCCTCTCACAAAATTAATTCCCATCTTCCCCTCCTCTGCCTAATGACAGTATGTGAACGGTGGGTGCCTGGAGGAGCTTTTGGCCTGCAAAGATGTCTCCCTCAGCTGGAAGGAGAAAGTGGACCTGGCCTCAGACATCACTCGAGGGATGGTCTACCTGCACTCCAAGAACATTTACCACCGGGACCTCAACTCTAAGGTAGACCCTTTTTTGACCCCAATTTGACAGGGACAGTCCTGATGAATCCTCTGTCTTCCCACTTTTTCAGCTGCTTTTAGAATGTCTTGGTTTCTCTCCCCTCCTCCCACTTTCCCCTTTGTCCTCAGCTTACTTCGTTTGCTGCAAAAGCAAGCTGTGGCAATCTCTCCTCGCTTGCTTGTTCTTCCTCATTCAACACTTTGACCCCACTCCGATGTGGCTTGGCCACAAGTGCCGCCATTTTCATCTGTGAAATGTTGGAGGATCTGCCCCTACATGCATCACCCCACCCCTTGTATGTCTCTTGGTACAATCCTATTTTGAAACTGAATTTCAGAACTGTCTCATTCGAGTGACCCTACGGGGACGGGAGGCCGTGGTGACAGACTTTGGGCTGGCCAAGGAAGTGGTGGAGGTTCCTGCTAAGGATCTGGAGAGGAAACTTTCGCTGGTGGGCTCAGCCTTCTGGATGGCCCCCGAAATGCTACGAGGAGAGCCTTATGACCGGAAGGTATGCAGTATGTGTCTCTCTCTGTCTCTCTCCCTTTCTCCCTCCCTCTTCAGCCCCTCATTGTGAGGTCTGTGCTGGCCCTTGTTTGGGCTTGCCACAGTAAAAGCTGGAGAGGGTTCCTGTCCCTTCATCTGCTACGTGGGAGAGGGAATTTCAGCAAGTGCTGCTTGTGACCTGGTTCCATGAAAGCTACTCCTGCTGAAATCCCCCCTGCTACACAACAGTTTAGAGGGACAGGAGCCCTCTCCAGTTTTAATTCTGGCCACTTCCCCCGTACCCTAGTGAAAACTCTGGCTGTTTCCACACTACATTGTTATAATTATTCCACTTTCAACATCCTGTGGAATTCTGGGATTTGTAGTTTACTGAGGCCATTTGCTGTCTGGCTGAGAATTCTAAAGGCCATTCCCTAAACTGCAAACCCTACGATTCCAAAAGGATGTTGAAAGTGGAATAATAGCGCTATAAATAGCGCTATAACAGTGTTGCGTGGAAATGGTCTCCGTTTACTCCATCCTGTTTAAAATGTTCAAGTACATTTCTACGTCCCATCTGGAAAGAGCACCAGAGAGAAAAGGCCAGACTTTGCTCTCACTTCAGGTTGAAAGTTTGATTTTGTTTAAGTCAGGATCGAGGAACCTGTGCTTCCCTTTTTGTCTCACCACCGGACAGGTGCAAGCAGAGAACAAAACCCAGCAGGCAGAGGAGTGTGGGATTTCAGCTTTCCCAGCAGCCGGCCCCATTGTCCTTTCTTGCTTTATTATGTGAACCTGAATGGCGGGATTGTCCTTCTGACGTAGGCTGGGAACGTAAAGTCACTAATATTCTTACTCCTAACAACAACAAAAAAGAGTTATTTCAATACAAGGAGAAACCTACCAAGAAAACAGGGAACTGCTGCAAGGTTCTGCACATTTCACAATCCTTTTTCCCTGCAAAATTTGTGCTTAAATATAAGCTTTCTGGGGCAAAAGCTGTATGTATTCCCCCCCCCCCGAGGAAGCTGCTTCTTTACACAAAAAAGCAACATTTTTGCACAAGAAACAGTGTATTTTGCAAGAAATAACACTGTTTTCCACACAGAAATGTTGTTCTTTGCATAAAAAACACATTACTGTGTGCAAAAAAGAAATTACATGTAATTTATATTACATGTTTTGTGCACAAATGTGTATTTTTTGTGTGTGCCTTTTTTGGAAAAAAAATGAATTTTATTTTTTAAATTCCCAAAGTGAGAATAATCATGGAAAACTGTTCAGGAATATCTGAATTCTCCCCACATTGAGGACAAAAATGTTGCAATTATTTGTTTCTTGTGCCCAGGAATGAAATAAGAGACATCTTAATTTTCCTGTTGTGTAGTTTCCAAACTGGCCTTTCCCGTGGGCTGAATGTTGCTTCCTCCGACAGGTGGACGTCTTCTCCTTCGGCATCGTCCTGTGCGAGATTCTGGGGAGGATCCCCGCTGACCCAGAAGTCCTACCCCGAACACAGGTCGGTCTCCCTCTCCCCATCTTGCGTCTCAAACTTGCGACTTCCTTGCACATCACTGCCTTGTTGACAATGACCGGGAGCTCAGCTGTGCTGTTTCTCTGACCTTGACTAAGAAGCGGAAACATCAAAACAGGAATGTCTGTAAATCCTCTTTCTCGCTTCTCCTCACTAGGATTATGGTCTGGATGTTGCTGCCTTCCAAGACCTGGTAGGAGAATGTCCGAAGCAAGTTTTAGATTTGGCTTCCAGCTGTTGCAGAGTAAGTTGGTCTCCATTTTGCCCATACAGAGTTTGTTTGTATTTTTAAGGGTTTGCTTAGCTGGCAGCAGACTCAGAGCTGAGGGTTGAAAGAGGTCCTTCCTCTGGAGACGTGCCACTCATTTCCAGAGTTCACCATGAAGCAGAGGTGGCCAAGTAGCTTACATTCAGTTTTTGTGCTTTTTACATTTATAATCCCCTCCCTTCCTCCAGTGATTTCAGGGCAATGGTATATATGGCACACTCCTCCTTCGTGCTTTTCCCCTCGCAACAACCCTATGAGGTAGATCAGAGAGGGAGAGAGAGATTGCAACTGATTGGTCCGTGGCTTTGGGTGGCTTTGAAAGGATATTAAATTCATGGAAGATGCAAGGAGTCCTATCATCAATAGTGCTTAGCGATAATGCCACCATATTTAGGCACAATCTACCACAAAGGACCATTTAATTGGGGTAATTCAGACAACAGAAGAGGGCAGTTGGCTTAATTCTTTGCTTCAGAGCTTCTCAGAAGCAGGATGCTGGAGGAGATGGGCCTTTTTCCTTTGATCCAACACAGTGCTTCTTATGTGGGTGGCCATGGGTCCCTGGAATGGAGGTGGCCGTTATCTCTGAACATGAGGCACACAGCAACACACAACACGGGCAAACAATTGCCTTCACACACACTGCTTTGGGGCTTCCCAGAAACACCTGGCTGTCCATTCTGGGAGGTAAGATGCTGAATTATAAAGACCCACTGTGCCCTCATCCAACAGCAGGCAGTCTGTCTGTCCGTCCGTCCGTCTATCCTTCTGGTAGGTATCCTGTCTGTCTGTCTGTCTGTCTGTCTGTCTATCTGTCTGTCTCTCTCCCCCTCATTTCCAAATTTCTAACGCCCAGTGATGCAGAGGAGAATTGAGCCTCAACATTAGTGGCAGCTGTTGCTGTCCTCTGGCTTTGCATGCATTCCTTGCACATTTCATAAACAGAAAGATCTGCACACCTTGCCTTCAGGCCTGTTCCAGAATTTCGAGACAGACAGTGATCAAAGCAATAGAATATTTGGCCTTTTGGTTAATCTGACCCACTTTCATTTTGTTTTTGTTTGTTTTTTGTTTTTTGTTTTTTCAAATTCCTTGGCTTCTCTTACTGGCCACCACACCTTGGGAGCCTTATTGCAAAAACCAACATATTAGCATTACTTAAAAAACAAACAAACACGCACACACATTCCTTTTAAATTTTTACAAAATTGCTTACAAAAATCCAAAAAAAGAGAGGCTAAAATGGCAAAATAAAATAAAAATTCAATGAATGAACCTCTCAGAGAATGGAAAGGAAGCTCCCTGCCCCTAGGAGGTTACAGATTAATTTTTAAAAAAATGCTAGAGAGGAAAGGAGAGTCAATCAATACTAACAGGTGAGTGCATGTTTTTGATTGTAACATTGCAGGCAGCAGAAGAAAAGTCTGGGAAATTTGAAGTGGTGGGTGTTGTCTTAGAGTGTGGGAAAGATTTTTTTTTCTTTTAAGGCTAGATGAGTGTTAAGTCTAATTGCAGGCTGGGCTCTCAGTTTTTCGGCCTGGAAGCTGCCTGCACCGCCCCCTTGAGCTGGGAGTGGAAAGTCCATTTCCTCAGCCTTTATTTTCTTCTTTCCTGATCCTTTGCAGATGGAAGCGTTCAAACGCCCCTCCTTCTCCGAACTCCTGGAGGAACTGGAAGATGCAGCAGAGCGGCTGGAATCCGCAACGGATAGTCAGTCACCTGGCTGAAGCATCCAGCGGAAAGCTGGACTGTAAATGTACTTTTGTATATCTCAAAAGAAAGGCAATGAAAGAGGTAAAGATGGAGGATCCTTGGGGGAAAAAAACATCAAAGATCCCTCGCTCTGTTCACCCATCTTGGATAGAACCTGGTGGATCATTTTGTGAGCGAAGAGCATCTACACGGCCGGCCGGCCTCCCATCTCAGCCCTGTGTGGTTTCTCCTAAAGCCCTCCAGGAGGTCATCTCGTGCAGTTCCAAATTCTTAACGACAGAAATGGTGTGTGTGCCAAAAAGAGAGAGAGAGAGTCCACTCATTCAAACCCTTCTCTGGACAAGTGCCTGCCAGTGAAATGGCTTTAGCTGGCTCTAGTTAGCGAGCCAAGTCGCATGCCACTGAGGGGAAGGGCAAGGAGCTTGCCGTAACCATTAGCTGATACTACTTTTGTGGCCGGTCCTGGCATTTTGTGCTCATCCCTCAATTCATCCATCCCATGCCTTGGGTTCTCCTGACTCTTCCTCCCCTTTGGCCATCCTACCTGGGGGCTGCCGTGAACAAAACCAAGGTCTTATTCTTGGAAAGTGTAATTTTAATTCATGAAACGTGGTGCCAATAGAGTGGGAGGAAGGTTGGCAAGTTTAGAAGGGGCTTTTCTTGGAGTACAGGGAGGAGACAAATGCAGGGAAAAGATGTGATGTTTCTGTGGCTTTTCAGCTGCAGTGGCCAAATGCGTTTTCTTTCTAAAGAGAGACTTGTAGTTGCTGCAGAGAAAAAAACACACACACACCCACAGTGGCAGGAGGCCTGTTAATCTGTGGAAGGACCAGGCTGACCACACTTGGAAACAGCACACTGGGATATGCAGAAGGGCCAAAACCGACAGCCTTGCTTTGTCCCTACCCTTTCCGTCCCTATCCCACCCACCCCTCCAGAACTCCAGAGAATAGGAAAGAAAACCACCTTGTGTCATGACTTCCCAGTCATGCCAGTTTCCCCCTACCCTTGCTCCACTTGCAGGCTCCTGCTGGTATCGCAGGCAGATTTTTCCAGTGCAGTGATGCAATATATCGCTGAAAGGTATGTGTGTATATATACAGAATATATATATAAAAGCTGTGCTTCTTTCTCATAATGCCTAGGTTTACTGAAAGCCACCCTTGGGCAAACCTTTTCCCTAGCCTCTTTGTTTAGGACTTTCATTGAGAACTAAGAGGACCAGAGACCTAGTTCCTGTTTGAAAGACTGGGGAAACGGCCTGCCAATCAGTGCTGAGCTGGATGGAAAAATGAGCTGAGGCCTTACGAAGCCACTTGACGTGTCCATGGAATTTTAGGCCTGAATGAACCCTGATTAGAGATCCAGCTGTTGAAGCAGAGTGGGGAGGCCCAGGGAAATTCCGAGTGCCATTATACCATTTTGCAGGTATAGACCTCTGACCTGCGCCTTTTTAGGCTACTGTACATACATTATATTGCTGTGATTCCGCTTTAATTGCCATGGCTGCATCCTGTGGAATCTGGGGGTTTGTACTTTGTGGAGAGGCGCTACAGCTCCCTGGCATAAAATTCTAAGTGCCCCTCTCTAAAATGAGAACCCCAGGGTGGCATAGGATGTTGACGTGGCATTTGAAGTAGAGCAATCGCATTGTAGAGAGCCAGCGTGGGCGGAGTGGTTTGAGCATTGGGCTGAGACCCTGGAGACTAGCGCTTAAATCCCTGTGCAGCTATGGAAATCCTCTGGGGCACCTTGGACGAGTCATGCTCTCTCAGCCTGAGGGGAAGGCAAAGGCAAACCCCCTCTGAACCAATCTTGCCAAGAAGACCTCATGACAGGTTTGCCTTAGGGCAGTGGTTCTCAACCTGTGGGTCCCCAGATGTTTGTGGACTTCAGCTCCCAGAAGCCCTGAGCATTGACCATAGTGGCTGGGGCTTCTGGGAGCTGAAGTCCACGAACATCTGGGGACCCACAGGTTGAGAACCACTGCCTTAGGGTCACCGTAAGTCGGAAATACATCTTTTTTCCCCAAAGTGGAGTTTTGACAAGAGACCAGCACCCCCATGGGCTGACTTCTGCCAGAGCTGGGCCTCCAATCTGTGGCATCTGGGGGTGGAATTCTTCTCTGTGGCTCCTAAGCAGGCTCAGCATGGTTTAGGATTGTGCTCCTCTTCCTTCTGTATAGATGAATAAATATATCATGACATTTTCCTGCATGGTGTTTGGGTGGTGGAGACTGCTCCTCTTTCTTAAGCACTGAGACAGCTAAGACCTGCCAGTGGTGCCTTTGGAAGAGCTCAGGCAAAAGAGCAGGAGTCCTCTTGAGAAGGAATGTGAGGCAGGAAAACCAAACTGACGCTTGGGGTGAAGTGGGTTGCTGGGGGGGGGGCTTGTTGAACTGTTCCCTTCTGCTGAACTTATGTTGCCCTGTGTCCATCTCCCTCTCCTCCTTGGTGATTTTGTGATATTAGAGATAGACACATATCCGATGTGTAACTTAACTGCACTCTCTGATAGCCTGGGTCTCAAACTTGGGGCCTCCAGAAGTTTAGGGCTTAGTTTCCAGAACTCTGACCATTGGCTTGACTGGCTGGGACTTCTGGGACGCCCAAAACACCTACAGGGCTGAAGGTTGAGAGGCCCTGAACAGTGTATTGAAAAACAGACCAAGGTTGCCGTCCAGCCACCTGGTCAAGCCAGTTTTCCTGCTCACAAAAGTGTTTTTCGTTCCTCGGTGTGACGAACGGCACCCGGTGGGTGTTAAATTCCCACTAACCTGGTGACCTTAGGCAAGGCACACGCTCGCTCATGGACTTAGAGGAATGGGAGACCTCCTTGAAAAAAACGTGGCCGACGAAAGTCCATGTGGGCCCGAAGGTGCACGTAAGGATGAAAACAAAGCCATAGAGAGCCCACACGGTGTCACAGTTATCAGTGCCAGGAGACCAGAGTTCCAATCTTCACTCTGCCCTAGGCAAGTCAGACTCTCTCAAACCTCTGAATAAATCTTGCCAATAAAAGTTTAGGAGAGAGGCGCCGCAGATCTGAGAGCCCGCATGGCGTGGGGGCTGAATGCTGGAGTCTGACTCTAGGAGACCTCCCCTCCCCAAAACAGGTTCTAGCACTGAGCTGGGCTCAGACAGACAAGCACGGTTTGCATCAGGCCGTGGCAAACTTGTGGCACAAGAATGTCCCTTCCAGAAGGAAAGGGCCGTGTGTGGTCGGCATTTTGCCCCAGTGTCAGCCCAGGAAAGATCAGTTAACAGGCTTCCCAGAGAAGTGCTTTGTGCCGGTCTAGCGCTTTTGCCAGGGTGCTGTTTCAAAACGTCCGCAGACGCTGCTGTCGCCTTGCTGCTCCCCTATTGTTCGGGGTAACCCGTGTGAAAATACTGGCAGCCCACTTCAGACCGAAGCCAGCCCAGCCAGCGAAAACCTGGAGTGGATTCACCACCCTCCTGACGGGAGCCAAGAGCTGCTACTGACCCAAGCTGGAAAAGTCTGGTTTAATACCGTGCATTGTACTCTTGCTGAGATTCTGATCAAATAGGCACTTCCATTTATTTTCTCTATGTCGTTTACAACAGAATAAATTAACAAAAAGGACCACTTTTACTGGGGAACGTGGTGTGGGGGGAAAAGAAGAGGGTTGCAGATTTTGCATTTCTCCAGATCTCAAGGCACAGAGGTGTTTTCAAAACCCTCTCGTGTGCAATAGGAGTGGGCAGGAGGGGCCTTTGCTCGAGGACTTGAGGGCTTGCAAGGGGAAACCCATCACCTGTAATGAAGCCCTGCAACGAACTTTTGGGACATCTGGGCTCAGGATAGCCGCTGGGTCACGTGCATTCTACGCAGAATGAAATGAAAAGGAGGAGGGGGCTAAAAGCCACGGATAACAGCAATAACTAAAGGACGGTGTACCTCGGAGTATCAGACACGGAGGGGGAACATGGGACAGCTTGTGCGAAGCTCGGTTCCCCCGTCTCCAGCTACAAAAGGATCAGGTGGCAGGAAATGAGAAAGATGCTGGAAGTCAGAGTAGGCAGCACTGCAGCCCCCATCAGTCCCCTAGCCAGTGTTGGGGGGTCATGGGAGCTACACTCCAGCCATATCTGGAGGGCCATGTTTCGCTCAGTGTCTTGCATTGGGGCCAGTATGAAGAACTTCACCCAGCCCTCCCAGATATGTTGGACAGCGGGTCCCATCAGCCCCTGGCAGCCTACCCTTGTGGGGAAGACTATGAGATCTGCAGCCCAAATTATCTGGAAGGCCTGAACCCCTCACTGACCCACAAGGAATTCTTGCCTTCCTCACGAGGTTGCTAGATTTCAGTTCCCGTCAGACCCACCCCCCACAGCCTGTGGTAGAGGATTATGGGCGCTGCAGTCCAGAGTATCTGGAGAGCCCCAGCTTCCTCCAGGGGAAACTTTTGAATTTTTGCACAGACTCATGAGGCATTTTATACATTTTGGTCCATACCCCTGGACTCACGAGGGCTCCGCTTTGCCCTTGATATTGTTAGGCTGCAGTTCCCATCAACCCCACCCCACACAGCCACTCTCTCCAAGAGAAAAGAATCTACCCCTTTTCCCCATGAAGAATTTTTTAAAAAATTAAATGGTAGTATTATTTCCAAGAAGATTGCTATGCTCTCTCATCTCCTGGGCTTCTGAAGGGGCAAAAAATATGTCCTTCTTTTGGTTTCTGAGGGCGTCAAAAGCATCCTTTAAGCTTCTGGGGGGGAAAGAAATCCTATTTTTTCCCCATAAAGGGGAAAATCAAAATATTTCTCACTTTTAGAGTCCTATTTTTTTTTCCATACAGAGGGCAAGTCAAAATATTTCTCACTTTAAGAGTCTTATTTTTCCCCCCCACAGAGAAGAATCAAAATATTTCCCAATTTTTTTCTCCCCACAGCTACAAACACAACACACACAGAGGGAAATGGAGGAAGTGTCTACTTGCTATACCACACAAATACACACACACAGTGTGTGTATGTGTGTGTGTTTGTACGTATTTTTCTTTCAGCGTTTCCAAAAAAAAAAAAGAAAGAAAAAAAGGCAGATTGAAATCCAGGAAAGCTTAGGCTCAGATCAATGGGCTGCTCTTCCAAGGTGCCACAAAACTCTTTTTTTGTGCGTTTTGTCTCCTGGGTTGTGTGTGAAATGAGCCCATCAATCCCCCCAAATAACAATTCCGTCCCCCCAAATAAAATGTCTCCTCAGTCCCCCCATTTCCCAGCACTGCGGAGACTGAGAGGCCCAAAAATATTCACCCCCAGACATCTTCCATTTGCTTTTCTTTCTTTTTTTTTGCCTTCCCTGGATAACTTTGCCTAAACCCTTTTCCTTTCAACGCCTAAACGCTATTTCTGAAGTTTTAAGCCACCGCAAGGCTGGAAATTTGGAGGCCGAAGGAATTATTTCCTCAGGGGGCGAATCTCTCCTGGCGGGGGGGCGAGGCTGCCATCTTGCCTCCTCCCCTCCAAGAGCTACACTCCTTTAAAAAAAATGTTTTTAAAAGCATTGCTACGTATTTGGGGGGGAGGGAATTCCTATATTAAAAATGTTCCTGAATTGTATAGCTGTTTTTATTTTGGATGAATGTTGTCTGAGGGGGCCGTTTGTGCCTGAGAGGAAGCTTCCGGAAGGCCAGAGGAGCGCCTCAGGGGGTGCAATTCGCACCCAGAGCTGCACCGGAAACCTCCTCAGCCTTCAGAGGGTCCTCTCTCCCCCGCCAGAGACCTCCTACATCCGTTTCCCACTGCTCTCATTCCTACGCGCGTGGTCTTTCCAAACTTACACTTAATACCCACTCCATAATGCACTAATATGGGTTACCTTTGGACTTCCCACGCTCCCCTTTAGCAATAGAGCTCAACACTCGGTTTAGACAGAGTTGCAAAGCAAGGTATATTTTCCCCCCTCTCTCTTTTTCAGTGCATTATTTTTAGTGATTTAAAATTATTTGGTTGTTTTTAGAGTCCGCTGGTAACTTGTTAGTAATTTCAATTATAATGTTTTGCGTGTCTTTGCCTATATTGTATCCGTTTTAAGTTTCTCAGCCACCTCAGGTCTTTGTTCTGGGCGGAAAAAAGAAAATAAAAGCAAGACGTAAACAATGGAACAATAATAATAACAAAGTTGTTTGCAGAATGGAGCAACTAATGAAACGGCATTTCAAAAGCTGCTCAGCAAATGGGAATTAAGTTGCTGCATTTGAGTAACAGCTTCTAGTTACTTCTTAAAAATTATTTTTTAAGGCAGATATGGAAATCATGTAGCCTTTTCAGACGCTCTTGGACTACAACTCCCAGCAATCCAATTGTGCTGTCCGGGGCTGATGGGAGTTGCAGTCTAGCAGTATCTGGAGAGCCACACAATTCCCAGCCTCACTTAAGGGCATTTTTAGTGGCCTTTTCACAGAAAATGTCCAACTTTTATGCCACTTTAAAAAATCCAGGTTGCAAAAAGCAATGTAAAAGTTAATGAGCAACACAAGTTATTGTTTTTTAAATCCAATAAGTAATGTTAATGGGACATTTTTAAAACAGTAATAATGAATAACTGAAACACATTACTTTTAAAAAGCAATTTTTTCCCCCAGCTCTGACAGGTGGGACAAAGTTTTTTAGGTTATTTTGCAAGGTTTCTGTTTCGGTGGAATTTCTGCATCTCAGTTGTGATGTTGTGAGGACTGTGTCCTCAGAGGAAAGATCCAGTTTTATTATTTTAATATACTTAAGCTCTTCCTGCAGTATTTTCTCTAATTATCTGCGAAGCCTGGGGCTGCCATCCTTCCCCCTTTTCCTCAGCTCCTGAACCCTCCCAGAATATAATAATATTGAAGGCCGTGTTCAGGGTCCCTGCTCCAAATTGTTTGTCCAAATTATGCCCATCGTAGGCAAAATAAAATCATTAGCATCCGCGGAGTCCTTGCAATCTTCTTCCTCATATCATCTTGGCAAGGGACAGAAAACAAAATCATATTGCTTTTTTTAGAAAGGTATTTATCCACATTGGCAATCTGTGAAACTCGTAGCAAAAATGTGCGCACACTTTTGGGTTCCTGCTGTTCGGAGGAAAACTGCAAATTACAGATATTCTAAAGAATTATTGTCCTTTTCAAATTGTATACAAAATAAATGCACATTACTTTAAAAATATGAATTTTTGACAAATGTGCAAAAACAGACTCTAGTCCAGGGGTGGGCATAGTGTGGACATAGTGCTGCCAAACCCCCCCATTTAAAAAAAAAGTGTAATTTTTGTCTCAAATTTACACAGAAAGCACTCCAAGTGTGTGAAAACACAAATACTTCCATCCCAACTCTACCAGCACCCCAAAATGCCATATCATCCCCACATACTTCTATTTTCTTCTGCAGTCCCTCTCAGAATGGCAACCAGAAATGAAACGATATCGCTTCCTCCTGCCATTTTGAGAGGGACTGCAGAGGGGAAAGGGGTATTTATGTTTGCTGTGGGGTGTATCGCCCATAGAGCAATTTCGAGGAGAGGGAAATTGCTCTGGCTCCTACACATTTGCCCACCCCTGCTTTATTCAGTGTGGGAAATGTCTACAATAATATACATATTAAGAAAAAAAACTGTGCAAAAAGTACATACAGGGAGGAAAGTGCGCACCAAAATACACATTTTGTGCAAACTCCCTCCACCAAGATTTTGCAACCTGATATGAGGAAAGCTTGGCACACACAAAAAAGAAAGAAAAAGAAAAAGAAAAAGCAGGTGGATTTTAGAGAAATGCAAGGAAAAACCGAGATGGAGAAATTTTAGCATCCCTGATGTTGCATTGTGTTGTTACCACCTCACTTCCCACTGTTTCTGCAGTTCCATCTTCCCTCTCTCTTTCCTACTTTTTGCAGCCGTGTCCCTTAGGAAAGTTTGGATGAATGCCATTTACAGATAGCGTGGACTACACCAAGTTTGCCATACCACCCTAAACTGGCCCTGAACAGGCATCTGGTTTTGCATCACAAATGCTGTCGTTTCCTGAGAACAAGCAGCCAAAAATCCTCCTCCTCGTCACGGAAGTCCCTTTCAAGAAAGACATTGTGTCAGTCCTCTCTTATCCTTCCAAGCTCAGAAGAGAAGCCATCACTTTTTGAGAGAGGGGCTATTATTCCAGTTTATTGAATTAAATAACTTTTTGGCAAAACTCAACTTTCTTTTCCATACAAACCAAGGTAGGAGGAAGGGACTCAGCTACTGCTCAGCCCCTCTCGTTAGCCGCACGGACATCAGCAAGTCAGAAATAATCTCTGACCTCCTCATATTCTTTTGGCGACCAGGCTAACTTGACTGAATGAATTTCCTCCGGGTAGCCAATTTTATAATCCCAGCAATACTCTGGGGATAAGAGTTTGGTGGGTTTGTTCAGGAGGTAATATTTGTTTAAGTGGCTTTCGTCGTGCCACACTGCTTCCAAGTTCCGCAGTTTGTCTTTCCTGATGCCTTCGTAGCACTCCCTGGTGAGGTTGAGGACACGCATTGGGGTTCCCCCAAACATGGCCCCGTGGTAATAGTAGTCCCCTTCCTCGTAGGGGATGTAGGCGGCCGATTCGGGGTTCCTCTCGTAAGTGAAGGACTCCTTCTCTTTCTTATAAAACCAAGCGTGGAGCTGGGCCACGGACTCGTCCAGCGCCTCCACCCCGTAGTCGCTTTCAAAGACCTGGTCCACGTCCATGCAGAAAAGGAAATCCACCTCGTGGCGGATGTGGCTCTCAATTAGGTCCCCGATGACCTTCATCCGTATCATGCTGATGTCCTGCCACCGGCGCTGCCTTTCGACCTGGAAGGCTTTCAGCGTCCTCAGGGGACCCAGCTCGATCACCGGCACTCTGGAGAGGTCATCCACCATGATGTAGAAGATCACCTTCTGGCCGGCCATGAAGAAGAGGTTGGCAGAGCCCAAGAAGGTCTTCAAGTATTTGTCCAGGTACCTGGGGAAGTGGGGTTGGGGAGGGAACGAGAAAGAGACAGGATTATTTTGTGATAGGACCTGCTCCCAATCAGGGAGGGGTAAGGCCTCATTTTAGGCAGGGTTCCACCTGCAATACATCTTGGGTCCAGGCTACTTGATGGCCTGTATCTCCATAATGGAATAGTAGTTGGGGTGTTTGACTACGATCCTGGAGATCAGGGCTATTTCCACACTAGACTGTTATAGCACTATTATTCCACTTTCAACATCCTATGGAATCCTGGGGTTTGCAATTTAGGGAGGGGCCTCGAAGGCTCCAACCCTCAAAGGCCCTTCCCTGAAGTGCAAACCCCAGGATTCCATAGGATGTTGAAAAGTGGAATAACAGCGCTGTAACAGTCTAGTGCGGCAATGGCCCAGGGTTCAGTTCCTCACTCAGCCATGGAAACCCACCGGGCGACCTTGGGCACATCACACACTCTCAGCCCCAGAAATCCCCATGATGGGGTTGCCTTGGGGTCACGATAAGTCATAAACAACTTGAAGGCACCCCACAACCACAACAAGAAGACCCCCTGAACGGAGCGTGATTTTTCTCAGGTGGGCAGGACTTACTTCCCAACGGCAAAGACTGTCAGGCCAACGGTGACGGGGTGCTTCTTATAGTAATCCTCCAAGACCGATTTCTTGAATGTTTTATCCCATATGATGGGGGCTGACCAGGAGGTCAGGGTGGGATTCTCCCTTTCTGCACTGCAAGGAAACAAGAAGGAAAGACAGGTGCAAAAATGGTGAAAATCCAGTTGCAAATATACTTTATAATCCTCTTCCAGCCCCAGCTGATGGTTTGCTATCATAAAATACGATGTCTCTAACTTGCACCCCACAGTTTTCAGCACAGATGCTCTGGAGGCAGCCAGCAGAGGGTAAGAACCATGCACACACATTTGTTCTTATCTGACCACAGCAGATAAGAACAAACAAACAAACAAACCCAGGTCAGTAGGACCATCCCTCAGTCACTGGCAGAGGGCCAAGCAGATCTAAACAATTCTGAAAGCCTTAGAGAATGGAACAGGCTTCCCCTTGCACCAGAAAAGATAAATGCAAACCATCTTGTTGGGGGCATTCCTGAAGTGGGGAGGGAAGGGCGGTGGAGGGGTTAGACTCTAACCATTGCCATGTTGAACTTAAGCTTGGGAAGGCTTGGCTTCTGACCCCTCATTTGGCCACAAAGCTGATTAAAAAACACTTCTGTTATTCAGTCTACCTCTCATAGTTGTTGGAAGGATAAAAGAAGAGAGAAATCAAGTCCGATACCCCAAGATGCCATGAGCTATTGCATGATCCAACATCCTGCTTCTTTTCTGGGCATGCATTTCTCCCCATAGCCAGCAGATGGCACCAAGAGAGCCTGCTAATTAAGCCAGCCTCCATCAAAGCCTCGTTTTATAGCTGCCCACTCCTGCACCCTTGGGCTGGGGATAATGGGGGTTGTGGTCCAATGTGTCTGGTGGGTACCCACCCACTGCCAACTGTTGAGCCTCTCCACAGTAAGGATGAAAACTACTATTTCATCCTTGTATGTGAGAATGAATAATTTCTGTAGTTTTCTCTCTGCTATGAGAGAACATCAGTGGTTGTGTGCACTTTTCACCTGGTATTTGCACATCCTGAATAATATTTGGAAATTATCCTGCAGAGAAATACATGTAGGTATAATGGATGGAGGGACTGCACTTTTTTTTTTTGCACAAGAATATTTATTCCTGAAACACATGTACTTTGGATCAAAAATCATGTGTTTACAGAAAACCCACAATTTTTGCATCTTTACAAACAATTTTGGCAAAAATCCCACCATTCCTGCAAAAATATACATTTCTGAAAATAGTTCTCTGCATGAAAAAAAAAGAGTTTTATGGGAAATTTTTGTGCAAAACACCACGGTACCCAGTTTTAAACTATTTGATTCATTTTAATTCTTAAATTGCTTAATATATTTTTAGACTGTGTAAATGATTCCTTTTTATTTCCACTTTCTTAAATTGTTCCAAATTGTTTTAGACTGATTTTTTATCTGTACGCTGTCCCTGAGGTCTTGTAATGTTTTTGTTATTGTTATGTACCTTCAGCTCCAACATATCCTAGAGTTTTCTTGGCAAGACTTATTCTGAGGAGATTTCCTCTGAGGCTGAGAGAGTGTGACATGCCCAGTGGGTTTCCAGGGTGCAGAGGGGATTCAAACCCTGCTCTTCCAGAGTCCCAGTCCAGAAATAAGAATATAACACTAAAATGCCTCACGCTGGCAAGATTTATTTGGAGGAGGTTTGTGTTGCTTTCCTTTGAGGCTGAGAGAGTATGACTTTGCCCAAGGTCACCTTGTAGGTTTCTGCAGCTGAGCATAAATTCAGTCCTTGGTCTCCCAGAGTTCTAGTCAAATTGCTACACCCTGCTGGCTCCCTTTGACATAGGATGGGCTATCAATAGTAAGGTGATAAGTTAATAGCAACGACAAGTTTGCTGGGAAAGGTTAGGCAAAGGTATGTTGGATTTCTGAGAAATGCAGTCTCCAAAAAGAAATGTTTCCATGCTCTGATTTCGAGGCAGAGCATAAGACTGCCTCCTCCAGCCCCCTGCGTTGCACCTGAGACCCTCAAGGACCAAGGCTACTCCTAGGAATTCCTCCCTCCAGATTGGATTGGGCTGCAGGACTTGCTATACGAACTCTTGGTAGCCAAGGACCAAGGTATGGGCGTGCCACCCTCCCTCGCCTGGCTCCTGGGCCAAGCTCAGTGGCCAACAGATCTTTGGCTCTCCCGGTGCCCGCGCCTAGCAGGGCCTGGGCTCCGGTCTTAGCCCTCCCCTCTCGGCTGGACCGCTCCTAATCTCCCTTAAAAGCTGGTGGCACCAGGCCCGCATCCTCCTGCTTTGGCAGGGCTAGGATCTGCAACAGGTAAGGTCTTTCCTATCAGCGGGAAGAGAGATAACGTTTCATTAGCGGCATTTTATCCAGATGCCCCTGCCATTAGTGAAAGAGACAGACGGAGCCCAGGTTCATTACCGCTCAGCACTAGCCTGAAGTGCCCAGGCTTGTGGTGCTGAGAGAACCGCTGTCGGTTTAGGTTTTATTTGCTAATTTTAAAAGCTCTGGCTTACGCCTTACCTGCTACTTTTAATAGTCCTGTCTGAAAGAGTATCTCTGCATTAACACTCACACTTCTATTTATGGCATGTGATCCAACAAAGATGCCTTTGTGTACTGTGAATTTTAAGCCAGGACATAAATCCCATGCTGTGGGAATCTTTCACATTTAGCCTGCTAGGCTGCCTGCTTTGACGCTTTCCACAAATATTCGGGGTGTGTTTGCTTTCCTCAGAAGAGGATTCAAACTGGGTTGATTCCGAAGGCCAGCAAACAACATGTGCTACATCCTTGCTGTGCTTCTTGCACCGTTTTAGAAGGCAAGAGATGGGGAGGGGTGGAGTAGCAGGAGTTACAAAACAGTTCTTTCCATGCCTCTTGCCCTAAAATGAAGTCCCATTAAAAACAGGTTTTTGGAGGATTCCAAGAGCAGTGGCTTTATGTAGTTTGAGGTCAAGACTTAACCCACATCCTAAAAACCCTTTATGTGGACCCCTGGCTACTTCTGGTTTGCTTTTGCTTTGCTGTTTTTTGAAGGCAAGGAGAATCTAGTGCAACTGCAGAATGTCCCCGAGGATGAAAACAGCTGCCCCTCTGCCAGAGTTGCCCACGCTTCATCAGAGAACGCTGCTTCAGATGAGGCCACATACTTGACCCAGCTAAATTAGCAGCAGAAGCAGCCATTCTCTGCAGTTTGGGGTAGGAAGCTCCAAGCCTAGAAGCAGCTTCTGAGAAGGCCCTCTCCTGCATTTCCACCAGATGTGCCTGTGTGAGAGGTGGGACAGATAGGCGGCCCTTCCCCAAAGCTCTAGGGAGATATGGCCCTTCAGACAAATTTCTTATGCTCCGGTCCAGCCCTCCTCGTATTATTTGTTGTTATCTGCCATCAGGTCGGCTTTGACAGACAATGACCCTATGGCTGAGAACCCCTCTGGACATCATCAGCCCTGCTCTGGACTTGCAAACTCGGGGCACCCCCAGCTTCCTTGACTGGTTATGCAAGAAAGGTGGGTGACACAATGAAACAAATCCATCCAGCTCTGATGTGGTCTCCCTCTTTTCTTATGGTCTATCACTTTACCTTTTCCAGTGAGTCACACTCTCTCACGTTGTATCTAAAGTATGACAGGCTCAGTTTAGTCATCTTGGTTTCTAGTGAGAGTTCAGCCTTGATTGGCTCTTGGAACCCTTCGGTTTGTCTTTTTGGCATTCTGTGGCATCTACAGAACTCTTTCCTCCAGCACCACATTTCAAATGAATTAATTTTCCTCCTGTCAGCTTTGTTCACTGCACAGATCTCACTACCATATGTAGAAACTGGAAATACGATGCCCGGGAGGGTCCTGACTTTGGTATTTAATGATGTACATTTACACCTGAGACTCTTGGAATCATGGAAGAGACCCCAAGGGCCATCGAGTCCAGTCCATTGCCAGGCCGGAAGACACCACCAAAGCATCCCTGAGACATATCTCCATCTAGTTCCTTCACAGCTGCCCTTCCAAGTCTGAGTCTTCCCATTTCTTGACCACAGCCTTCATTCTGAGGCCAGCTCATTAATCCATGGAGCAGCTCAATGGGTCCATCCAGTGTTGACAATATTAAAGCTAGATGCTAGCCTCATATTCTTGAGACAGCTGTCCAGGATTCCAGGCACTAGCTTAGCTTTACGTGCCAAAGACTGAATGGGGGGACCTTCTGCATGCTGAGAAAGTTGCTCTCCTGCCTCTGAGCTGCAGCCCTTCCACAACAGGAAGCCACAGCCACACATCTGGTCAGCATTTGAGAATATTCCAGAGCAAAAATGGTGTGGCAACCTGGTCAGTTTGGGTTCCTTGCATCTCCTGTAAACATGGGTATTTGCGCTCCATGGATGAATCCCCAGCCCTCAACGGGGTGAGGTATTTGTGTGTGTTCAGGAATGTGTCTCCAACGGAGCCTTTGGCCTGGACACACCTTGGAGTTCTTTGCTGGATCCAGAACTCAGACATGGACACTGCAGTCCAAACAGCATGTTAAAACATTTTTGCTGGGGAGCGTCAGGAAATGCAAAACTTTTGCCTGACAGAATGATAAGTGGAACCAGATGTTCCAAAAACATTTGCAAGACTTTTTTTTTTTTTTTTTGAAAAGCAGAAAGACACATTTCCAGTACCCTTGCCTGTATTTAATTTTAGCAGGCTGCATTCAGCCTCCATGAGTTCCAGCAAAAGCTAACTCCATTATAGAAAGACACATGCACACACAAACCAATCCCTGAATAAAAATGTTCTAAAACTGGACTCAATCCCAGTTTTTCTGAATACATGTGCATTTCAAGCATTTAGGAGAGCGCACACTTTGAAACACCTGTTTGCAGGCTAGTTGAGTTTTGCATGTGATCTTTACCGTTTAAGGCTGGTTTAAAAAAAAAATCTTAACCACACCGTGGTGGGTATAGTATACATAAAAGGAAACATCCAAACCAAATCCTGATATGGTATACAACAAAAATAATTCCCAGAGGAATGGTTATTGTTTAACTGCTTCAGCAAAAAAACCAACAGAGAGTCCCAAGTGACAACTTAAAAACCAGCGTAGTTGTTGTTGTTCAAAGACATGGCTGTGAACCTGCATACAAAAGGATCTAGTAGCACAGCTGAGACTGAGGCCATTTCCGCACTAGACTGTTATAGCGCTGTCATTCCACTTGAGCAACATCTAGTGCGGAAATGGCCTGAGAGAAAGAAAGAAGTTGGTAGCATAACCTTTTGTAGATTGGGCCCATAAAAGCTTATGCTACAAACTTCTTTCTCCCAGTTAGTTTCAAAGGTGCTACAAGACCCCTCTGTAAACTTAAAAACCAGCATTTGCTACCGGAGACCCTTTCACGGGCATTGGAAAGCTTATGGGATAGTAAATGCATTAATAAAAATGATCTAACATTAGTTACAGTAGTAAAAGAGAGGACATTCGTAGAACAGAAGGTTCACACCAACCAGCTTAAAATAAGGGCCAGTCGCCAGAGAACTGAATGTCCGGACAGTGTACACGACTAGGGAAAGTATATGGATGGCTAGGAGCCAAAATGCCTAAACTGAGGCTGTTGTACTGTAGGCATATCACAACTCATTGGGAAAGACGATTCATGCTGGGAAAAATGGATGGCAGTAGAAAAATAAGACCACGTCAGATGAAGGAAGCCACGGCTGCCCTGAATTTGCAAAGCCTGAGCCAGGTCGCTGGCGACCGAGGCTCTTGGAGGTTGCCGTAAGTCAAAGCCAACTTGAGAGCAGATAACAAAAAACCACGCAGTAAAGTGGACCCTCTGTGCCCAGTGGGAATAGAAGCTCTTGCCTTCCCAGTGCAGGGGGCAAGGATGGGAACACAGTGTTCAGGAAGCCGTGTGGTTTTCTCAGAGGTAACTGACTGCAGAACTGTCCTATGTAAGTGGGACCCTGGATGCTCTAGGAAAGCATCTGATGGGATCCAGAACTTAACAGGCTGAATAGAACACATGTAAAAGGGAGGGGAGGACCCCAAGCAAACCAAAAATGTCTCCTCCCACCCCAGTTGCTAAACCCAAAACTTCCTCTTGGGCAAGTGATGCAATATTGCAAAAATATCTGGTCTCGGCATGGGAAGATCTCTTTTCGTAAAGGCTTAAGCAAGGACCCTTGATGTTACAGCCTCACACGAATGACTGTCTCACGGGACAACTGTTCTGGAGTTGCAGGATGGCACAAGACTTTTATCTCTCTATGCATTGTGGACTTTTTCTTTCTTCTTTTCTTTGGCTGGGATTACTAGTGCTTTGGTTGAACTTCCTCAAACTTGGAGACTGCCAGTTTTGAGTGTGTTGAAAAGTGAAATTGGCAGATCTTTCCCCTTCCTAACCATGGCCACAATTGGCTACCGCAGCTTATTACCAAAATACTTGTTGCCAGTAGTAAGTTCCTTGTAATTAACCCCTTTTTGCAATAATGTAATGCACAATTGCAATGTGACTGAGTCGTGCCTTTTTTATTTCAACTGTAATGTAACAAAGGATAACTTCACCCCTTTTGCAGTATAAATATAAATAAGAACTGTCACATTTATAGTTACTATGTAGGTATGTTCATACCATTCTGTTTTTTCCCTAAACTATCTAAATGAAAATCTTTTGGTTACTGTTGAATCATGAAAGACTGAAGCATTCTCTTTTTAAAAATTACAAACACAGCTAACTACCTTTGGGGTACTCAGAAATGTAACTGTAACTGGTTTTTTAAAAGTAACTTTACCACTGTATTGGCTACATCAAGTCATAGTGGACGGGTCTACTGACAGCTCTTAGAAATTACAATAGCTTGGAATGCGACCTCCACAGGCTAAGGCGTTCTACCCCAGTTACCAGAGCTGGCATCCGCCTGAATGCGTACACTGGCAGAAGATGCACGGTATTTTCTCTTCAGTTGCTAATAATAATTTCCCCAGATGGAAATAAAAGAACGAGAAGCATTAGTAACTGAAAACATGTTACACAGCTTAGGTGTAAAGCCCCATTGGCTTCACAGTGTGTAAAAACAACCATGCCATGTAGGACAGGAATATTCCCCCGGGCAGATTTGAGGGTGGGGGCTCTGGCACTGGCAGATTTCTAGGAATTCACAGCCGGCATGAAGAACTATGAACTGGACCGTGGGTCCTTCTCTCGTCTGTGATAGCAGATTTCAAAGATGCTTAGTGGAAGGCACAGAATTATCTCTTTTCACAAACACAAGTGGGGATAAGCTTTTGCACCAAGAACTAACTAACTAACTAACTAACACTCTCTCTCTCTCTTCCTCCCCATCACCAACAAGACTGAAAATGTTCTTACCGTGGATCAAACCAGTCAGTCAGCACTAGTCCCTCTGGTTCTTTGTTAGCATATTTGTGTCTGTAATAAAAAGAGATGATAGGAAACTGAGGTCTTCCCACTTGCTGCGGAAGGTTGCTTCTAACACAAGGGCCTCTTTGCACAGTTAGATGGGTCCAGAATTAGTTTTTGACTAGTTAGTTAACTGACATTCTGCCTTCCTCCCAAAACTGGCATTCACAGGGGTTCTGGAACTGAGCTCCAGAGTAGCCGAAATGATTGGGGTGCCTCTGACAATTTGCAGAACAGGGACCAAACTGTGCTTGCCTGCCTTTCAAAACTGAATGTGCCCAGGCTGGCCTTCCTTTTGCCATTGTGCTTTGTACTCACAGGTCTGGCCGGTCTACTTGGGCTTGTGGTTTTCAGTTTTATTTTGCTTTGGTTTAAATGTTATACTCTCTTCTTACCTTGAGTTGAACCAGCTAGGGATGGCCAGCCATTGCTCTGTTTGGTTTTTGAACTGGATGAACTTTAGGGACCTGAACATAAAGACAGAAGAAGAAAAAATATGTTAAAGAGCACAGAAATGATGGGTTAAAGGCCAGGGTTAGGGCAGGGCTCAGACTGTGCTTTGCAGGTGGCAGGTTTCCGAATCAATCAGTGAGAATTCCCAGTTTAAAAAGTAACTTGGCTGGCAGTCTGTGGAGAAAGATTAGACCCAGAGCCTCCCATGCTCTGCCATGGGGGACCAGCAGTTTCCCCCCTAATGTGCCGCAGACTGGTGCCTTATGTGTGTGCATTGGCTACAGCTGTTTCTTTCTTTCCCGGAAATTCATGGCACCACTTGGAGTAGCACTGGATAGAAAACTTAAGGGCTGGCTGGCCAAATTCTGTGTTGCCTCAGCACCTAGAGTGAGGAGCCAGGTTTCATACCCCTTTTTCAGAGAAGTTTGCAAGGGCAGCGTAACAGGGATGGGTTGGCCAAAGACAAAGAGGTAGGGCAAAGAAGATGCTGACCTATTTTTGCTTAGAGATCTCATTGCGAGGAAACTGAGTTTTTCTGCTGCAGCAGATTTGTTCCCAGACAGACATACCGCAGCCACTCAGTTCAAGGTGCTTAGTACCCAATGCCAGCCAAGTTATTTTGGCAAATGATTGCAAAAACAAAATAAACAAGCAGAAAATCCCATAAGCATCTTTCCCCACATCCCTGGCAGTAGGAATGCTGCCAGAATGACAACAAGAGAATAATAATTACCATTGGCTGCCCTTCCATAACACCCAAAATCTGCCCTCTGTGGCCTCCACGTTCAGCCTAATGGTCGGGTCGGCCCAGCCAAGGAGGAAGTGGAATGTGCAAATTAGATTCCCACACAGTGAGGTATATTTAAACCTCCGCAGAGAGCAGCAACCGGACCGGTGTTGCAACAGCTGCCGCGAGCAGCTGCCTTCCTGTGCATCCCCTCTTGTGAAGCGATCCCTGTCGGTTTGGTACTTTCCCAATCACAGGACCCCCGGTTAGTTAGTTAGTTAGTTAGTTATAAATAGATAGATAGATAGATAGATAGATAGATAGATAGATAGATAGATAGATAGATAGAAAGCATCCCCCCGTAAAGCGAAATGCATCTGGGTGAAGAGGAGACATTTTTAGCAGTCTCACTACTTTCAGAAGCACATTGGGTGAGGAGGTGAAACAGGACCTTCTCAGTGGCTGCCCCAAGGCTGCTGGAGTCCCCGCTGAGGGCGGCTAGCTTGGCCTCTTTTTCTGTTGTCCTTGCCCCATTCAGACATTCAAACACGTTCAGGTATGCTTTGAGCAACTGGCCGACTGCTTGGGAAGGAGCTCTTAATAGCTCTTAGTGTTGTGCTTCTTTCCATTTAGTTATTTGCATTTTTAAATGGATGTGTTCTTAAATTGCTTTTTTATTCAGCAATCTAGCCATATCATGGAATGATTTACTGTGTTTTAACACAACTTTTTAAACACTTTTTCTTTTGACCTCTGTCTGTTTCCATCTATTCTTCCAAAATTGCTACCTGCTTCAATTTTGTTGAGAGACCCCTCGGGGTCCACTTCTGGGAGAAAGACATGATATAAATGAACCAATCGCAACATATAAACCAACCACCCAACAAGCATTTTTACTAAACATGGACTTCCATGGCTGTTTCCTATTAAAAAGAGAAGCACGGGAAGAGAGAGAAGGTTTTTTTGTTGTGGAGGAAAAGACTAGAAAAAGAGGCTTTGTGTTGTGTCTAATATGATGTTACGACCCCTCCCTGGGACAATATGCTACTGGGAGATGACCCACACGATGCCGAGGAGAATTGCACATGTGGATGACGCGCAACGGCTGCCTTTATGTGTTTTGAGACCCATTGTCGGATGGAAATCTTTCATCTCTGGGGATAGAAAATGAATCCCAGGAGGCTATAAAATATCTAGTCACGCTGTGCATGACTCATGGGCCAGGGAGAAGTTTGCTGGATTCATTAGTTAATGTCAGATTCATGCCATCTTTGGTATTTTGTTAATAAGATAAAAGAAATGCTCGTGCAAGTCCATGCAGACCGCATTCATTTCTTGGGAGTAAAGCACGCTCAGGAGGCTTGGGGGAAGAGGTGGGTTCAAATAAAGAGAGCAGCCGGAGTGGTACCTGAATACTAGTCATAGGCCATTTCCGCACTACACTGTTACAGCGCGATGATTCCACTTGCAACGTCCTATGGAATCCTGGGGTTTGCCGTTTCGGGAGGGGCTGGCCGGCCCCTCCCGAAACTGCAAACCCCAGGATTCCATAGGATGTTGCAAGTGGAATCATCGCGCTATAACAGTCCAGTGAGGAAATGGCTATAGTAGTAACGGTGATGATGAAGATAATGACAATAATTGTTATTTAAATACTGTTGTGTAGTGGTTTGAGTGTTGGACATAGACCAGGCTTCAAATCATAACTCAGCCATAGCAAGTGGGTGATCCTAGGCAAGTCACACCCTCTCAGCCTAAAAGGAAAGCAATGGTACCAAACATTCTCTGAAGAAATCTGGCCAAGAGAACCCTAGTAAAGGATCACCATACTGGAGCCTGTGTGAATGTTGGATTAGGGCTCTGGGTTCAGATCCCTACTGCTCAGCCAATGGAAAGGCTCCTTGGCATCTTGAAAGCAGAGCTTGTAAAAGTTACTTTTCTGCCCAGGGGCCCCTATCTGTTGGAGCAGATAAATCATAAGGTAGACTCAAGGAAGTTTTCCTCCCCTCAGCCCACTTATCACACACAGAGCAAGCGAGCAGAATTATCGCCAGTCATTTACCTGCTGTTGTACATCCACATTAATGTTCCATCCCTGTCAAATAGGGGGGAAAGGAAAAAAAGAAAATAAATGCACAGCATAACATCCGAGCTGTGTGCAAGTGTCACACTGTGGCATTTAACAGGGAAGTTACAATTTCCTCTTAATGACTGGATTGTGACATGCAGACTGACTGAATCCAATTCTACCCCCCACCCCAAAACAAAACAAACCAGTGAGGAAACCTATGCTTGCATGTGCAGAGGTGGAAACCACACTAATGCAATGCCAATGGGCCAACTCCCCTTCACCAGAGCTTGGAAAAGTTACTTTAAAGATTAGTGGTTGCCTTTACAAATAGTATTTTTTCAGGGTATTGCTAAGGAACACTCCTGTAGAAGCTGCTGTCGCCAACTTCAATCTGCTTTTTAAGCAGGACAGCCAGTGTGGTGTTGTGGTCAGCCTATCGCACAAGGAGCATGGGAGAGCAGGGTCTGAATCCCCACTTAGCCATGGAAACCTATTCTGAGCAAGTCACACTCTCTCAACCCCCAAGGAAGGCAATGGCAAACTTCATTTGACCAATCTGGCAAAGAAATCCCCCAAAGTTACCCGTGGGGTGACTCTGGGCAAGCAACACACTCTCAGCTTCATAGGAAGGCCATGGTGGACCTCCTCTGAATACTAAGTTTTGCCAAGAAAACACTATGATTGGGTCACCGTAATGTCACTCAGATTGACGGTATATGAACAAGTGGATTAAATATATTCATGTAGGAAAGGACTACTGACAACTACCGGCCACTCTTGATGGCCGTGCGTGCTCCCTCCACACCCAGAGGATATCACTCCATTGTCCTGCTGGAGCCCTTGCTGCTCCTCTGGTGGAAGGAGTTTGGTGGTCTACAGAGGCTGCAGACCAAAGGCCTTTAGTCTGACCCAGCTATAAGTGAAACTGGAGGTCTTACGGGGATGAACAATGAGTTCCAAAGCAGGAGCCCCTTTCTTACCTGTCCAAGTACACAAAAAGTGCCAGCGATAAAAACACAAGGAAGAAAATCCATAATAGAATTGTCTTTCCTCTGGAGAATGTCATCCTTAGCAGAAAGACAAAGGAAAAAAATTGAAAGGAGGGAATAATTTGAAACCAAGAGAACAAATGACAATGAACACTGAGCTGAGATGATGGACAATAATGTGGACTGATCCTGAACTGGATCTCAGCCCAGTGGCTGAAATTGCCCAGCTCCAGAATCAGTTATGAATGCCCGGCAACAAACCTTGGAACTTTGTCAATTAGCACAAAACTGGGCTGTCTGCATTTTAACTAGTAGTTTAGTCCCCGTTACTCCAGTAATGCAGTAGGGAGAGCTCAAATTGTCAAGGGCTAATTCTCTTTGGTTTCTGCTTGATTCTCAAAAAGAGGGGAATAACAATCTTTAGGGGAATGCCTCTGTTTGTCTCTCCTTCCCAGTCTCTCTCTGTCTCCAATGAAAACAGAGCAGCATCCAAATGCATGGAGAATTTGCCATAGAGAACGTTTACCTTTTTTTTAAATCACAAAAAATGGAACAAAGCAGCACCACTCTCAGGATGTTAAAACAACATGGTGCCTTACCTGTGCACATATGCAACCATGTACTTATTTTATTTATTAAAATACTTGTCTCCCGCCTTGTATCATGTGATCTCAAGGTGGTGTACAAGTCAATCCTGTTTAAACAGATTAAAACTGTTTAAAGTCCTTGCTCCTGTCATGTTTAAAAACTATTAAGATCACAGGCAGGCATTTACCTCTCCTTGGTGGGTGGTTTTTATCCCCCGGGCTGCCAACATCAATTACTTCATCTGTAGGCACAAGCTCCAGTGATCCACTTTTCTTGCTCTAAAAAACAAATGAATGTGTTTTAGCTCTGCTCAGGAGGTTATTTTTAAAAAAATTATAAGTAGTAAGGAGTTATAATTCTGAGAGCCAAAGCAAAAGTAGTTAGTTACCATTTATAGTTGCATGTTTTTTTTCCTTTAAAATAATGCTTTCCTTTTTCACTATTCAAAAGTAGCTTTGACATGTACTGTTTTGTTACTGAGAGAAATTAAATCATTCAAAAGCTGCTAAGAACTCAAAGTAGATAATGAAGCTACACGCAGACTATCATTATAAAACTAATTAAATGAATTACAGTTATATTGCAAAAGAATGAAGTCACTCCTTGCTAAATCACAGTCATAATATAACTTGGCCATGCCTTAGTTATTATTCAAATGCAGTTGATTACAAGTAACTCTTTACTTGTAACGGGTTACTCCCAAGTTCTGGTCTTAGTCTAATAAAACTTGCTCAGCTTTTTGAACGGAGGTCAGAGATGGTAGGGCTTTGGACTTCAGCTCTCATGATCCCCAGCCACAACTGTGGGAACTGCAGTCAAAAAAGTTACTTTTGAAAGCACAGAAGCCTCCGAATATCCTGCAGGCTCCACACCCACCTGTGTGGGGGAATATACCGCTTCTTGTTTATTCACCAAAAGACAGAAGCCTGCCCATCTGAGCTCCACGTAGAGGCTCTGTCTTGCCCCGTCTCCCCAGGAAAGGGGGCAAAGCCTTAGGTGGAGATTCAAAGTGCCAGCAAGGCTGAGCTCCTGGGTAACCCTTCTTCCTTCCTTCCCTCCACTGTCTCCATTAAAGAAGAACAAAACACAGGTATTGCTGGCCACGAGTTGACTTAAATTATCATCCTTAAGGGAAGCCACAGGAATAGAAGCCATTGGGGGAAGATTCCCTGCTTTTTCCAGCCTGACAGGCTGCTTTCAACAAGCTGTAGTAGAAATGCAAACTGACTTCATAAAGGAAGACACGTCCCTGAATCTGCAAGGCCTGAGCAAGGCGGTTGGGGATACCGTCGCTATATAAAAAAAGTTGACTTAAAGGAAGTTAATGACAACGTGGACAAAACCGGGGAGTGTGAGAGGAGTGTGCTAGCCTCTTTCTCACACACCTGATGTGTTTACTTTACATTTAATTTACACCCAAGTTACAAGTGGTCTTAAATGCATCTCTCCCCTTAAAATGCAGGGATTGTTTTCGATGGGGAAAGATACAAATTGCAGCGGCAAAGATGGGGGGAGGGCTTAAAGTGATGAGCTTCTGAGCAGATGCAGAGTGGGAGAGATTTAACCCTCTCCTCTCCTCTCCTCTCCTCCTGGGGTTCTATGGGAGAGGTGATTACTTGGGTGACTGATCACCCACCCACCCACCCACCCACCCACCCAAACGCCAGCTGTAGAGGAAGGGGACGGTCATAAGGACTGAAGAAAAAGATAACTGCTGTGATCCACAGACTGAACTGCAAAAGTTCCACATGCAATTGATGCTGGCTGCCTTTTTCTTTTCTTTTAAGACACCTGCATTACAAATGCAAGCCAGGTCCAGTTTTACTCTTAAACTCCAGTCTTCAAGCAATGGCTACAAGCTATTTTGCCCTCTGGAAAAAAAAAGAGCGGCCAGGCAAAGATGTGCTAAATGCTGGGAGATACTCCGTTTAGTGCTTTACAGAGCTGAATAGACAAGTCACGCAAAAAGTAAAAAAACATTCAGTATTTTGGATACTGGGGACAGAAACCATGCTGATCTGAAAAGCTGCACCCCACCCCGCTCAGTGTACTCAGTGAATATGGGAGGATGCTGGGTGGACTTTGGCACAGATAGTGCGTGATTAATTTGTGCCACGAGGGATGAAACTCAAACTACATGTTTTTGCTTCCTAGAGGACCAGGCAAACTTCCCAAAGCACAGGGTATTTGCAGGAGATGCAAAGATGGAGGAGGGGGGATGGCAAGCTCCAGTGCAGGAGCAGGAATCCTGTGGCCCCAAGGATGGTGCTGGATTACCACTCTCAGCATCCCCCACTACTAATGATGCTGGCTGGAGGCTGATGGGAGTCACAGTCCAGCAACATCTGGAGGGCCACAGGAGCCCCAGTCCTGGGGTAGGAATACACATTCCAACCATCGGGAGTGTGGCCTTCTGATGCACTCACTCTGGTTCTACAGGAATGCCCATAAATAAATTAGTTTACAATTATAATTTATGTTGTTGCTTTGTGCCTTCAAGTCACTTCTGATTTATGGCAGCCCTAAGGCAACCTCTGTTTTGTTGTTGTGTGGCTTCAAGTCATTTGCAACTTATGGCAACCCTATCAAGGGGTTTTCTTGGCAAGATCTCTTCAGAGAGGGTTTGCCTTTGCCTTCCTCTGAGGCTGAGAGTGTGTGACTTCCCAAGGTCACCTGGGGGGCTTCCACAGCTGAGCAGAGCGGCTTTGAACTCTGGTCTCCAGAGTCCTAGGTCAATACTCAAACCACTAGCCCATGCTACCTGTCTATTCCAATTATTTATAATGTCCATAAGTAATCTCAAGTCACTTGTGAATCAGCGGAGGTTGCTGTGGGGCGTTCTTCGCAATACCACACAGTTCATTTGAGGTTACTTTCTCCTTGGCCATTTCTTCTCTGCAACATCGTGTTCACTCAGTTATGATGGAAAATCCAGGCAATGACATACTGCCAAGCGAGATTCTGTTGTCCTCCCATTAAAGGGAGGGGGGGGAAGTCAAATTTGTGTTATGAGTGTGGAACTGCTGGAACACCAGCCTTCCAGAGGCAGACTTGCCAAATCCTAATTTATAGAGCCACCTTTCTCTCTCTCCCTTTTTTAAAAATGTGTAATTTAGACAAGGACTGGGTATGCTGCCTGGTGGATTCTGGGACTTGTAATCCAAAAAAGCAAATACTGGTTACAAATGTCCTATTCTGTTGTGTATTAAAAAATACTTAATGTCTCTTGTTCCAACCTTAGCTTTATAGACAGCTTATATAACCCCAAAACTTTCATATTAGAGGAAAATCAACAGTAGAAGTAAGAACAGCAGCAGGAAAATATACAAAAGAGAGCTTGGAAAAAGTCCTAGCGAAAACACATGTGAAAAGGTCCTAAACTCCGTGAAAAGCTCACTTAGACAGAAACATTTTGAAGCTGGTATCTGAAAGCCACCAAGATGTTATGAGTGCAGAAATGGAGGAAAGCGTCCCACAAGGAACGTGCCACTCCTAAAAAAGGTCCCCTCTGTTTCAGAGCTCATAAAAGCAGTCCTTTTAGGCTAAAACTCCCCAAACCACTGGCTATGCCAGCTGGGGGCTCCTGGGATGTGTAGTGCAATCCCCCCACACACATTTACAAGCTCTGGGTAGGTTCTCCAACCCAAGGACATTGACAGATGTTTACTGGGCTTCAGATTATATTGAAATAAATTTGCCTAGTTTTACAAGGGCCATAGGACTCATTCCTTTAAAAAAAAAAGAACCTAGTTGAAGTTAGATGGTATGTGAGCTTTTGAGCTACACCAGCCTCCTCAGCTGGGAAGGTGGAAAGTCAGCAAAAACACAACTATGTATATACATGGCCCCTGAAAAGTGGAAAAACTGCAAATATCAAAATGTGTGCGTGGGAAGGTGGTGGAAGCGTGGTGGGGAGAACGGGCACACAGGGTCCGAACCAGGTCAGGGAAAGGAGAGGGAAAGGGCGTGGATGGGCATGGTGGCCTCCGACTTCCCCTCTCCCGCCCATCTCCGTCCTTGGGTGTGTTTGCGGGGGGCATCGGGAGGGGGTTTGTGGTGCCGAGAAATTGGGCCGCGATGCATCCTTTGTTGGTCAGGCAGTGGCTGATGGAGGAGGACCAGAGGTGGTTTTCAACAGGCTGTGTTGAACTGGAATCACAAGTTGCAGAGCAAAAATCAACGGCTGCTCCTCACATTGGCTACAAGTTACCTTCCTTTGCCAGGGCTTTTAGTAAACAGCAATTTATATTTCTCTGTGCGGCTGAGACAAACATCCTTTTTCATTTGCTACTTCCATTTCTGTTTACTGCCTGATGCAATGCAAAAAGCTACTTCATTTTCTGTCTTCTTGACCAGTAGTAGTAGTAGTTGGTGTCCCCCCCCCCTTTTAATGCATGTCTAGTGTTTAACAAGTCTTCCATTGTATTTCTGGTCTTGGACACTTTTAAAGTTTGGAAGCAAGACAAGATGCAAAACTCGAAATACAATTGCAGTGATCATCAGCTCCAAAACTGGCATTTGGCAAACAATGAGCTCTGTATTCACCCTCTGGCGTCTTCCATTAATAAGGATGAACCAGCAGGTAATGGGGATGACTGTTCTTTGTGGACAGATTAGAGATACCCTGCGAGAGATGGACAAATAGCCCTCCCTTCCTAACCGGCAGCCAAAACAGAAAATTCTTGGCCAGAAGTTGGAAAGTTACTTCTTAAAAATAAGCCATTCCTGTTAACTTGTTGCAGTGTTAGAAAAAAAATATTATTGTTACATGTTGCGATATTTGGAAGTAACTCTGCTTTATCTGCTGTGTTAAAAGTTATTTTGGCCTAGGATCGGTAAGAGTTGTCGTTTCCGACTTGCGGCAAACTTACCGTGGGGTTTTCTTGGCAGGATTTCTTCAGAGGGGTTTTGCCTTGGCCTTACTCTGAGGCTGAGAGAATGTGACTTGCACAAGGTTACCACGGCTGAGCAAGGATTTGAACTCTGGCCTCCAGAGCTGTAATCTGCTACAACCACGCTGGCTGTCTTGGCAAGAGTATGAGGAATTCCTGTGCGATTCTTCCAAAAATGCCCTTTGGAAAAGCTAACTAGAAAAGGCTGCTTGTTGCAGTAGAACTTACCGTTGTTTCCATTTGTTGCATCCCAAATTTAAACCAACATTACAACAGCAATAACAAAGCGGTATTACAAGCAGTTACACTAACTTTTAAATATTATTTTCATGGTTTACCCTTGGCTGCCTTCTGGAAAATGAGATGCAAAGGGACCAGTTTTTCTTCCCTGGGCAGGACAGGGTAGCCCAAGTTTTTGGTACCGAGACGCTATCCGCAGACTCCACTGTTGTGCTTCTGGTCGTGCTGGGAGTGGGAAAGTGCCCAGATCAAAACCACAGGTCCTCCTGAGGTTTTAATCTGGCCGCTTTCCCACTCCCAACATTATCGAAAGCACAACAGTGGACTCTATTTATTATACAGATTTCAAAGCCTGCGCTTTGAACTGAGCAGGAAAACAAACTGCTGAGTGGGGCTGACTGCATGATGGTATTTAGTATTTTACTGTTGATTCTTAGATGGACTGATAGCAAGAGAAGTAAGCTGGAAGGAAGGCAGAAAGGTTACAGGTAAAAAGCTTGTTCCAAAGAAAACACTGTGTGCAAAAAGTGAATTTAAAAGGAAGGAGAACACCATCCACCTTCCCTTTTCACGCAGTCCCTGAAGAACGAATGGTGGTAGGAGCATCGTGCCGCCCCTTTCACCTACACGGTGTGTGCGATCCTGGCAACAGGACAAGCAATGAACAGAGCAAACGTTCTTTCACTGCAACTTTGACAAAGACCTAAATATTTAGGGACCTGATCCTACAGACTGCTCCAGTCTTTCTCTCCATGATAGGCACATAGCCACCCAAGTATACTGTAGCTCCTTTCAGGCAACGCTGGCCACAGAGGTCCTGCGAGATCCCCTTGTATGCTGGTAGAGATTAACGCAGCTAAGTCTTTGACTGTGTCTTCGTGATGGATGCGCAGCTTGCAGCAGGTGTGTGTGTTCATCTTAGCTGCCAGGCATCCCAAATGACTTTGGAACATTTCAATGGGGCCATTTAGCCCTATGTCTGAACAAAAAAACACTTTGGCTACAGGCAAAAAGACAGCAAAAATATAGCCATTGTCTTAAGATGGTGGGAAACAATAGCTTCCTACTTAGCTGCCAAACTCAAGCTAGCCTACCTTGTAGGGCTGTCATGAGCCTGAAAGACACCGGGCCTGATCTCTCTTGGGGAAGAGGTGAGCAGAAGAAGAATTTGTCACCTTCGCTGTTCACAAATCTCCACTCCCAGTTTTCCAGACAGCAGTCCCTGTCTAGGGAGAAGGTAACACATCTCTTGTCCAGAGCAACTTTTCCACCTTATGCTGTGACTTTCAGTATTCTTCGGGAAATTGACCCACTTCCTCAAATTCATTTTCCCCAAGAACCCCCCCCCCTTTTTAAAGCACCTAATCAGTAGCTACAAGGCAGACCCATTCATATAAACAAAGCAGAATGCTTTTTAAAAAAAAAATAAAAGAGAAACATCTTTGCATAAAAGAGAGGCGAAACATTAAATAGGCCAAGAAGCAAAATCAATCAATCAATCAATCAATCAATCAAGTACTTATATTGATAAATGCTAAATTTCACATGATGAAACTATTGCAATTTGTGACTAATACCTAGAAGGATAGAGTGAAAAGAGGAAGCAATTAATACAGAGAAATACAAAGAAATGTATCCGAGTTTGTGTGTGTGTGTGCAGAAAACACAGAGACACATACACACACACTATAGTGTGTACATCATATAACGTTTTGCTACAAAGCCCAAGAAGTTTTAGAAGCTCCGACATATACCTACCGTATGACCAGATCTGACTCCTCTGAACTTGAAAACAGGAGGGAAGAGAAAAGGAGAAAAAACATATATATAGTGTGACCTGCGCAGCTTATATTCTGCTGATCTCGGCAGGGCTCGCATGAAAGGAAACTGTTCCAGCTCTTTCTGTCAAAATTAAGCCCCGCTTTGTTGTTTCCAGGAGGGATTCTTCTGGATCCGGCATCCTGAGCTATCCCAGCAGGAGCCTGTGGTATCAGAGGGAGGGGGATTTTTAAAAAAGCAAAACGGGAACAGGGATGGTTATTATGCCAGTGGAAAGAACCAAGACACTGGGATGTTTCTTATTCCCCTGCTCTCTCTCTCTCCCTCTCCCTACTGCTGTTGCTTGCCACGTTTCCTTGTTTTTGCTTCCAAAGGAATGGCGAATCACGTTTCTGTTGGTGCAATTGAGATGGGGGGAAACACAGTTGGAAGGTGGAGCCTTCTTCCTTCCTGAGAAAGGAAAAACACTGTTGTGGTCAGCACTGTATATCTTTGAGAGATGCTTCTGCGGGGCACGACGAAGAGACCAATGTGCCCTGTGTTTTGGAGGAGAAAAGGAATAAATTCTGTTCCTCCTTCAGCATTTCTAAAATACTAATCTGATTACAAATTTTAGTCTATGAAGTGTTTTGAGATGAGATAATTGCCCTGGTGTATTCATGAAATTTTACAGCAGATGCAGATGACAATGGAGAACCGGCACAGTCTAATGATTTAAGTTTTGGACTAGGACTCTGTGAGTGTGTACGTTTGTGTTTATTTGTGACTTCAAGTCACTTGTTGACTTATGGCAACCCCATGAATGTCATCGGGTTTTCTTAGGCAAGGAATCCTCAGAGGTGTTTTTTTGCAGTTCCTCTCATATGTATTCACACACACACATATATATGCACACACATACATACCTGGCTGTTCATTGGTGGCCTCCCGTCCAAGTACTAACCAGAGGTGAGCCTGCTTAACTTCCAAGTTCATACAAGATCCGGTGCTAAGCTACTCAGGCTGAATTTGCTCCATCAGTTCCAATGGGTCTGACTCTAAGCATGCACTGACTCAGGAGGAAACCAAAAGGACAGTGTGTTTTCCTTTCTTTAATTTTGGAGCACAGCATGGTAGAAAAAAGAAATTAATGTGTGTCTGTGTGCACATGCCTTCAAGTCACTGGTAGATTTATGGTGACACCATGAATTGTTCATAGGTTTTTCTTAAGCAAAGAATACCCTGTTTTGGTCACATCCTTCCTCTAAATAGTTCATGCCAGATTGAGTTATTGGTTATTGGGAAGCCTGGGATGATCACGGTTTGAATCCCTGGGCAGCCATGGAAATCCATTGGGTGACTTGGGTGAGCTGCTCTCTCTCACCCTCAAAAGAAAGCGTTGCAAAGACCTTCTGGATAAACCTTGCGGGAGGAAGCCACAAAGTCTCTAATTAGACAGCAGAAATGATACTGAGAAAAGGATTTCATTCCCCCACGGAGAGGATTTGGAAGGGCTGGCTGGATCGGCGGGGGGGGGGATGCAGAATGGTTATGACAACATCACCTGCCTCCTCATTCAGGCTGGATTTTGCAAACAAACAATCTGGTGACTCCAAGAGAGAGGAAGAAAGGGAACTCTGTTGCCTGAGTCTTTTATAATATGATGAGTCTGATTCATATCCTGACCCCCCCTCCCCAAAACAAAAACCCAGTTACCTTTCGTTTCCTGCTTTGCTCTTCCCTTGCGTCTGCCTTTATTTGGATTGACCTTTTCTTTTCTTTTTAACCATTTCCTCGATGTGATGGGTTGCTGAGCATCCTCATGGTATCATGGAAATACATTCTTATGATGTCATAAACATACCACATCTTTTAAAAGGCCAAAAAGTGATATTTAAAAACCCTACCTGAGGTGTGGGCCAATCACAAAGCTAAATAACTTGAGATGTGAGGGAACATGTAGAAAAAGAGGTGGGGATTATAGAAGGGAGCACTCTTTTTTAAAAGAAGGATTTCCCCCACATTCTCCATGGGGAAAACTGGAAAAGCAGTGCAATGCTTTGGGGCTGTAATCTTCCTGGCCATGGAAATCCACTGGGTGATCTTGGGCAAGTCACATTCTCTCAGCCTCAGAGGAAGGAAAGGCAACCCCCCCTGAACAAATCTTGCAAAAAAAAAAGTTCTTCTTAGAGTTGCCATAAGTCAGGAAAACTTGAAGGCATATAACAGTGGTTCTCAACCTGTGGGTCCCCAGATGTTTTTGGACTTCAGCTCCCAGAAGCCCCAGCCACTATGGTCAATGCTCAGGGCTTCTGGGAGCTGAAGTCCGAAAAATCTGGGGACCCACAGGTTGAGAACCACTGGCATATAACAACAATAACAGGAAGCTCAAAACTTCAATACAGCACAGACTTTCTGAGTAAAGACTGCTGTTTTTACTGAATGCATTCAGAGTTAGATGGGGACCCCATGCCTGTTTATTGGGGAGATCTGTAGAAGGAAATTGCTGTAAACTGCTCAGTGTTCAGGCAGTTAATCTCAAATGCTCTTTGACATGAATTTCTCAGGAGGATATTCAACACATTCAGCAGTCTTTGAAGAGGGACCAAGTTAGGTTCCCAAGGAGCACTGTGTAAGACTCTGCTTGTTTAATTCCAAAATTACCCTGCTGAGACGGTGATCCTCCAAAGAACTGAGACACTTAGCAGAGATGAAAATTGTTCAGAAGTCCACGTGTTTCTTGTTGTTTTTTTTTATGATTAACAAGAGAATTTCTAAGGAGATACATCCACTCTGGAGACAAAATTATTGCCATCTTCAAATATTTTGTCAGATGGACAGAGCGCAAACTTGTTTTCTCCTGCTTTGGAGAAGGAGGACTTTAAAAACCCAACAGGTTCAAATGACAAGAAAAGAGGTGTCAGCTAGTAAAAAAAACCCCTGAGGATGTGCGTTCTTTGAGAGCGGAAGAGTGTCACAGACCCTGGTGAAGTCTCCTCCTTAGAGGCTTTTAAGCAGAGGCCAGATGTTGTTGTTGTGTGCCTTCAAGTCACTCCTCACTTAGGGGGATCCTAATGCAAACCTATCATGGGGTTTTCTTGGAAAACGTCGTTTGGGAGGGTTGTGTACCTTTGCCTTCCTTTGAAGCTGAGAGAGTGTGACTTGCCCAAGGTCATTCAGTGGGTTCCCACAGCTGAACGAGGATTCAGACCCTGGTCTCCAGAGTCATAATACAATGTGCAAACCACTACCTACACTGGCTCCCCTCAGATGGCAGACCCTCCCACATTTCACAGAGATAAAAACGGGTGGATGTGGCCAAGCAGCTTCATACTGTGGTCAAGAAGGCAAAAGTTATTAATAAGGAAGAACAGACAAGTTAGGAGACGCTGCAACAGATAATTGAGTGCAAATTATTTCTGTGCGTAGAACTCAGTTTGCAGCAACAGAAAGTAAGCTGAGGACTAAAGGGGAAAAGCAGGGGGAGGAGAGAGACTCTGGGACATTTTAAAAGCAGCTGGAAAAGTGGGATGACAGAGGATTAACCTAGACTGCTCTGCCAGTTTGGGACCATCAAATGTTATTAAGCCATGGAAGGGATGGTTTGAGAGCAACAAAACAGGGCATCTTGAAAGACCTTTCACTCCACCTGTCCAAAGTCTGACTTTGTTTGTTGGGTTTCCTTTATCCTCCTGACCAGACTTGTTGGAATCTCACCTTGTTTTTCCTTCCAGGACACTTTCTCTGTCCGTGTGGGGTGGAGGTGACCTTCTGAGCTCTACAGTGTGCTCAGGAAATGAACTTCAAACTGTTCCTTTAAGATGGGGCGCAGAACGGCAGGGCTTGGGCCCGGATCTGGGCCTCCTGGGATCCTGACCTGGCTCACTGGGCAGCCTTGCCCGCTTCCCTAGTATCACATCATCAGTTGGTAGCCTCCTGGCTTTTGCAGAGATAATTTCCCCCGTGCTAAAACTATGAAATGCCTCTCCTAAGGCTTTATTACAAGCAGTAAGAATGTCAGAGCGCTGTGTTTGCGAGATCAGCAGGGCAGTTTGTATCAGGGTCTCTGGGAATTTCTCATTTCTAGGGCCACTCTAAGCACACTGGTTAGCACGTGGCAATTGGTAATTATGGGACCTGTGTCAATTTAATCCTGGGTGTATCTGTGTATTGTGAAAAAGTGTGCTTACTTTTTCAGTCTTGACCAGCCCAACCCTCCACCCGTCCATTTCAAATTAGCTTTTTATGCCACTTAGCAGCTTAATTAGGCCTTAACACCCACAGTACTTAGTATTGACATGTTAGTGCCAGGCACCCTTTCAAATCTTATCTCATGCCTTCCAATATTTACAGATGAAAACCAAGCAACACTAGAATGTTATTGACGAGGGAGAACATACAAGCTGGGAGAGGCTGCTGAAGTTTGCTTTTGCCTGAGCTCACAGAGAAGGCCAAGATTCTGGGCCCTCTTCTCCTCTCCCCCTTCCTGCTGCGATAATGGGGTACAAAGGACTTTTGCACCTTGAATGCAGTTGGCAGCAATTTGGGTCAGCTGATGACAAAGGGAGGAGGAGAGAGAGACTGGGACATTTTAAAAGCAGTCAAAAAAAATGGGATGAGGAGAGGATTAATCAGGACTGTCCCTGCCGAACCAGGACAGTTGGAGGGTGTCTTATCTCACTAATCCTTACCACCGTTTTATGGGACGAGCCAGCATTGTCACCCACATATGTTGGAGAGGTTGAGGGGCCGAGGCTGATACGGGAGCAACTTTTCCTATAGCCAACCCCGTGCATTTCTAAAAGGTGTGGCATGTGAAGCTAGAACTACTTGGCTCAGACACTCAGCTGCTCTGCCGCCCAAATCCCAGCCATAGAGTTTATTCCTGGTATATTAATCGCTCTTAACAGTTAACTTCCTTTTACTTTTCTGAGCCAAAGCTTTATGCATTGTTTTAATGTCATAATTGTGGCAAAATCTTCACTGCCTTGCAGAGCTCTCTGCAAAAGTGGTAGAAGACAAAGAGCACTTCCTGTGGCAGCCCTTGGACACACAAACCCCCGTGGCACCCCACTTTTCCCCTACTTCCCTCTCTGTAACAGAATGAGCTGCTTTTTAAGGCAATAACAACAATACAGGGCAGGCATCCAAAGACCAAGTGCTGTCTGTGCTCCGGTGTGTCCGGTCTTGTGTACAGCACATAGCCAACTTCTTTTGAGAGAAGCCTTGAAAACAGTTTTCCACCTATCTTTCCAAGGCTCCAGTGAGGGTCAGAGCAGAGAGTGAAGGAGAGACTCAGAAATTCTCCCAGACACCCCCTGACCTCTCGAACATAGACATTATTTGCCTATGTGGCTCAGAGAGGAATAAAAGCAGGTGAACTGACCTTGTCAGAGGCGTCATCTGTTGCTGCTTAAGCCAGGGGTCTTGAGAAGCCTCTCTGGGCCTTGGAGGCATCGCTGGCCGTGGATGGGCTGGAGAGAAAGGCTCAGCCCTAGGCTCCCCTAAGCCTGGGTGGGGCGTGTGCTGTGCACAGTTAGCCCTGCCCGGAGGGGTTGCTTTGCTTTTTGACTGGCCCACTCTTTCTTTCTTTCCTTCTTTCTTTCTTTCTTTCTTTCTTTCTTTCTTTCTTCCTTCCTTCCTTCCTTCCTTCCTTCCTTCCTTCACCCTCCCTCCTTACCAAAGAACTGCTCCCCTTCCTTTTTTGGCCTTGCTGCTGAGCGCAGAGCCAAGCTCTGCCCTGCCGTTTGTTGACCCAGAAGCATCTTTGGAATCCTGTGGGCCATTTTTGGACCATCCGCTCTCCTTTAATAATTTTCGGGGAGGGCAGAGAGATTGCTCTCTCCACTGTCCTGTAGCAAACCTTCCACTGTCCCAATTTCACATGGGGAGTCCCAATTAATTCTCTGCCATCCCATTCTTTCAGCTGCTTTTAAAATGTCCCTGTTTCTCCATCTCCTTCTCCTGCTTTCCCCTTTCTCCTCAGCTTACTTCCATTGCTGCAAACTGAGTTCCAAGTGCAAAGGGGATTTTCACTCAATTAACTCAGTAATCTGAGTCTGACTGTTTTTCCTTTTAATAACTTTTGCCATCTTGACCACACTATGATGCTGGTTGTCCACACATGTCCCAGTTTCCTTTTGTGAAGTGTTGGAGGATGTGCTGTAGCAACGTAGCCTCAATACCCTAAAAGCATCAGATCCCGTCTGATTGTGGAAGCTAAACTGACCTCAGTTCACAGCAATTAAAGAAAACTGAAGACAAAGGGAGATGCTAAGCAGGGTCATCACTAGTTAGTTGTTGGATGGGAGACCACCAATAAATACCAGCTGCTGTAGGCTATATGTCAGACGACGGAGCTCTGAGGATTCTTTGCTTAAGAAAACCCTATGGAATCCCATAAAACCCTTCAAGTCAGAAACAACTTGAAGGCACACAACAACAACAGCAAAACCTAATGTTCATCCCAACCCGAGGAGACCATTAAAACGAACAGGATTTGTTCCAGGACTCTAATCTGCTTGGAGCTCACACTGGCTTACATCCTGTTCTGATTGATTGAACTAGCAGGCTCATTAAATGCTATTGAAATAGCAGATTCGTTAGGCAAAACAGAAATAATTTCGTGACCAGGCTACAATCTCTGGCTTTGTTTGGAAACTGCCTCTGCCTTGCATCCATTTCCATGTCTTCCTCTGCCAGCTTGGTGGGAAACCCATGTACCTGATGATGACTGCACCCCAAATTGCAGTAAATATGAGAGGTTATTCCCTATCTTGGGGTCTCATTTCCTACCCGCTTCCTGCATAATCATTCTTCTCATCTCCGAACCCTGGGGCAGGGGGACTATGACAAGACGGAAACCAGAGAAGTGTGGGAATGAGCTCATTAAATCAAGGTCCCCGTTAGTGCATGAGAGTGGCTTCAGCTTTGCTTGATGACGACAACAAAGGGAGAATTGTTCCTGAATTGCACCTGAAAACAGGTGAATAAATAATGGAAAATAGTGGAGAGTTCAGGGCAAACCTTGTTTGCAAAATAAAAGAATATCAAATCATGAAAATTAATAAGAGGCTGGCCCTTGGTGCAGTGTTCTCAGGGATATACAAACCTGTCATCACTTCACTGCATTTTTTTCCAAGTTCTACCTGCATTGTCTTTCAGTCTTTAATGTCCTTGCTTCATATCAGGTTTCAATATAAGTATTTTTTTCTTTTAACCTTGAAATTCATGCACATGTTAAGACACTGGTGAGGGAATTCTGGGGTCACAGAATGACAGAGTTTTATTGCCGGCAAGGGCCATTTGGTCCAACCCCTGCCAATTACAGTTGGCCGTCCATATCCACAGAATTCAACCAACCACAGCTTAAAAAGTCCATTCCCCCATCAAACAGTTTTGACAGTTCTTCCCAATGTTGAGATGGGATCTCTCTTCTTGTAATTTGAATCCCCTGGTTCATGGAGTAGCAGAAAACAAGCTGCCCCCATCTTCCACATGATATCCCTTCAGGTATTTCAAGGTGGCTTTCATGCGGGTCGAGATGCAGTTGCTGCTCCGTCCAGAGCAAGCACTTCAAACCAACTGTTCAGTAGAAAACCAATGCTTGTGTAGATTGCAATAGGTCTCCTCCAGTTGGGACTAGCAGTTGGATTTCAGTCTGTGACATGGGTGGGAATCGTGTGGCCCTCCTGACGTTGTTAGACTGCAATGCCCAGCATTCCTTGCCATGAGCATGCTGCATAGGGCTGATGGCAGTTGTAGTCCAACAACATCTAGAGTGAGAATCATGCAGCCCTCCAGATGTTATTGGACTTTAGCTCCCAGCATTCCTCACTACTGCGCATACTGGCTAGAGATGATGGGAGGTGCAGTCCAACAACATCTGGAGAGCAATGTGACTCTCACCCCAGACCTAGGGGTTGCATTTCAGAAAGAAAAATACAACACTTCTCCAACCACTTCCTTTCTTTGCATGGAATGGGATGGTTTATGGAAATCTGGGAGAAAGCTGCTAATGAGGACAGCAAGGAGAAGAGCAGCTTGTTACAAGTTTCTTTAAAATATTCAGTTTTAATGCCACTATTTTTACCTGCCACTATTTTTACCTGCCCCAATCACATTAATCCAATTTCTAGTTGTAGGAAGATGGGTTATAATACCACAGAAATATTCCAATTCCACATCAGCTGTGCCACCTGGTGGTTAATGGCAGAACTGGTTTGATCAATCAATAAATATAACTCCCCCCCCCCGCCTCCTCCCTCCTCCATCTTTGCTGCGTGAAGGTTTTATGGTGGTTTATTGTGCCTCGGCTATTTTATAATGTCTGGTTGTTTGTTGGTTCTTTTTGGGTTTTTTTTTTTGCTATCTCTGTTTTACTGTTTTGTAAGTCGTAAACGTCTCTGAGATGAAAAAGGGCCGTGGTTAGAAATAACAATAGGCTTGAATCTTCAGTGGTTTTTCAGGAGCATTTCTTCTTCGACAGGGTGGAATAAAATCTCTGCTTCTGAGCAATTTCTCTTCCTAACACTCTTTTCCAAAAAAAAATCTAGTTGTCTTTTATGAATAGGGGTGCCATTTCCCTTCCTCGCCTAACTGAGTGATCGGCTTTGTGTTTTTCTTTTTAACATCTCTTTCTTTTGTTCTGTCTTGGGTGAACGTTTGCTATTCTAAGATGCCGTTTCTCTTCCTTGAAAAAAAAAAGAAGTTCCCAAAGTATTGACTAGAAAGGAAAAGAGACTGCACTTGTTTAAATTATAAGAAAATGGTTTTGAGAGTCATTTGCCAATGGATGCCCAGCTGTATTTAAATGATAATGCCAAGCTAGGTTGCCATCTATGTCTATATCTATCTATCTATACCATCTATATCTATACCTATATCTATATCTATCACTTATTGGTGTCCTAGAAGTACAATAAAGGCATCAGATTGAAGCTAAGTAGGGTCAGCCCGGGTTAGTACTTGGATGGGTGACCACCAGTGAAAAAGCAGGTGCTGTGAACTGTATTTTCAGAGAAAAGAACTGGCACAATCACCTTCCTTGCCTAAGAAACCCAATGCAATTCATGGGGTTGCCACAAGTTAACAAGCGACTTGAGGGCAGATATACAAACACACACTGGATAGCCTTTAAAATATCGATTAAGGCCCAACGTGGATTCACTGTCCTGCTGACACTGAAGTAGTGACGGTGTAGAAAGTGGTCCAGTGGCTTTGTAAAGAAATCTTTTTTCTCTTTTTCTCTTAAAGGCAGAAATATGTTTTTCCACCCAGAAAGCAGTGTATCTGGTACACAGAAGCATGCAAATTCGATTTAGGTCGGCTGCATTTCTTCCTCTAGGCCAGGAGTGGGAATCTAGAACCCCTCCGGAATTCTTGGATTGCAACTCCCAGAAGCCCCAGGCAGTGTAAACAATGATGAGGAATGCTGGAAGTTGCAGTCAGACACATCTGGAGGGGTGCATGATTCCCACCTCTGCTCTAGCCCTTTTTACTCCATGCTTTTTAAGCACAGTGTCCTGGGGCAATAGAGAATAACACAACCCTTATTTATTTATGCATGTGTGCCTAATGTTATCAGAAATCTTAAGATTAGGGTAAAAGTGTTACTGTGCCTCATTTCCTGCCGCCAAGTACATTTCCTTTCTGTTCCTCTACCCACCTCCCGTCTAGTGTTCTTTCTTCTCTGTTTTCCAGTTTTATTTTATTTATAGCGCCCCACCACCCTTATCACACCGTGTGAGGTTCTGAGCAAAAGCCAAGCAGAGTGTGTGTTCCCAAGCAGTTGTCGTTGTGTCCACGGCCTTGAACCACTGTTGTTGTCGAGCTCTGCTAAGAAACCGAGAGTGTGTGTGCGTATCTGCAGGGAGGGGCTGAGCCTCGAGAAATATGGTTTCTAACAGAACTGATGGCACAGCACACCATTTGCCAGCTATGTTGCAGTGTCTTTAAAAAAGCATGTCAGGTGGAAGCCAAAAAGGGTTTCTATGTAATGAGGTATTTGGGTGGTCAGGAGGGGAGACAAATAGGGTGGAGATAAAATTGGACTGGCCATGAACCCTGGAATAGGCGGCTGCCGGGCTCGAGCTCCCCCAAGTCTACATCGTGGGAGGGCATTGAGGTTCCCTAAAATGATCTGGCAAAATTGGACCACCAAAACTCCTAGGTAGTTGAGCCTCCGCAGACACTGTCAATCAGAGGATGCTAAATGATCAACCAGTAAGAAATATGAAGTCAGCCATGGTCATTGAGGCCTCGCAGGAACCACAAAGGCTGCCTGCAACCCATCTACGCACACTTACTTGGGAGTAAGCACCATGGAAAACATGAGGGGGCACTTCTAAGCACACACTGTGCCAGCAAGGGTCTCCGTATTTAGGGATGTTTCAGTGGTAATGGATAGGAACATTCATTTTCCCTTCCCCTACGAGCCTTATCTGGATCTCCCCTTCATTCCAGGGCAGCCGTACAACACAAGCACCAAAGAAGCCTTTTACACCTCCAGTGCATGGGTTCTCTCCTTTTTGCCCCGTTCTTCCTCCCTGAACCCAACAGAACCAGCTGAGCCCCACCTCTGGCTGGACCACTCAAGGCTCCCCCCACTGTCCCAGAAGTTTCCAGGTCCTACACAAATGCTCCAGTTTCCTTTGGGCTAAGAGTTTGCATTATGACTAAACGTTAGCATAAGAAACAAATACTTGTTTATTTTTAATGTTTTTCAATTTGTTGTAAGTTGCTTTAAGTCCCAAACTGGGAAAAGGCAAGATAGGATGAGGGTGAGGGTGAGGGTGATACCTATTATATATAATACAATAATCATAAGCATGATGATAATAATAATAATATTTCTCTGTGAAATATTGGCGGGTGTGGAGGGTTGGAAGATACCTCAACCTGTACCATAGGAATTTGGTTGGAATCAAAAAGTGTGGAAGCCCCTGGGCTGGTTTCATAGAACCGTAGAGCTGGAAAAGATCCCAAGGCCCATTGAGTCCAACCCCCTTCTGCCATGCAGGAAGACGCCGTCCTAGCCCATCCAGCCTCTCCTTTAAAAACCTCCAAAGGAAGCGGAGGCTCCACCACACTCCAGGAGGCATCACCTGTGGAACTGTTTTCATCCCCTCACCTGCCTCTAGAAGCTGCAATATCACTTTCTGGTTGCTGGGTGGAACTGCTGAGTCCGTGGATACTTTTGGGACTACATCTCCCAGAATCCCCTAACCATGCTGCATAGGGGATTTGGAAGCATGCAGTAACTTTTCCCTTGCTCTGACCCAGGCAGTGAGAAGCCTGCATTCCATTGCCAGAATGCTCCGTTTGAGACATGCTTGTAACCCCCGGGGCCATTACACAATTAATTAAACAGCGGGCTGCAGCACTTTTCTCTTTCCTTGCCTGACCTTTGCCAGCACGGAGAGACTGTAGAGGGTTTCGCAAATGAACTTCTTGGCTTTTGTAACCCATCTTTATGACCCAGCTTGTTGTTTGCTTGCCAAATGGTAGAGTTTATCTCAATCCGGTCACTGTGATTTGTTTAATTTTTGACTTTATTATGCTTCTAGCTTTTATTCTGTAAAATTGCTCTGAGAGCTACAGCAGGAGAGCAGCTAACAAAAAGCTGAAAGTGAAAGAGATAAACATGATGTTAATGTGTGCATAATGCGCCAGGCAGTCGGTGGCCTTGATTTTCCAGTCTTCTTTCTCGCTGGCAGACTGAATGGTGGAGGGAGAGGACTGAGAGTGATGGGATGGCGTTTCCATGGCACTCTGCTGGGTGTTAACACTTTGGGCTTTGCTTATGTATTCATTCTGGTCATGCACAGCTGGCCGAAGCCTCTTGGCCTCCAAACCTAGAAAGTTACTTTCTGAAAGTGCTCATTTTTATGGTACTTAGCAAGCAATCTGCCATTGTTTAGATGCTGGTGTGCTTAAAAAGTACAATTTAGTTTTGCTGGTTGCATTGCCGTTCCTTTTGGGATTGGTAGAAGAGTGGCATAAAAGTTGAAAAATGCCTGGGAAGTGCCCCTAGCAATAGCATTAGGGCAATGGGTCCTTCCTGGGTTTTCCAAGAAGTCATCCAAGGCTCTGGACTTGTGCTGGGGATGTGAGTCAGCTCTGGATAGAGCTTTTAAAGTTCAGACTCAGATGTAGAGCAAATTCACCGCTCACCTAGAGTGGAAATTACTAGCTGGTCTTGCAAGGAAAGTTGTTAGAAGGTAACTTTTCAAAGTAACTTAAAAAATGTTGCTTATTCCAGCATAGAAGTAACTTCATGCCCACTCACTGTGCTGCTTTCGAAAAGTAACTGCATTCCACCCGCTGTCATAAACCATTGCAGGTAATTGTTTAGTATCTGAGAGGCAGCATTATGTAGTGGTTTGAGCATTGGAATATGATCCTGGGGATGAGGGTTTAATTCCTTGCTCAGCCATGGAAACCCACTGGGCGATAGTGGGTGCATCACATACTCTCAGCCCCAGAAAACCTTGTGATAAGGTCACTATAAATCAGAAATGACTTGACAGCACACAGCAACAATATAATATCTAACTTGTTAGTAGTCCCAGGTTCTTGTTGTCCCCATCCTCAATTCCTCTTCCTGTCCCCCAAAAGAAAATATTATTTTTAGAAAACTCCCTTCTGTAGTTTTGACAACAACTGCATGTTGAACACCAGAGGGAGCTAAAACCTGTTTTTTTTTTCTGTTAAGAAATGCAGTATTGATCTCTCTGAGCAAATGGACTTCTCTCCCATGCCTTTTCGTAATCTCTAAGAGCTCAGTGGTTGCAAGAAGCCTGCACCCTGGAAAGAGCTCATGGCCTTCCATGTCTTGGCCTGTATGTCAAATAAGGCTGTTTTTCTTAGGAAACAGAGGCACCTAGCACACTGCGTGCAAAAGGAAAAACAGATTTATTAAGGAGTAGGCAAAAACTACAGATACTGATAAAAACAAATCTCTACCTGAAGCAAGTTCCTGTTTAAAGCAAATCTCAACCTTTAATGAGTCCCTACTGAAAGCAAATCTCAAAGAGCAACTCACATCTTGCAACCAGCTATTGAGAATGCAGAAAAACACAGCAGAGATCCTCCAAGGCAGTTGCTGGCTCTTCTGGTCTGCACTAGGGATGGAAAGAATACTTGAAAATGTTCCAAAAATGATAAAAAAAAAAAACAGCATCAAGAGACCACTACGACAATAATCCTGGACTAACGAAAATTTTGCAGTTCTGGACTTATTCTGTGCAAAATTTGCACATGGCTGCTATTTGCAGGAAACAGGTTTTTTTGTGATATTTCTGGGGTTTGCATCTCAAAGCCTGCCAAGGGCCAAAGGTTGTCTACCTCTGTTCTGTCTTGACCATAACCTCCCTGGCTTGCCCATGGTATTGATCCTTACCTCTGGAAGAATCATAGACACATACCACAGTGATTATTTTTGGCAATTTATATTGCTTCTTCCCTGCATGAAAAACAAATCTTGTTTCAAAATGGAACAGCATTTTTTTAAAAAAAGCCTGCCTCCCCTGTATATACATGTCTACTCCATCCCCTTTGCACTGATAGGCTGAAGTAGGTCAGGTGATACTCCCTGGTCCTTATAAAAGCTTCTGAGCCCACATCTGGAACAATTAGGGTTGTATTTTTTCCTGCCAAGTGTTGGATTTTAATCTTTGCAGGTCTTCTACTGCAATATTCTTTTGTGAGGTCTCAACCACTGTTCTTACCTGTACAGGTGATGTGTCTGAGAAGACTAAACGATGTGGTCATGCATCTGCCCAGAATGAGAACAAACACATTCGAGCATATGCAGAGTGCTGTCCTTTCTACTGCTGAACAAGTATTGGCAACACCCCTTCAACCTGCCACATCCTCCAGAAATGCTATAAAAGGTAAAAACTGCTACAGTTGTTTTTCTGATTGTCTATGTCTTGAGAATAATTTGTGCATACTTAATACTTTTCCAAGAGAGAGTTGGGATCCTGTTTTCTCTCCCTTGCAATACCATTTGGTAGTGTATCCCCCCAGCCTTTTTTTGCTTCTGTCTTGGTAACCCAGATACCCTAGGAAAAACTCCAAAGTTCATTTTAGGTCAACATTTCAACCCCCTCCCCTCTTCATAGTTCTGCTCTGAAGAAGCAGCAAAAGAATGTGTTTTTTTTTAAAATCCATACTTCAGGAAAGCTTGTCCAAAATGCTTTGCACCCCCTGAGGTCAGATGCAACTCAGCATTCCCTCTATGCACAACTTCTTTTAGCTGAGGGAGAGAGAAAGAGGCTCAGCTCTGAATCCATTTTAGTCCAGTCAAGCTGAATAACTTGCGGCATGTTCATGCCAAATGCTATAAACGAGTACAGAATGGTTCCTAGGAAAGGCCCCTGAGCCCTGAGATTGCTCCTCAGTCGTGCTCATTAGCAGCTGCCTCTCTCAGTGTCCCCCGGTGCCCTCAGATGGGCAGCTAGAGTAGCCATGCCTGGGATTTACCTCTCCGCGTCCAGTTCTTCTGCCAGTTCTGTGGGAGTATGTAACTGCTAGGTAATAACATTCACAATTTGGTTTTCCTTTAAGGCTGATGTGCTATGGTTTTTTTTAATGAATTGAAACTATTTTATGAATATTATGAAACATTATTTAAAAAGGTGGACTGAATCTCCAGCTTTGCTGGTGCAGAGGTTGCCATATTCCTCTGTGTTTCTTCTCTAAACCAGCAGAGGAGCATAGACTTCAAACAAGGTGATGAGTAGGTCTCTTGAGTTCCAGTTTAGTTTGATCTAAATCTGGTCGCTAGTCTAAAATAGATTAAAACCATCGCATGCTCTCCAAGAGTCCTGATTCAGCCAAGCCAGCCCAGGTTAATCCTCTGCCATCCGACTCTTTCAGCTGCTTTTAAAACAGTGGTTCTCAACCTGTGGGTCCCCAGATGTTTTTGGACTTCAGCTCCCAGAAGCCCTGAGCATTGACCATAGTGGCTGGGGCTTCTGGGAGCTGAAGTCCACAAACATCTGGGGACCCACAGGTTGAGAACCACTGTTTTAAAAGGTCCCAGTTTCTCTGTCTCCTCCTCTCACTTTCCCCATTTGTCTTCAGCTTATTTCCATTGCTGCAATTTGAGTTAAAATTGCAAAAGTGGTTTGCATTCAGTTAACTCAGCAGCAGGGAGAGGAGAGGCAGAATCTTGCCTTTCCCAAGAATTTCCCAAGAATTTCAGGCAAAAGCAAACGGCTATGACCTCTCCTAGCTTGTGTGTTCTTCTTCATTCATAACTTTGGCCATCTTGATCATGTTCTGATTTTGCTGGATCCAAATGTGTCCCAGTTCTGATCTGTAGCAATATGATTCCACTTTAGCTACCGTGGCAACATCCTCTGGAATCCTGGGATTTGCAGTTAAGGGGAGGCGATTTAGAAGTCTCTGCCAGGGAGTTCTAGTGCCTCCCCAAGCTACAAATACCAGGATTCTAGAGGAGGTAATCATGGCAGTTAAAGTGGAATCGCAGAGCTATAATTGTGCAGTGTGAAAGGGCCCTTACGTAAGTGTTTTTTACTGGGCAATTGATTCGTGGGCCTGCTCTATTTAGGAATAGCAATCCTATTTAGGCCTTTGTCTCCAGAGACTCAGAAACAGCCGTTCGTTATGCATCTTGGCAAACAACGCAAGGTGTAAACTGATATTTTCACACTTAGATCTTCTTCCACCAGTCTGCAGTCTCTGCCTTGGGACTCAGTCTAGCCGGAAGATGCAGAGGAAGCGTGTTTTCCCACAAATCTCAGCCAGATTTATTTTTTTTTACCCTTTTCTTCACCCATTTTCTCTGGTGCCATGTAGGCCAGGGGCGTATAGGGTACCAAAAAAAATGGGTGAAATTTTGAAAAAGTAAAAAAAAAAATCTGCCTGAGATTTATAGTCTGGGGCGTAAGTACCCTCAAGGCACCAAATCCCATTTGATCTTAGAAGCTAAGCAGAGTCAGCCATGGTTGGTACTTGGATGAGAGACTGCCAACCAATCCCAGGTGCTATAGGCTCTGTTTCAGAGGAAGGAACTAGCAAAACCACTTCTGAGGACTCCTTGCCTAAGAAAACACTGTGAACGAATAGCAACTCGTAAGCCACAACCTGCTAGGGACACGAGTGCTTGAATGCATGCTTATGTGCATGGATGTCTTGTATGTAAGCAGGTAGAGGTGGTGGGGCTCACACCCTGAGGCCAAAGGTGGTCCCAATCTGGCCTCCCTGAACTTTCTCGGACGGGTACTGCAATTTTGTGGCTTCTTACCTTTACTATGCTTTTTTTTATTATTATTATTTGCCATTCTACAAAGGAGGGAAATTAACCTGAAGAGAGAGCTTTAAGCTAAATGGTGGCAGTATTTTTTTTCCCCCACCCACTCCTGGAATGAGAGGTTGCCCCCCACCAGCAGAAAACCTCTGAGGCTGAATCAGGTCCTCTGTGTGCCAGGAGGAGTCTCAAAAAGGGGTCTCTTTCTTTGCCATGGAAGGGTCAGAGGGTGTGGGATATTACCTTGTCCCGTCCTTTTCCCCCCTTCTGATGTGCGTGTTGGACCATTCAGCCAGCTCAGGAAAATAAGAGGCCTCATTGCTGGGCTGAATACCCAGCAATAATGTTCACCAGCTTCTCTTCCCACGGAGCGCAATTGCTAAGCAACACATGTGAGTCAGGTTTGTCCAAAGCCTTTTGCAATGAGGAAGAGGGTGACCTCGTCGATGCAGTCTCAAGCAGGAATTTTCCAAAGGCTTCGGGGGCCATGTTTCCCTCCTTCCTCCCCTTTGAATCCACCCCCAAAGTTGGGCTTGGAGAGGGAACGTCTCGTGGCACCACCGAAGGTCTCTCCCTGCCTTTTGTCCTGAGTTAGGTGGCCTAGAAGACTGATCACCATCTCTGTGTCTGGCTTTGCCACAGAATTTGTGTGTGTGTTGGTGGTGCCTCTTGTCTCAGTCCGGGTTTTAGTCCAACGTTAAAGGTGCTTCTGAAGGCACTGAAGCCCTTTCGGTTTCAGCACCTTGGAGAGCTTTTCTAAAGTTCAAACCAAAACCTGGTTTGAGTGCTGGATTAGGACTGTAGGAAAGCAGTGTTGGGGCCCCGCTTTGACATGGCATGGAAATCTTAGGCAGTCACACTCTCTCTGCCTCAGTGGCAGGCTTAGTTTGGATAATGCTTGCCAAGGAAATCCTAAGAGAGGGATGCTCTAAATTAGATAGGACTTGAAGCCACTAAACAATTGTAGAGCTTCAGACTATTTATCTCCAAGGCGCCCTTAGGCCAGCGCTTTCCAGCCCATCTCATGTGGGGGATGACCAAATTTTTCCCCAGCGGGCCAGGGACTGGCACTGAATTTGTGCCCTTTAGGTACCCTTGTTTCTTTCTTTCCCAGAAACTTGGCAGGGACCAGCAGACAATGGCTCAGGGATGGGCATGGGTCCTGGGACCACCGCTTTGAGCAGCACTGCCTAAGACCGCAAAATTCCCTGGGTGCAGACTCCAGTCTCCTGACACCTTCTCACCAGCTGGTTATCCTGCAACTCTTCCCTCCCCGTTGCTCTGTCCACCTACAGATCTGCTCCTACGCAAGCTGTCATAAAGCAATGGCATTTACTGAGCAAGGAATGCGACACCCTGTTCTTTGCTATGCATTGCCGCAATAAAGCGGCTCTTAATTGAGCTACCAAAAAAAACAACCCAAAAACAAAAGGAGAGAGTGTTAGCAATCCCCCCCTCCTCATGACTCTGAGAGGCATCCATCCCCCAGTTCTCAGGGCCCAATCCTTTTTTTCCCTGGCTTTTGGCAGTACCACACAAAAGTCCTTATTAAACTCCCCCTCTTTCCCTGTTGTCTTGGCAGACTGCTCCTTTCGGCTTCACAGAGATCCCCGAAACTCATTTAAAAAGAGAAGGAGGGAAAGCACATGGGGCGAAATCAGTTCCATCATTCTGATACTGCCATCATTTCAGGAACACATTGGGGTCCATCCTTCCAAAATTTCCTTCCAAAATTACCCCTGCAGTGTTCCATCAATCTACACGCAATGGGTCTCTCCCACCTTTTAAATTAGTGCCCAACTTGTTCCACATGATTCAGTTGTGATCTCAGGATGGAACTGCTTTTCTGGATCCACCCCAAATCCCAAAGAGGTGGAAGGGGCCCTTTGGGCCGTCAAGTCCAACCCCCTGCTTTCAATGCAGGATTTGCAGCCAGAGCATCCCCAGGAGGTAGCTGTCCGGCCTCTTTTTAAAGGCGTCCGGAGAAAGAGCCCCCCTCCACTTCTCTAGGCAATTGGTTCCACTGCCAAATCACTCTCACTGCCAAGAAGTTCCTTCTAATGTTCAATCGAAATCTATCCTCTTGTTAACTTAAAACCGGGAGACTCCGTTCTACCCTCCGAGGCAGCAGAGAACAAGCCCGCTCCCTCCTCTTTGAGGCAGCCCTTGAGGAATCTAACGAGGGCAGTCGTGTCACCCTTCAGTCACCAAGATGGATGTTCCCAGCTCCTTCAACCTCTCCTCATATGTTTTGTTTTCCATACCTCTTATCGGCCTCATTGCCCCTCTCTCAACTCGCCACAATTTGCATCTATCCTTCTACAAGCGAGGTGCCCTAAACTGAAAAGGGTACTCCAGATAAGGCCTGACTAGTGTTGAATACTGAGGGACGATCACTTCCCTTGAATGGGAAAATGTTTCCATTAATATAAGGTAAGATAACATTTGCCTTCTTCACAGCAGCATCACATTGTTGGTTCATTTTCAACAATAATGCCAAAGTCTTTTTCAAATGTAGTGAGCCAAGTATCCCTCATCCTATAACTGTGCATTTGTTTTTCTGTGGCCTAAATGTAGAATTTTACATCTGTCTCTGTTGAATTTACTGTATTTTCTCACGTATTTCCCAAAAAATACTGTTTGAACATGGGGTGCGTTTTATACGCCAGTGTGTCTTATACACCAGCAAATAATAATATTTAAATAGGCTACATAAATACATAAATTTAAATAGGCTACGTAAAGAAGGAAAATAATAATATTTGTTGGTGTATAAATGGGGTGTGTCTTATATACAGGTGCATCTTATACACTGGCAAATATGGGCAATTTTATTAATTTCAGCCCAGTTTTCTAGTTTATCAGGGTCCTTTTGAATTCTGTTCCTGTCTTCCAATGTATTAACTGCCTGTCTAAGTTTTGTATGATCTGCAAATTTGATAAGGATTCCCTCCACCCCGTCAAGAGCGTCATCCCCAGGACAGATCCCTGCAGGGCTCCCCTTGAGGCCTCCTTCCAGTGTGAAGTGCAGCCACTGATGACAACTCTTTGAGCATGGTTTGCCAACCAGTTGTGGATCCGTTTGATGGTGTTTCCATCTATTCCATACTTAGATTAATAGTCAGTCTTCATCCAGCTGGGCCTGAAAACAGGCTAGGCGAATGCCATACACATGTTAAACATATTTGTTGTCTGAAAGCGCTGTCCTGGGCCCTCAGGAGCAGAACTCAGGCGAGTTCCTTTTGGGGGCTACTGTTGCTAGAATTCCACAGAAAGCAATAGCAATCCAGAAAAAAAGGAAGGTTTCCAGAGCGCTCTCTGGGAGGCCAGGCAGGGCTAGGATTTGGGAACAAGAGCACCAGCTAGACTGCAATTCCAGCCCAAGGAGGGTTGCCTGATTTTCCAAACCCAGTTGGGAGGCACCGGGCTACATAAAGCCCTTCAGTGAAGCCAGCAGATCAATTCAAGCTGTTTGTCTTGAGTGCGAAGGTTCTTTCTTGCTGTGTGACTCTGCACTTGCTTCTGGTGTCTGAGAGAAACCAGATCCAATTAACCACTCTTGTTGGCTCAGAGAAAGTAAGGTAGGTAGGTCTGGGAGTTACGGTCCCTGAAAAGCACCATGTCTGCATTTCATCCAGTTTATTAGAGGGCAAAGATCTATCGGGTCCACTATGCTGCTCTCGCCAGTAACCAGGCACCCCTGTCAGGGAATCCAGACAGCAGGCCCTGAAGGCAACATCTCCTTAAGAGGTACTTTGCCCCTTGACGTGGAGGCTCCCTTAAGAGTATCTGTGCTCCAACAGGCCTCCTGAGCATGATTGAGCCCCTAAGCACATCTTTTCTGGAAGTTAAGCCCTGCAGGGCAAAAGGGCTAACAGTTTTCTTTTTCTTTTTCACCACAGCCAAGACTCACCCTTCCATGAGGTCAGTGGGAGGGAAAGCAAAGACCTGCCTTGCACTGAGCAATAGTGGGATCTTGAATTCTGATCAAGGCGGAGGAAGAAGGGATGGACCTCCACAGAGACTTTCTCCGCAAAACCGAGTTGCATAAATCATGCTTTTCAGCCAAGCAGAGCTGTCAGTCCATGAGAATCTTGATAGTGATCTCTCTTCAGCCGCTGCCATGCCACGGGAGCTCCCAGAGTAGCGCGTCTGCCCAAGATAACTGGCGGGACCAGGGGCTCCTGTCCTCCCCTTGGATTTCCAGGTCACCCTCCTCAGCTCAGGTACGCCTTTCGCCAGTCGTTAAGGGGATCAAGCTGGCTTCGTTTGAGATTAACCACATGCAGTGAAGAGTTGTGTGCATTAAAAGATAAAAGGGGAGGCAACTTTGGGAACGTTAAAGTTGGTTGGAGTTGCTCAGGGTGTTTGTGTGCAATGATGGATGCGGGGGGGGGCGAGACTGTCCTCTCTGTTTGTCGGACCCGTTCGTCTTTCTCTTCTTTTTCTTAAGTTGGATTTTTAAAAGTGGAGAAGGAAAAAGAGATATAGATGCAGGCTAGGCATATACATTAACATCAGCTGACTGTATTTAGGAAAAACACGTTTTCTTGGAGCTGACATCTATAAAATACATGTTTGGACTTAGCTGAAGCAGTAAAGATCTTCTGACTCTTGAATGATAGCTGGTGAGTGTTTATCTTTCCAACCTTGGAGCAGAAGTCTTTTAATCCCAGGAAAAACACTGAAGAGTCAGCCATGTTGGCTATTCGTTAATTTCCACATGGCAGAGGTGTAATTTAAAAGAGCATGTGCATCGTCTACAAATGCCAGAGATCTTTCCAATGTAGAATCAATATGTTGCAGTACCCCCAACCAAAGCATCCATATCCTTCCTGACAGCAGCCGAGCTGTGATTTGCAAATCTCTGCCTCCAGGACTTCATGTCTGAACCTACCCGCCGGGACCCCATGGATGAGTGCATTAAGTTCTTGCAAAGTGCACTTTAGTGGCTCTGACTCTTGTTTTAAGTCTCTGGTGACTTTGCTGCTCCCAAGGGTGCATCCTGGGCTCTGTAGGCATTGCTGTTCCTTTGTGTAAATATTTGTTCTCCCTTTGTGAATCATTTTGTTTTTCTTGTGATGCATTTCTAAAGAAAACAGAAATTAGAAAGTAGCATCTTTAAAAAAAAACAGGCCTTGTGTGTGCAAAAGCCTGTTTTCTGTATAGAAAAGCTTTTTTTTTTTTTACTCCCCAGGAAACCTGTTTTCAGCACAGAAAACAGGTTTTGTGCAAGCAAAAACCAAAGATAAAACCTTATATGTTTTTCTGCAGAGAATAATTCCTCTACAACATTTCAGGATGTTTGAATATAGGGAGAAAATTATAGAACATTCTTGTTGGTCTGTTGTTCTTCCCAACAGGGTTTCCTAACTAAGAGCCTCATTTTACCACATGAAAATGAATAATAATTGAATTTTCTTTCTGCCTCTAATGTCAGGGGCAATCTTGTCTGTATTGTGCCAGCTTCAGGTTGGTGCTGGTGGTGGAGAAAGGTTTATACTTACTTATTTATTGAATGCACAATGCTGATAGAAGGAGTGGGAGGGAAATGCTTTTTTCTCCCCCTCTCGTAAAGCTTGAACTTGAGGATGAATAGTGGGAAATCTGAGACAGACCAAAAGGAAGTTCTTTGACATTTGGAACTCCCTGCCACAAGATGTGATGAGGACGAAAGGCTTAAGTGACTTGAGCATTATCTGGAGAAGCAGGAGTGGTGAGAGCCCTTACATTCTGACAGACGTCTTTATTCTTAAAAGAAAGCCCATTGACCACAATATTTACTGCAGTATGTAAACGAAGCCCCCAAGTCCAGGAGCAGGCCGTCTCAAATGGCAGGTTGGTGGATGGGTCGGGGCTGCACTACAACTTCCAGAATGCTAGCCAGCCGTGTCCTCCTCACGGGTGTCCTGAAAACGCCTGGCTTTCTGTTTTCGGAAATGGGATGCTAGAAGGTGCACATAGGATCAGCCAAGGAGCCCCCCATGAACAGGAGGGGAAAACAACAGTCTTACCTGGTTGATTCCCTCCAGTGCCTGGTATTCCAAGGTAGTACAAGAAGGCCTTTCTCTTCCACAAATTTGTCTAACCTGTCTTTCTCCCTATAAAGTTTTATACATTAGCACGCTGCCAGCACATTTATTTACGTATTTACTCCTGCCATTCCTCCAATAAGCTCAAGATGACCTACCTGGTTCTCCTCCTCCTCCTCCCAACAACCCTATGAGGCAGGCTGGAGTGAGAGAGTGTGTGTCTCAGGGGCCCAAAGGCCACCCAGTGGTTTTTCCTAGCTCAGTGGAAAGGGTCAGGGTTTGAAGCTGTATTTCCCAAGTGTCAGCTCAGTGCTCTGACCATTGTACCACACTGCCTCCATGCAGTGAAGCAGCTTAGATTCTCTTGCACCCTCTGACAGTTTTTCTTGCTATGAGGCAGTTATTGGGGCGTGCAGACCTCATTTCCTACTTGTGTAGCTTTAAGGCCAGAAGAACAGACTGGAATTTTTCCTCTCTCTTTCTCTGCAGGCTGCAATTACAGTACAGTCACTGCAGCCCACCAGGTTGTACCCCCCATATAAAGCTTGCAAGCGCCTTTATTTTCTTCTTTCTCCATCGTTCTCCAGCCAGCCAATCATTTGTCCACCCACTGCCAATACTGCCGGGACCCGAAGTGTGGATGGCTGCACACACACACAACTCTTTTTACAGGCCCAAAAGCTCCAGCCAACGCTATGGCCAATTAATTCCAATCAGTGTGTGCAATTCAGAGACTCTCTCTCGTCCTCCCTCTCCCCGCCTTCGCTTGTTGGTCTCCTGGCCACATGTTCTCCGGTGCAGCATTGCTGCTGCTTTTGCTTTCTTGCCAACCACGTGCTGGTTTTGGGAACTGTGTGAAGTCTCCAAAATCCTCCCTCTTTCCTCCACCTCCCAGCTGGCTCCCTGCCTCTGTTTCCATCAGGTAGATGATTCACGCTCCCTTCTCTCTAATGCAACAAAAGGAAGGATGCTGGCTTGCTTCCCTCATTGCAGATAGACTGCCCTGGAATAAGGAAGATCATTCCATAGTCATAAGGGGGCCTCTCTCACCCTCCAAAGGAGGAGTTTGGGTTTGTTTCTTTCTTTCTTTTTTCAGTAGTGCAAGTTGTCAAGCAAATAGCAAGACTGCCTGCTCTCAGATTATCTTTCCACTAGAGAATTGGTAATCTGGGCAGCTTCCAGTGCAGAGCGCATTAGGAAAAAAAAGTTATGGAAGAAGATAAGAGAGATCTGAACAGAACCTCCATCTTCAGGAGCAAGACATCTGTAAATTCCCAGGTGCTCAGGACATGTAACAGGGAAGGGCTGTTGCCCAATTGGTGGGCTTCTGTCAGGACATGGGGTATTTTGGGGGGCCAAATCCTTCCTTAGATGGCCCCATTCCCTTCATTTGCTGTTTCCTCTGCTTTTGTATAGCCTTGCCCTCCCCATTCTAAATTTCTCTCGTAAGGTTCCGTTATTTACAGGAAGAGCTTTAAAGAACTAAAATGTGCCAGTCTCTTTGGCCCTGCCCACCCCTGGACCACAGATTCCCCCCACCCCAGGAAGATCTTGGGACTTGAATTTGCCCAGGGCGGGGAGGGGGCTGAAAGAGGTTTTCCAGCCTTGCATCCTCTGAGACTCTTGTTGTCTCAGTGAAACAGACATCTTGTGCTCCATCCCAGCCCAGCCTTCCCAATCTGCACCGTCTGTGGTCGTTCTCTCCCTGGCATCTCTTTCCCTGGGAGCAGGCTGGCTTCTCCTAGGCGGTCTGTGGGCCTCATAGCAACCCAGCCCGTGCGTGGGTGTGACAGCTGGGGAGGACCCCTCCCTCCATTGCGCATTCTGGACTTGATGGGCCAGGTCCTGATCAGGCCTGTGCCATCCCTTCTCCTCCTCTTCCCAAACAGCAAATCCCCTGCTGCCTTCGTTCCTGCTTGGCATCCCCGGGCAGTCCCCCACGCCCGTCCCTGTGGGCCAACAGCAATTTGTGCAGCTCCTGGCACAGGCTTGGCTGCTGGTGGAGATGCGGCTGCTCTCTCAGCCCACACGCAAATGCCAGCAGCAGCAGGCGCGAGGCTTGCCAAAGGAGGTAAATCTAGGACAGAGCGCTCCTGCTGCTGCTGCTGGTGCAGCAGCAAGGTGGGTGCAGCAGAGTCACCCGGGCCCTGCTTGCCTGCCAAGATTTTGGAGGGCAGCTGCCTCCCTCATTCGTTGGCCGGTGAGGGGGCTGAGACGGACTGGAGCGCCACCAGCCCGCTGGCAACGTGCATGGGAGCTTAAGAGACTGCAGGGAGCGTGGATGGAGAGCCGGTCAGGAGGGAGGGATGTAGGCAGAGGGGAGGTGAAGGGCTTGCAGGTGACTCCCCGCATCCCACTCCCACGCTCCCCTTTCCCCAGCCCCCAAGACATTCTCTGCCGAGCCTGACTGGCTGCATAGTCTTCCCTACCCCCCCAACACACACACACACACACACCACGTTTTTGGGTTATTATTATATCAGCCGTTTGCGTTATGCAACAGTGTGGCTTGAAGGCTCCTGTTCACCGACTCTCCGCTTTCTCTGCCGGCACCAGCATCGTCTCCTCCTTTTTCCTCCCTCTCTGCCAGCGTTGCTTTTAGGCAGCCTTTGAACTTTCATCCCAGCATGTGAGTCCCAGCCAGGGCCAAAGCGAGGGGAGGAAGAAGGGGCTGGAGGAGGGAGTCGGAATTCGGGAAAAAAGAAAGAGAGAGAGAGAGAGAGAGAGAGAAATGTGTTTCCAACCGATATGCTGGAGAAGGGCCTGCAAGCCACAAGGGTCAGCCGGCGGATCGGGAGAGCTGCCAGGTCGCGTCACGCCAAGGAAGAGATGCGTCCCCTTATGGATGTGGCGCTAGCTCATAAATCAGGTGAATCGGTGTAGGCAACAGCTGTGAGCAGGGCGCGGGGTGCCTCCTCCTCCTCCTCCTCTTCCTCCTTCTTTGCTTTGCTTTGTTTTAGTTCTCTGCCCCTGCTTTAAAAAATAACCCCTCTCTCTCCCTGCCTTGCGTGGAGACCCTGAATGGTGGTGGGTGCTTTTCTTTGAAGCAATGGAGCCGGATAATCCGTCAGACCAAGAAGACGACTCTCGGGGTAAGAAGAAGTGCCGAGCACTGAAGTTTGCTTTTTTTTAAAAAAAAGTCTCCTCCCAGCTGTGATTTCTTTTTCCTGGACCTCTCTCCTTGGGTAGTTAGGAGGGGCTACGGAGATGTGCTCCTTCTCTGGATGTTGCTAGACAGCAGTTGTGGCAGCGCTGGTTTGCAAAACACGGGAAAGAGGTAGAATGGTTGACTTGGGCAGCTGAGCTCAGTGTGAGGAACTTGGTGTCGGCTTCCAGATTTCACTAGATTCCTCATGAGGCAGGGTGTGTGAGCACCATAAGTTTGGATTAGGTGTGGCAGCAAATGGATGTTTCATTTGTAACTTCAAGGACATGTGCTTATTGGCATTTTAACTGCAAGTAAGTTTGTGATGGGGGCTGTAAAATCCCCTTTTACCTGGAAAGTGAGGAATAAATGGGCTCTTTTTTCCCTCAGTGCCTTAATGTGGAGGCGATAACATTTTCTAAGTGGTGGTCTTGTCTTTGTCAGGAGGGGAAGACCTACCTGCTAATTCTCTCAGGGATGGACCTGTTACGTTTAATGTATTGTGGATATGTTGTAATTCCGCAGGAGCTGAGAGTGTCAAGTTGGAACTGTGTGAAAATTGGCAACATTCAGATCAGTTTTTAATTTTTTTCATTTATTTAAACCAAGTTTCTGGATGTTATGGCTGTGGAAATGTGTTGGAAAGAGTGTGGACAGTATCAGCTGAAACTTCTCAAGCTTGGAAAGATATCTGAAGAACTCCTCTGGTGATGGGGTAGATGTGCCATGTGCCATGCCATGACTAGCAAATCCAGACTAAATTGTTCATTTTGCCTCAATTTCCATAATTTAGGATGCATTTTGGAGACTTTTCAGGGGGCAGGACCCAGACTATGGATTACTTCTTGGCAGGATTTTAATGTTTTAGGAAACTGAAGAAATGGCATTGATTCTTTTGTGAGGAGTGACTCATTCTTCAAACATGGGGGAACTCAACTTTGCTCTTCTCAGTTTCCATGATTTGGGAATTTGGGGGAAGTTTTGGTGTAAATTCTAAACTACTGATTCAATTTCTTAAGTTAATATCCCACCTTTGAGCTTGGAGGCAGTTTCCATAGCTCTCCTGCCACTCTATCCTCACAACAACAATCCTGCAAGGTAGGTCAGGGAGGAGGAGAGAGACAAACCGGCCCAAGGTCCACCCAGTGACTTCACATGACTCAATGAAGACTGGAGCCTGGTTCTCTCAACTTCTGGTCTAAGACTCTGACCACTGTCCCACCAGAGTTTTTTGGGGAAAGAGGTTTTGCCTTTGTCACTGTCTCTGTGGACGGTTCAGAATGACCTCATGGTCAAGCTTAGCTTAGCTTCTGACTTGCCATAGTGGTGGCCATCTAATCTTTCTCTGGAAGTTTTTCGGTGAAAGAGACCACTTCCTTCTGAGAGGGGTCTTTCTTATTGACTCCAGCCTGACCCTTCTTAACTAGTGAGGCTGAAGATCAGAGATGCTGCATTCCCAAAGATTCTGCATGTGTGGAATCCAGGTCCTCAACAGTAGCCCCGAGTGAAGTGCAAGGAACTGCCTGCCCAAACCCCGCGGTGGAAAGCCAAACAGCACTGCAGCGGCCGGGAGGGCGTACTGCAGCTTTTGAACTCGGAGCACGAGACGGTGCTCAGGTGACCTCCGTAACCAGTTCAGCCCCATCTGGGTTTCTGTGGCTGAGATCCTGAGACCCCATAGCTATACAGCACAAATTTACTCAACCAGAGGTGTCTTGGAGGTGCCGGATTCTGCTACAGACAGTCGGGGCAAGCATATTCCCAGTGCTCCATAACAGCTCCAGTTTTGCACCCCACTGTTGAGGTTTGTACTGACCGAACCTCTTAGGCAGTGTTCTTGAGCTTGTGTGAGAGTAGTGACAGGGTCTGCATAGACCCAAAGAGGAAGCCACCATTGTGCAACCTCTGGGAAAAGGCAGCTGATTGTGCAATTGTATTTGCAGGGACATAAATGACCAAGAGGACTCTGCCCGGGGTCCTCGGCCTTGTTTGTTCTAGACAAGGCCAAGTGGCACAAGCCCAGTTTGCAAACACTGTTAGGCTGCACAAAAGGAACTTCAGTCCCCCAAAACTGTCATTACCCAAAATGCAGAACTTGTCAGATAAAGGAAGGACCAGAGGAACACAGAAGAGGCCAAGGGATTGCCGTGGGCCTGAGTGCAGATCTTGGCAGTAATGTTTTATACTGATATCCCAATAACATATACTTTTTCGGTTACATTACCAGAGATGTTGCTTGTGAAAT